>JAOXNN020000013.1:4663573-4703795 GCA_028571205.2 Hydropsyche betteni
GTATAATGCGAACGATTTCTGTGCAGTAGCGAGTAGTTTAGCCACTAAATTACACGCTACTTTACTAAATTACTAGCATAGTGCGAACTGGCCTTATCGCTTTATAGCTCGGAATTTGATATAGGTGCGCCAATTGCGAAATTCGAAATGTAATGCCGATTCTATAAGTTTGCCTACGAATATTTGATATGAATATATAGATACAACTTTAGAAAATGATCATCGGCATATCAACTGCGGAAAAGCTTCGCGAGTGGAAAGGAATAAACTCTTTTCGGTGTCGGATAGCGGAATGTTATGTTACTGCCGCCAAGTGATGTGGCTGGGTCGATCCAAAAGAGTTGATAAATGAGACGCTCTGTGTAGTTCGATGTGCGAGGAGACAATAATTAATCTGACTTTTATTCTTTGATTCTGACTTTATTTAGTATGTTCGTGGCTTTTATACATGTTACTAGTAAATAGGTCCGATGTTAATAACATCAGCTGGGGTTTTGTTAAGAAACGGAGAACGATAAAATGTAAAAATCCGATTTTGTGAACCTGAAATGTGTACCCGATTTGAATATTTAATTAATATAATCAAAATAGTTCATTTTTTATTGTCAACAGATGTCATACCAGTAGTTAGTTGGTATTAAGCATCATATTATAGGCGATAACTGTATACACACAAAGATTATATTACTTTAAAAAGTCGCGAGCGTCATTCAAACGAACGAACACACGAAAATTTGACATTAAATGTCGTTTCGACACATGAGAGACTTGACAGTAAATAGTCACTTTTGGAAATATTAATTAAAACAGTTTACATTGATTTAGATACAAATAAAACTAGGAGTAACCCGATATAGTACTGTCATCTTTTGAGAGAATTTGTCATTACTCATTAATTTCTGTAGTAAAAGTACAAATTTTTATAGTAAATAAAAGAAACTTAATTTTATAATTTTGGCGCTTAGCACTATAGAACTTAAACCTTGACTTCTTGTCCTCTTTTGCTATCTTCTCTTTATCATTTATTTACACAAAGTCCAAACTTTTCACCATTCCTTTTCAAATTGACATATTCAATTTGCTCCTATTTTTAACTTTGATTCATTCAATGCAAATAAAACTTTAAACAATATATAAAATTTTTAATTTTCATACACACTTTCTTTATTATTTTTTATGAGCTAAAACCTTCAGTTGTCAAACGGTTTCAATCCGATAAAAGCCAACTCTTGGTTTTGCAGTCGACGTCAACTATATATATTATGTACTTTGATCCAACACATACACGAAAATTGTCTTTCACTCGAAAATAATCCTGGCTTTAACAGAACCGACAAACACATAGAGCTCAAATAATCTAAATTTTTCCACTTCGACTACCTCGCACCAAAGTTATTAGAAAACTCGCACCGAAATAAAAACTAAACGAAAGCGATTTACTACCAAGCGGTGCAACTTTGCACGAACTGAACCGTTTCTCTCTCACTCGAGCGACACGAAAATAAAATAAAAAAAAACTAAAAAGCGTATAGAGGAAGAGAAAAAGAGCGGGAACGACGACCGGTGCAAAAATCGAACGAAAAGCGACGATTCTCGAACGTGTCGGGCTTCGATTTCACACATTCGCACGGGTGCAAAACGACGAACGGTTTAAGAAGATAGCGTCTTTGTCGAAATACGAGCGCGAAAAGAAAAGGCTCCGAAGGGCCAAAATGGAGGAAAAAGGGCACGAGTGGCGTTCGCCGGAGCGTGGTTCTCTTGATTTAGTGTTATTGCCGCCCGAAGGTTTTCCGCGCACGGTCTTCGTATTCATTAGATGCATTTGCACCTATGAATTCGCGTTTGTAAATATAATATGGTGTGGGGGGTTGGTTTTTTTCGTAATGTGTAATATTTGAAGGCTTTATTCGTGTGTTGATTTGATTTTTTTAAAAATTATTAAGATTTTTTGTTATTTTTACTGTTTCAGGATCCATTGATCCCGGCTGCTTTTACTAATGGATATCATTGAAGGTGTATCAGCACAATTCTTTTATGTAAGTTTTTTTTTACATAACTTTCATTACATAATAATAAATGTTATTATTTTTTGTTATTGGATCAAAAAATTCATATTAATACATCGATATCAAATTTCATATGAAAACCTGCAAAATAACATATTTCTTTAAGCATTACATATAAATAATTAAAAATTAAAAAAGACGAAGCTATCATTCTTACTTAAGATTCTGAAAATCTTTCAATTTTTTTATATAAAAAATAATATACTTGATCTTTTTACAATAAAAACGAAAATATTTTCAAACTTTTACTATTTTAACATGATTTCTATAATAAAAGAGGATTTCATAAAATTTATAAACACCACTCAATATTTTTAAGATACAAACATACATGTATTTTTTTACAGTTACATTCTTGAAATTGAATTTTTACCCCTTGTATAATATATAAAAGAGATTATTCATTCACGAAAAAAATAAATTGCATGAAAATTGGATTTGGATTAATATATATTTTTGTTGCAGAAGCGAGGGCCGTTGTCCGAGGGCCCCCGCAGGGGCGCAGCCTCCGCCCGCTCCCGCCCAGCACTCCCACCAAGGGCTCTCACATATTTAAATTTATATAATAATAATGTAATATCACCAAAAAAACAAAAAACAATGCAATCGTCCCCAAACGTCATATTATATGTTTGCATGACTTCGACGCCGGCTCTCCGCCCCGACTGCGACTGCAAAAATACAATATGCACGGAATAAAACATTTAAAAAAAATTGACTTACCAACAACACAAACACACAGGACGCGAGCAAAAAACAAAACATAAATGTTACTTATTACTACAAAAAAAATCTATTTATTATGACATTGTAAATATTTTTTTTAAAATAGATTATCATCATTATCAAAGAAATGAAGAAATCGATTAAACTGTACCTACTACCTTCTATTACGTCATCTGCTCTACTAAATAATAATGGTGTCAAATAATCAAAAAAAACTTTAATCGTAATAAGGATTTATGAATGTCACATTTTTTGAAAGTTATCTCATAGCCATTGATTTATAATTATTATTAATGAATAATAATGATGTTTTAAAAAAAATATCAGTGTAAAAAGTAGGGTTACTCTTTTTGGACCCGGAGCATTATTATAGGTTAAATAAATCTTTCTTAATTATATATAAACATATATATATTAAAGAAATATAAATAAAAAATTGCTGCGATGTCAATGCATAGGCTTTTTGCAGAAATTTCCTCAAAAGTGTATTGGCGCCCCTCCTGATCTAGCCTAGGAAAACTGTCGAATGAATTTTCCAAAATTTTCCGAATCCTTAGTTTTTCTTTTCGGAACCCCTCTGTTTGCTGGCACGGTTGCGTTGCGCATACAATTCTCGTTAAAAAAAGGCTATATTTGAATAGAACAGTTGTAACATATGAATAGCGAAAAATGTTATTATTATTATGATTATTCTTCTTCTCATTATTATTAAAGGCTTCTACTTTTCATATTTTAAAAAGAGAAAACACAGGACGTTCCTTTCGGATCGACGTGTACATAAAATACGTACGGAAGGCGGCGTGAGAACGACCAAAAACCGAAAGCTATAATAAAAAAAGTATAATAAAGTTTAAATTTAAAAATAATAGATTTGTACATTGTTAAGGATTATTAAAATTTGAATAATAATGACAACCCCTTATATGCCCCTCGTTGAATTGAACGAACCCTATTTTGTAATTATACCACTGCGGCCCGACCAATGAAAAAATGACAAATTTTTTTTGACATTTTCTTGTTTGTTTTATACCTTGTAGTTAGATTGAATTGGCGCGGCGCGTCCAATGCCGCAGTTTTTCATTCGCCATTTTTTCAATTTTTTTTTCAAAAAAAATCATACAATCAAACGGCAAAGATAAATATAAATGGTAAAAATAAAATGATCGAACGCTTTGTCTGCAGACGGTCATTCAGGCAATAAATTATATGTTTCAAAAAGAAATAATTTTCGGATTCACTAATGAGGCGACCCTCGCTTTATGTGTATGTATTGCGTCTGCACGACAAAACACACACTTTTGCGTGTTATTTAATTTTTAATTACCGATACATTACCTATATTTACCACAATTTACTATTTATATATAAAAATATATATAAATAACTGTTTGATTATTATTATTATTATTATTATGATTATTATTATTATTATTACTATTACGATAGGAATATTATGATGTAAAATAATGAAAAATGAGAATATCAACAAAAAAACAAAATATTAATTACACTTAAATATATGGCGATAGTTTATTTATATTGATTATTATTATTATTATTATTATTATTATTATTAAATGGTATTAAATAAATTAATTATAATTCACTAAAATCCTTGATTACCTTAAAAAAGGTTATTTCTCCACATGTTGAATGCATAAAATAATAAGAATTAAATGAAAAAAACAGCAAATGTTTTTATCCTGTATTGAAAGATTGCTATAATTTTAGGTAAATTTATTATTATATTATTACACTTATTATATATACATGTAAAAAATGACTTTGTACTGAAAGGAAGATGATAATCAACGCCGTTGACCATCGTTATTTTAAAAACGATGTAAGCTATTTAAAAAAAATACTTTTAATATTCGAGAAAGGGTGATTGGCGATTGAAACGATTGTTCTATGAAAAATTACCTTAAATTACCGAACAACCTTCGGCTTTTAGATAAACGAATTTTTTTAACTTTATTTAGATTTTTTTCGTTTGTGAACGTTTCGTTTTTCGTCACTGAAAAAGCGGGCTTACATCGAGTAAAAAAAATATTGTTTGGTTTTCAAAAAATATTTTTTTTTTATAAAAATGATAATCGATGATAACGTGATCGTTTGATTCATTTTTTTTCTTAATTATTAATGATTGTTTCGAAACATTGTTATGATGATGATGATGAGATAACGTTAAGATTGCAAATTTATCGTGTATACATATTGTATGTGTATCAAATTATTTCGTATTTTTATGATAATCGGTAAGTTCATTTGTCAATTCCCAGGTTTATATACAACGTCTTTTATCAAAGTAATAATATACATAATATTAAATTTAAAAAATGGTCCTTTTTAAAAATAGGGATATGGGAACGCTCCTGATCCGTGTAAAACGTTGTGTAAAAAAATGTGATTGCTCTTGATCTTTTTGCAGCTATTTGTTAATTGATATCTTTTTATATAACTTAAATGTTATCACAATAATATTGTTATAATTTTTAAAATAAACCCACAGGTTTTTATTACAAAAAAACATTGTTTTATATTATTTGAATCCAATTTTTATTTTACAGTATTATTTTTTGTAACTTTTTTTTAATCATCTCATCGAATTTAAATCACATACAAATTATAGATACTGCATGATTTTGAACAGATTTTAAAAAAGCTTAAAAAAACCGACAGGGTATTTGAACCTAGAAAAATACAGGCATGGCCGCTAATTGTGATTATTAATTTATTTGTTGAAAAATATCGTAACTGACACATTAAAGATACATTTAAAAAATGTTTGTTATTTTAGTCGCCAAATTACTCAATCTGTTATTAATTTATGCTCAAAATTTTCAAATACAAATCAATGGTGTGAAATTTGAGCACAGATTAAATACCTTTTTCTTTTGGAAAATCAGTAGCTTTTTCGATTTTTTTGTTGTTGATTTGTAAATGTTATCGATAAGAAGTCATTATTGCTCTTTTTCGCCGTTCTATGTGATATTATTGTCGATGAATGTTTCACGATGGGGTGATACTTGTTATGTTGAAAAAGAGGAAAAAAAATTGATGATGAAATTCTTAATAAGAAATAATTCAGTAATTGTATATTTTAAGTAAATTTAATGAAAAAATGATATCTTTCCATATGAACATCTTAAGTCACGTCATTTTTATTAATTATAATTATAATTATGATTATTGTTCTATTCGATCACTCAACAAAAAAAAACACTCACCACAAAAAATATTATCATACATTTGATATTTAATAAATGTTATGGCTGTACGTAAATAATTAAAAATAAATTTAAAAATAAACAAATAATAGATACTTAAACCATTTTTAATATCTTTGGAATAAAAATTATGCTAATTGTAATCGTAAGTTGAATAAAAAAGTACTTGTAAATATTTGAGAGTCCATGCAAATCGATTTTCCCTCCGCGATGTTGATTTCCTTTAATTTTTCGCATTTGGAAAAACTATTTTGTCAGTAGTCGTCAACATTTTTCCCGGGCAGATTTTTGTACATTATATTTTCTTCGGATGTATTTGTAATTAAAAAAAGTATATTGAAATATTATCCCAAACGTTTCGATCATTATATAATTGATTAGATGTGAATTTGTAAATTTCGCTTAGTTACACATAAAAAAACACAACTCACACAAAATGAATATTTTTTAAATCCTTTTTTAAAAAAATTCACGCACGCGATACTCCCATATATATGCCGTCATCTAAAATTCAGGGGTACGTAAAAACCAAAACTTTCTTACATTTAATTGATACACTATGGTTAAGTAGGTTATAATTGTTTAGGTTAAAACAATGAATCTTAGATAATGAAAATCAATCTTTTTAATATATTATATATAAATATGTTATATAAATGTTCCCTGTTACAAATAATAAAAAAATATTGATAATTAATATAATTTAAGTCGCAATTGAGTTTTTGTCGTTTAGGATATATTTATCTTTTAAATCATTAATATTTCAAATCAGTATCAGCAACATAGGGCATAGTTTTTTTTGGTTTATTGCTATTTTAATGACCGCGTACGTTTTTTTAAACTGTTTGAATTGAGATTTAGCTAATTATTGATTTTCGATCATGATGAGACCACCTGCCGTCCAAAAGCTTAATCACCCCCCTCCGACCCCTCCCCTAAATAGTTGATCAAAATATTTAATCAATTCTTAGATCGTCTAACATAATTATACAAAAAAAAAGATAAAAGAACGGACGGATGACAATTGTGTCATATGGAAAAAAATATAATATAATATCTTCACAGTACACGGCCATACAAGTCATACAAAAGAGTACGTAAATTTTCAATTGAAATTCGATTTTGTCTTTTTTCGTTTTCGACGTCGTCGGTCGTTGTATGTATTATATATGAGAATAACCAATTTTTAATTTTAATGTATTTTGTGTAACTTTATTGTTCACATAAATTTTAAATGTATGTCATATTCTAGTGAATAAAACTTTTTGAGTAGGGAGTAGATAGGAAAAATATTTCATTGAAATTTTAAAAAAACGGTGGAGTTTGATTTGACACATTTTACCAAAATTTTTATTTTGACACAAATATACGTGTTGATCAAAATAAAATATTAACTATCAATTATTCGTGTGCTATATTATTATAGTTTTTCGGTACTATTTAAACATAAAAATTTAATACTGGTATTTTTTGGTACTGTGAAACAATCTATATTTTATCGTTTCCAAAAATGTGAAATTATATTTTTTTAAAACATAGAATTCGAGAAAAAACGAAACGATGACGTTTTGCACTGCAATATTTGTAATATGTGAATATTTTTTCAAGTTTTTTAACCCTTGCGAGCGTAAATCAACGAAAATATTGTTTGACTCTTCGGTGCAGAAGTGCGCAAACTTTTTCCAAAAAAGATGAGCTTAATATCGATCCACCCAACTTTTTCTCTAGCTTCAAAAAAAAAATCAAAATAGTTCTAACATTCATGAGAATATAATGTGTTTGATTAACAGTATTAATTTTTGTAGTTTCTAAACTTTGCGCACTGCTGCTTTATAACGTGCAAATTTTGATAATTTTGCGTGCTTTACTTTTTTGTAATTATTATTTTTTTTCCCAAAACGCAAAAGGGTCGAATTCGAACGCGTTGATGGAGGAAACGCTCGTCTATCATCCAGTGGCCACAAAAAATTATCATTTCGTACAAAAGAACAGAATTTTATTTGACTTTTTTAAGGTAGAAAAAAAATATTTTTAATTGTGCTTAGATTTTGATAATGATTCTGAAATTCGATGACAATATTACAATAAGATCCGATGTTGTGCAAATGAAACTATCTTATAACACAATGTTATAAATATTCATAGAAAAAAAATGTTTAGATTTTCAATTCTCACAACATTTTAACATCCGACATTTCTATCATACGAAATGTATTATTTTTATCGGCCACTGACGAGAGCACGACATCCAGCACATTAAAAAAAAAAAACACAAACGGTCGTCGAAGAAGCAAGCTTTATACGATTATATCCGTGGACTTTTAGCAAAACCATAATTTTAAGGGAATTTTAATAAATTTTAAAGAAGAATCATTATATAGTCATTATATAAAAATACTGACCGAAAGTTTCTCTCCCCACAGAAGACTGGTAAATGTATAGTGTCGTAGCGGTGCCTTCGTCGGTCGGAAAAGGCAGCGGCTCCGTAGAGGTAGCGGCTCGCGGCTCCGTAGAAGTAGCGCTCGCGGCTCTAGTAGAAAAAAATATTATTTAATAAATAATTCGTTATATTATTATTGTCGTATTATGATTATCGTTAATGTGGAGCAGTTTTAGTTCGATTTGATTTCGAGTTTTCGTTGAGGCGATCGGACAGAATCGCATATAACATTAGCGTGCTATGTATTAGTACTACGGTACTAAAGTCGATTTGATCAATTACCATTTCTCATTAACTTATATTATCTATTACAATTCAAAAATCATTTTTTTGCAAAAACAATCTGAAATCGATGGTACATATATGTATGAACTTATCAGCATCGACTTTTTAATATGTTATGAAATTTAATTTGATCGTTAATATCTTATGTGATTCTGTCTCAGAACCGATTTCGGGTTTTTGTTGATTGTCGATTTTTCTTAGAAGAGTTGTGATACGTGGACCAATGGTGCGCGACCCGCGCGCCTCACAGACACACATAAGAGTAAGTCAATTGATTCCGGCGTCTCTCAAACTTTGAGTAAAATGAATATACAATTAAATCGAATTAATGTATAGATAGGTAGGAGACGCCGGACGATTATTTGGTTCATAGAAAATTGTAGAAGTTCGCTCGGTTTTGTTATTGATTTGTGTTTATGTTAAGATTTTTTTTTGAAACTTGTCCACCGCAGTATAACAGCTCGTATAGGTATTACGTGTATTATATATATTTGTATATTTTATTTTATTTTTTTGAATTTGATCGTCCAAATTTCAAAAACGAGTCCAAACGAACGCAGAGGGTATTTAGCACAACCGTAACATCGTTAATGATGAAGATTTCCGTTTCATTTTTCTCTTTCCATTGTGTACATCTTAAAAATATTGTTGTATATTTGTGGAAAATCAGAATACATTCAAATTGTGTATATTTACGTCATTAAAAATATGTATAGCTTTAAAAAGTAATTTAAAAAAATACAATATATTTATATTTTCTCAAATATTTTAATCGAATATAAATTGTAATCTCTTTCTATTTTTTATTGTCAATTTGTATTGAAAATGTTTAAAATTTCTGTTGCTTTTTTTGAACATAAACAAATTTAATGAAAAATCAAACACCAAGCGCTAAGTCAGCGTGTGTAAAATTGTGCTTTTTTAATACATTTATATTTTTTGTACAACAAAACTTATAATAATGTGTATTTTTGTTCTATATGTGTATTGATTGATTTTCGTTTTTATTTGTTTACATAATTTCAAAAGACACTTTTGCGTTTTTCTTCTAAATTGCGTGCTTCGCGTGCTGACTGATTTTCAATAGCAATAAAAAATCAATTACTTATTTAAGGAATTTACATGATCATATTTTACTTGATGTCGTATACATACAATTACATGTATATAATATATATTCGTATGTATACTGCATAAACCTTTGACAAAAATCATTACAAAAATATTAATGAAATGAAAAAATTTCGAGACCTTTTTGAACGCCCGCTAAAACTTAAACATCATTCTAATAACAACGCTAAAAGAAACTATAAAACGAAATTGCTTTAATTAACTTAGTGACAGATTATTTTTGCAAAAAAATCCAATGCAATGATAAAAAAGATGATCAATCTGTAGCTTCGTTCGGCAACGAATAGTTTCTTTGGCGACATTGTTTCGATCGGCATCAATCCGCGAAAGCGTTTGTGCGACAGATTCTTAACTGTTAACCAGGATATAAAGTAAATATTATAAAAAATGATAAATTTAAAAGGATAATCGCGACGGAAGTCGGGTGTAGATTCGAGGCTCGGCGGTTACGGTTCCGGCTCCGGTTTTTCCGGCGCGCTTTTCCCGCGGGCCACTTTTCCTTGCTTCTAATATAAATTTCTCTCTTCGTGCTTTCGAGGTCGCTTGTGTGTGCGATGGGACACCAGACAATGGTCACCCCCATCCCCCATCCCCTCATATACATTTGTATTTAAATAAAGTTTAATATATAATTCATAAGTGATTTTATCTCATTGTATACATTTGTGGTGTATGGAAAATAATTACAATTTTCTCACATAATTATTATTGTATTGTATATTTATCAAGATCGAAAAAAAAACAGTATGGCTATTTAAAATAAACGGAAAAAGGGCACGGAGGCTGAGCCTCCGGCCCTTGAGAGCGAGCACTTTTGTTTCCAACCCCACACCCGAGAAATGAACATGTATTTCGACAATATTCAATATATATATTTATATATAATATTATATGTATTTAAAAAAATACTAAATGTCTTTTTTTCGGTTGTTGTATTATTATTCGAGTTAATCATGGGCCTTACTTAAATAAATTACTGAATGAATAAAATTACGTGCTGTCCAAATTGTACTTATTATTACTTGTCGACGTTACGGTTTTATTGTGTCGAGCGTGTATAGGCGGCAGAGCAGCTCCTCGCAATAACGAAGCAATAATCGTGTACGCGTTTTTATTGAAAAATCATGAAAGTTTCGAATAAAACGTCTGTATAACAACCCCCGATTGAGGGATGATAAAGTCGATCTAGGCGACGGAGGTACTGTTTAAATAAAAATGGAATAGGCGTTTTTCTACACCGAGGCGACACTCATGCATTATTAAAATTTGAATAAAAAAAAACACATGTATATTTGAATGATATTTGAAAAATTGTAACTCGATGACTTTTACTGCTCTGTGTGTGCACGGGTGCACTTTCAGTTATTGGATTATAAAGATAAAGTTAAAATAATTAAAAAAAATTATGAAAGAAAAAAAAACATTCATTGTATATCTAAACATTATATATATTATATATATAATTATGAACAAATTAACTAATGAATTAAATAACGGCTCGTCCCATGGGCCAGCATGTATGACGATGTATGTGTATACACATTGTGCAATGTACATATACCTATACGATCACAATGACTTTTAATGACAAGGTTCACATCGTGCCGTGTGTATGTGGGATTAAATATAATATGGACATTGTTCAAACAATACTGATTGTTTCATTTCAATTATGTAATGCCCTGATTCCTCAGATTTTCCTATCCCTACAATTCCTGTGATGAATATTTTACACTCAAGATTTTGATGATACCCAAAAGCAATGAGAATTTTGAATCAATGACATATGTAATTATTACATATTTTATTCTTCAAAAATAAAAGTAAGTATCTAGTGAATTAATTTGTCATTTGCATTAAATTTTCCAACTCTTTTGATTATCCCTATATAAATAAAAAAATACAGTTTTAACACAAGATAAATTAAATATCAAAATATAAGAAACAGTTATACACATTACATAGCTTAAAAATGAATAAACATGATCTCAACGTTCATCTACTAATCAGACAAAACACAAAGAACACTAAAAAAAAACTTACGACCCACAACCGAACCATTCAAAATGGACACAGAACAACCGAATCAAATACAACAGAATAAAAGAGAGAAAACACGAAATCTTAGCCGCAGCATTGACCAAGAAACAAGACGAAAGGAGACCAAAGTACAAAGCGAGTGTCCTTCTGATGGACTAACAAGCCCCTTGAGTCCGTCGGCTTCCTCAAGAGCGACCGTCCTCAGGGTATGAGGAGCACCAGAAGAAGAACGTACTCCTGGATGACAAAGCATCTCACATATTATACATACATGGAAACCAAAACCTATCTGTCTGTCTCTTAATTATTAGTACAGGAATGAGAATTTATATTTTTGAAGATAAATCCAAATCGCAAATATGCATAATACTATAAATTAGTGTTTCCTAACCTTATTTGCACTATGCCTCACTTCAATGATTCAAAAATCTCCATGCCCTTCCCTTCTCAAATTATGTTTGTCAAATAACACACAAACACTTGAATATTTACTGATTTTAAGAATTTCATAACGGTGCTGCCATCATATTCTCGAAAAGGCGGTTTTTTTTTCTAAAATGCGTTTTTCGACAAAAACGTATCAAATATTAATGATTTGCGTATTCCTCCTCCGAAATTGTTGTATTGCACCCCGATGAAGCGTACACTGGTCTAGAAATTCACAATCAAAATTCAAAAATTAATTGTGTAACCATTTTTATTATACTTCCTTAAATCACATGTACTCCTGGTGATTTTGTTCGGACTGTGTCGTTTAAGAATGTGGAATTAAAATAGAAAAAATAACTGCATAACAATTTCTATTATACTTTCTCAAATCACATGTACTCCTGGTAATTTCATTCATACTGCACCAACTAATAAATCGAAATTAAATTTTAAAAATGATCGAATAACAATATCTATTACACTTTCTTCTATCACATGTACCCCTGGTAATTTCGTTCATACTGCATCAACTAATAATCCGAATTAAAATAGAAAAAATAATTGCATTACAATTTCTATTATACTTTTTCAAATCACATGTACTCCTGGTGATTTCATTCATACTGCACCAACTAATAAATCGAAATTAATTTTTAAAAATAATCGCATAACAATATCTTTTACACTTTCTTCTATCACATGTACCCCTGGTAGTTTCGTTCATACTGCACCAACTAATAATCCGAATTAAAATAGAAAAAAAAATTGCATAACGATATCTATTACACTTTCTTCTATCACATGTACCCCTGGTAATTTCTTTCATACTGCACCAACTAAAAAATCGAAATTAAATTTAAAAAATAATTACTTAACAATTTCTATTATACTTCCTTAAATCATATGTACTCCTAGTAATTTCGTTCGTTTCGTTACAGTATTAAATTCACATGAAAAACTACTTTACTGCTAATTCGTATATCATTTTCGTACGCTATCACATAAACCCAACATAATGCGTCTCTAAATAAACAATACAAACCCAAAACGGAATATTTCATACTCGTACGAGGCTCTTTATGCCAAAACACACATTTACGACTGAAAATCAATTATGAGCGTATGAAAAGAAAAGAGAAATGACCGACGTTATTATATGGCGATTCGTATGCGCGCGGTGACCGCCCCGCCTTGATGATGTTGACGATTACGACCGCATAAAAACCCAAAGACTGCCGCCGTCGGTCGATGTAAAAAAAAAACCACAGAGAAAACCCATAGGAAAATGGGGGGAAAAGAAAAATGAAAATGGCACATAGACAACCGCCAATTTCGTTCGCTTATATCATTTGCGAGCGCGCGCTTTATGTTTTCATGCGCGACATTTTGTATGATGCGACGTCGTATGGTTTATGTGTTGTCGGTGTGTGTTTTCTTTAAGTTTTCTCTGCTTTTTTGTCGGTGGTTAGTTGTAGGTTGTTGGTTGGTCGTCGATCTTTCTTTTCGGTTGTGCGAAAGAAAGTGGTGATTTTTTTCGCGGAGAAAGCTGACGCGCCGTTGCGGAAAAGCGCTCGGCTGAAGTTCGCAAGAATCACAACGTGAAATGAATACCGATCGAGCTTTCATATAAATTTGATAGTATTTTTTTCTATTTTCTAAAATCAAATATTGACTTTTCCGTTAAAAAATTAATATAAGATTGACCAAAGAATCCAGATAAATCACCAACACAATCTCGAAGAGATTAATCAAGCATTAAGCCAATTAATTTCGAAAATTGCACACATTGAAATCGCGCAATATATCCAAATCCGATCGAGATACACCGCCCACGAAAACCATTAGTTATCTATGGAAATTCGCAATTGCAGAAACGCCGCCGAATTAATTGCTCAAAATCGAAGCTTGCTCGAGCGGACTGAGAATTTTCCCGAACACGATATTACACACGTACACATAACAAGGTACGGCGAAATCCCGGAAAATTCGCAGCGCGATTTTTCACGGCCTATGGAAAATTTCCCGTTTGGAAATTTCAGCGTTTTAACGAACCCACCGAATCAATAACGCCGTTATACCCAATGTACGCTTTTTGTACGGAACGTGTACGTATCGCTCGTTATTGCGTTTTATGCGGAGCGTGTGCGCGAACATAATTATTCAACCATTATAAATTAATGATGTAATCCATTCATGTTAATTGCGGCGTAAACCGGCCTGTTCGGCTGCAACGATATCGTCAATTTATCGCGCGTTTATCGCCGATATCATAGAAAAAGATATCTTATTCGCTATATCGGAATATTGCGAAATTTATTTGGTTTTTTGGCTGATTACACGGATTGTTACATTACAAAATATTTTTTATAATTATTATTATGATTCAATAAAATTTGAATGGTCTTAGTTTTAATAATCAGAATCTTTTCTGTTCAAACTTTGAATATCTGAACATTGATTTGAACCAAAATTTTAAAACTACGATTATTAGTTCTCTGAGTAACTTTGATTATTTCAAAAATATATGAATTTTTACTATCTAAATCTTGATTATTATCTCTATTAACAAAAAATCTGAATTTAGACTATTCATCTTAATTTTACTAGAATCTTAACTATCTAAACTTTCACTATTCAAATATTTACTATTAAGATATCAAATATTACCTTTTCATCCAAATTCCAAATATCAATGATAAAAAGCTTTTACCATCTTCAATCTAAATAATTAAATATCTCACGCAACATATAATTTTAACACAAAAATCAGTTAAATTTTACCAAAATAAAAAAACAAATCTTAAAAAATCAACACTGATAATATCCCGAAACATTTCAAGTATACATTATACTATCATTTATTTGTAAACAGTGTCGTTTTCAGCAACGAGAAGCAACAAAATATGGACGCATTGTGGAGGAGGCCATCCGAGACAAACCCGTCCTGTCAATACCGGACTCTAAATAAATAAGGATTTTCCCTGGTGATTTTTCCAGTGTCGAGGGTCCAGAAACTATATACCCTAGAGTCGATTTCAGCAGTTCGTCGGTTTCCCTGAAACGCTTCGTCGAATGCGTCCGAAACGTGCTGAAACGACCACAAATACTGAAAATGTGCAACGGTATCGAACACCACCTTATGCTTTCCCGTTTCATGGATAATATCTGTTTCTCCAAAGCCAGTTTGTGTAATGATGAAATTTGATGGTATTACTGCTAGTTTAGGTATCTGGTTTCCATATGTTTGAGAAATTTATATACGAAAAATACATGATTGATTTTAATTTGTAAGATGTAAAAATTTTATGTAATTTATATGTGAATCCATGAAATTTATGAAAGATGATCAAACACGAATTTCATATTTAACTCAGAAAAAATTGAACAAAAATGCATAAAAATTACGAAAATGGATATAAAAAGTGTCACATCGTAAAATACGTCTTTTTATACGTTTTACGCAATATTTATGCACAAACACGAAGTTGATTCGAGAGACATGTGTATAAACAGTGAACTGGACCAAAAGGAGTTCTTATCTCTTGCAGAAAGTCTCCATGTTTGTTCACATCAACAACATAATCCGTTCCAGCGTTTGGAAAACGTCGAAAAAATATAAATATATGTTGGATAGAGTTGAAAAAAGCAAATTTTCGCTTACGTAAATATGTTTCGATGTAATCGCATGAATATTTATCGGTTTTACACTCGAGAGAAGGGTTTCGTTCTGTGAGAATGAAAATGTGACGGAAAAATCGCCGTATGCCGTTTATCTATATATGCTTGTTCTTATTGTGTACATTGATAATATTTTGTTTGTATTTTTTATTAAAACTTTCAAAAATATTTATTCAATTTCAATGAATGATATTAATAATTATAAAATAATACATTGCTAATATAAAAATACAATTTCATTTAAAATCTTCTCGTGATTTGAATACTAAGCTAGTTAATTCGTTCGTTCATAGAATAAGTTTATCGGTTAAAGTTGATATGAGTTAATTTATTCTAAAATATATTTTTAGTATACAGATTCGTCAAAAGTTACTCAAGAAATATCAAGCTTAAAATAGTTATTATAAAGGTCATGATTATTTTTATTTCAGTACAAATTTTTACTATGAATAGATATAATTTTCTAATCCAAATAATATAGACAAACTTAATTTTAATAAAACCACGCAATATCTAGTGAAAAAAATTCACACACAATACCCAACCATTCAGAACAATTTCTAATAATATTGCACATAACAAAAGGTAACAGTTGCTAGTTTGGCATCGGACTTGCACCATCGGCATATTCGGCTATTGGTCAAAGCCGTATAACTGCTACACTAGGAGATACATTTAAACCGTTTTACCTCTCCTGCTCGTATCTCTCTGGGCCTTTCTTTTAAATTACATTTACGATACGGAGCCGGGAATGTGCGCGGGTCGACACTGCGCAATATTCAGTGCCGCCTCCCTTTTCAGCTGAAAACGCCTTTTCGCAATTGTGCACCGTTTTTCAGAAGGTTTTCAAAAGTCGAACAAATGGTTTCTTGTACTTATACGTTTCAGCTACTTACGTGTTGAATGCGAGATGGATAAATTGCGCTTTTCTTATATAAAAGTCGTCTAAAGTCCAACTTTTTTTACAGATATTTTTTATTTGAGTAATATTTAACGATGATAATACTTTTTACATCAATGCGACTTTAAGAGATTATTCGTTTGATATTCCTTAGAAAAATCAGATTTATCGAAAAACAATGCGAAATATTCCTGGAAGTATCATAAAATATACAAAAAAGCGGTCCGTCTCGATTCTCTAAAGCTCTGCGAAAGCTCGGAAACAAAGCTCGGCATTAAAACGCGTTTCAGCTGAAATTTCGCTTCCTGAACGTTCACCTGCTGAAATTTCGTTTGATTTATTTAAATAAAATTTATCGCCAACCGTCTCAGGTGTTGCTCGCCCGTAAAAGTTTTCGCATCTGCCGCTGCGTGTACAAGTCGAGACTGTAAATAAAATTTTAAATTAAAAAAGTACGTATCTACGAAGAGTGCCTTTTTTGTATGATCTGCTTTTTGGGAATCATGCGCGTAATTTTATTACAATTTTAGCTCGCGGAGAACGGTTAAAATTTAATAAAAATTGCTGCAAAGGTAGGTTTCGAGTTGCACTGTTCTACGTTGGAAAATTAAATATTCTCTTTTGTTAAACTGATTGAATTACTTAATTTAATAATATATATCATAGCATCATTATTCAATAATTGTACAATATTATTTTTTTATAAGAAAACTATGTCTAATTTTCCTATATGGTTGTTATCGATTATTTTCATATTGAAAATTTAAAAAGAAATAAATTGAACTATCAACATTGTTTATATTGAAAACCTATTAAATGACAAAACAATTTTCCATTAGTTAAAAATCCTAAAAATTTCTAAAGCGGAATATTCCCGGCTTCAAATATTTCACTCAACTATCCGTCGAAGGTTTCACATTTTCGAAATACTACAGTTTCAAATCGAAGCCTTCGTTATAGAGGGATGAACAAAGCAAACCTACATATGCCTGAGATAATGGTTTTTCCATTGGTTTTAATTGTATTTTACTATATACTGTAGTATTGATATGCCGAATGGTAGTGTCAATACGTCTTCACTTTAATCAGATGTGGATTTGAAGTGCATAACGTGAACGTGTTCAATTTTATTTCACAGGCGGCCTTTGCACACCTTTCTCCGTTTTCAGGCTGTCTTCAAAGGCCTATGAAGTTATATACAGCATGTTTGCATATTTTCAATTATAATATTTAAGTATTTTAACAATTTTATAAAAGCACCGATTCATGTCAACCAAAAACAAGCGATAGATGATACTTAAATATTGGTGGTGATAGTTTTTTTTTATATTAAATTTAACTCATTTTATTTTATGGTAATTGAGTTAATTTTTAGTATCTCGATTATAACAGATATATTAGGTATCACGCATTGTATCATGAACGTTTTTAATAATCTAAATGGAAATTATCTGACAACCCTTATTACGCCAACGACTCACTGATCAGTCGTGAATCGACGCGCTATATACGCTAGCGACTCACTTGTTAGTCGCGAAGATTTCTCTTATTAAAGATAAAAAATATTTAGTACTAGATTCAAAAATAAAAAAAAATGATGTTTTTGAGTTTTCCAAAAATTGCTACCGGTAAAAATCAAATACTTCGCGATAAAGATAAAATATATACCAAAATGTTTTTTACTTAACACAAGTTAAGTAAAAAACATTATAATCTTCAAGTGTCATTGATTTAAGAACATTTAATAAAAGATGTTTTCAACAATCAAATCAATCACGATTCAAATTTTCCATCCTATTAAAACAAACCGTCTCAACATCAAAAAAAAAACCTTCCTCGATCTGCACACAACGACT
Source organism: Hydropsyche betteni (assembly GCA_028571205.2). Classification (NCBI taxonomy): domain Eukaryota; kingdom Metazoa; phylum Arthropoda; class Insecta; order Trichoptera; family Hydropsychidae; genus Hydropsyche; species Hydropsyche betteni. The sequence goes on from JAOXNN020000013.1 coordinate 4,682,356, forward strand.
TCACCTCTCAAACCGCAACCAAAAACGAAACACCATTAATCCAAAACCCTTTCGGAACACCGTCGAATTAACCTCGACCCATCCACCCCCCACAACAAAGTAACCCATCTTCTCGTCCAATCGGAGCATAACAATCACATTTCGCATCGGCAAATCCCAACGAAGAGCACACCCTGTACCGCGACAACACAGGGCGACCTCATCGGTTCTGCCGGTTCGCTGCAACACCGGAATGATTTCGCATAAAAGAAACCACCCCCTTTTCAGCCCCTTGTCGAACCCGCGACGGCACTCCCATGCCAACTGTGGAGCAGACGAGGGCTTATCCCGTTTTAGAATCCCCATAAATGTTTAATGACGTGTCGGGGATGTTCCGCATTACGACCGTGTGATTCTTTCGCAATTTGTTTCGTGAATTATTCGCGATGCGACGATTCGTTCTGTTCGCGTGCTTTCGGGTTTGGGGTTGTTTGGGTTTTGGTGGTGGGTGAGTGTGGTTTTTGGGAAAAGTTAGTGGTGGCGTTGGGAAGTCTGTTGAATGTCGGCGGATGCTCGTTTTGAAGAGTTTCGATAAATCGATCTTGAAGTTTTGACAGTTTGCTTTTTTTTGTCGTATCGAGCGTTATTATAACGGTTTTCTGTGACCGTTATCCCATAGGTAAACAGATATAAATAGGCTGGTATCAGGATATATACCTCCTAGACAAATACCCCCCGAACATAAACCCTCCGAAAAAACCACCTGGATATTAACCCCCCTGTACAAAAACTTCCTGACATTAACCTTTCCCCCCCCCCCCTTACAATAACCACCATGACAATTAACCTCCGCCATGTATAAAAATAAATATTTTTTATAAGATTTCAGTATTTATAATACAATTTAGTGTTTAAATAAAATATTCAATATCAATATTAATTTATTTCAATCAACAAAATAAAAATTCTTTTAAATGTCAAAAATATTGCGATAAATTTATGCAAAGTCCATATATAATATTACATTAAGAGAAACCGCCACAATGCAATCATTAATTCATTGTTTTAATTTCTTATTATTATGAAATAACTGGGAATTTCATATTTTTCTACGACCGCCCACTGTATATTGCCGTATAGATGAATTATTATTTGTTAATACTTTTATGTCATTTTTATCCATGGCGGAGGGGGGTTCATTTTTATGGTGGTTTTTTCACGGGGGGATTAATGCCCAGGGGGGTTTGCGTCTGAAGAGTGTGTCCAGGGGTTATATGATCTAGAACCAAACATGCTATTATTATATACAAATGAGTAGTCTTTAAAGTATCAACGGAAGCGTTAAATAATATTAAAAGTTTACTAAAAGCGTCACTACAAGGAGAAAACAATTAAAAAATTAGCTAATAAATGTAAATAAATGAAAACATTCACCCCGAAAATCTTCTGAAAGTACAAAATTGAAAATTTAATCTTTCATTTACAAAAAAAATCAACATCCTTTCGCTTTTTCGCTGTGGCACAAATAAAAAGCGCCTCCCTGCAGACGACGAGGATGTATGATTCGGCAAACAAAGGAAGCCACACATTCCAATTTCGTTGACAAACAGCAAAATGCGCACACACACACACACAAGGACACACAATCGAACCGCTAATCAGATTCGCATGATTGAACAGAAGGCCGAACTCGCGCTCGGCTAATCAACGTTTCCAATCAATGTACTGCATTATTTCACGCAAACAACACGTCACGCTTATCAACCATACGGGAACGTGGAGCCTCCAAAGGTTTCGGTGATGTTCCGAGTGATGGTGATTGTTGAGGTCGGTTGGTTTTGTCGACTTCGATCCGTTTTGCGAGATTTTTCGTTCGTTTTTTATGATTTTACTAGCTGATTCTGGCAAACGTTGTCCTGCCAGTAATATGGCTTGATATGATTCTATGAATTGCGTAACCAAGTCAACTTAAGTCAATAAATGACATTTTTTTCAGATTTTTTTTCGTTTTAATAATACAAAAATCTTCTCAACAACAAAAAATACATATACATGCCAATTTTCATAGTGATAATTTGAACGATGTTGGAGTAAAACGACGTCTAATATATATACAAACATTCATTTTTATATAAATGATAAAAAAGTTTGAGATATTTAAGATTCAAGTTTTAATCGAAATATATGAATATGTTTATTTTACCTTTTTAAATCTTAGATATGTATAAATTTTCATTGATAAAGTTTTTTGTAATATATAAATATGTATAGTTTTCTTTTTCTGAATTTTTATATGAATCTATTTTAATGGTGTATATATGCGTTCAATATACATTATTATAAAAATAAACAATAATTCGTAAATATAATATAACAAAATCTGCATCTTAACAAAATCGACAAATTCGCAGCAAATGCCACAAAATGCACAAGAGTCGTGAAAAATTATAATTAGCGATCCTTTAAAAAATATGAAAAAGAGCGCGAAGCCAGATGGACATTTCTGCTATACATATAATAAAAGGGGGCGCACCTGGGCGCTGCGCCCCCTCAACAATTACGACGGCTCCGTTTTAATTGCGGGGGCGGCGGCGCCAGCCTGCGCCCCCAGGGCCCCCTCGGACCCGCCCCACCCCTCCGAGGTACAATTTTTCGTGTAAAATTTAATGAAAGTTGTCGCCGGTCGTAAAGCGCTTTGTGGCTTTCCTCTGACGGAATGATTACAACGTAATTAAAGCTCGACGGCCGCGCGCGAAAGCCTCCGAAAAAGCTCCGATACATATTTGATGCGTAGGCTTTTCCGACAGTGAAATTTTCGAATTTTGGCGCCGTTTTTCATGGAAGTGATACGGTAGGAGTTCTTTTTATCACGAAAATTGCAAATCGCTTATGTGCTTTTTTGTAATTTTCTTATTCCTTCAAAATAAAAATAAAATGAAATTGACGTTCGATTTTTCTTATAATTTTCTGATTAGTTATATCATTTTAAATATATAAATATAATATTTAAGTATCATTTTGATCATAAAATACTACTTTGATAAGTAGAGATTATTATATAAATAATGGTTTTCCACGAAATGTATTATAATTATCATCTTTATCCATCATAAATATTTTATGACTTTTCAATGCATAAAATCTAAATGAAAAGCTTATACAATATTCAATAATTGCAATAGTTTTCAACTAAAATTGAGTGCTTGTCGATCAAAAAAAATCACGTACAGCAATCGAACGCGTTCAATCTGAATGACACTCAATATTTTCATTCCGTAAATTCCGAACTGCAAAAAAAAATCATAAAACGTGACCTTTTACAAAAACGACGCAATACCAAAATAAAAAATAAAAATTCAGAAACAACACTTAGATAAACTGATAGAACCTCATTGTATAAACCTAATAGGAATCACATAAGAACGCGAGTCACGTCCTATCATAGACAAATCATTCCCGACGCAAGAAATAAATACAAAAATAAATTGCAATACCGTCTGATGTTTCTCAATCTTGCAACAACTACCACTCTTTATACATGTCGTCGTATATGAGATAGAAAGCTTATAAATATTATACGGTTCAGGGTATGAAAGTAAAAACCACCGAAGAGACGGTAAAAGCTTCGATTGGTTTCGACGCGAAGAACATACATCAAAATTCATGACGTCTAGTGCGATTTCAAACTCACAGGACGTTCCAATAAAATTTATCTCTTTTAAAATGCTTATTCTGTGTATATTTCAGTGTATTTGTATGTTAGATGCCGGAAAAACTTTGGTGCATATGATCGTTTATATTAAAACCTCGCATGAAAATTTTTCGACGTGGTCTATGAACACAAACTAAAATTATGAAAAAGTCAAGATTTGAATTCAATTGAAATATATTTTATTATTGTTATATTAGTATAAGGAATGAAAATAGTAAATTATCTGACCGGAATAATGAAAGAATCACATTTCAAATATTATAACACAACGTCAATTCGATTAATCCATCAATAATCCGCACGGTTTCAAAACACCAAACCGATACTTCCACACCGAAGACGAAGGTCATCCAGCGCAAACAAAACCAATAAATCGAACCGCACGAAAATGCCAGCATCAAAGGCTTCTGGGGTCAAACAACAGGGTATTCCACCTACACCCACACACCGAGCCCTCTTATCAAAGGTCAGCTAACACAATGTAGCGATAGATAGTCGCCGCGGAATCCGAGCGGCAGCCAATCTAACTTCGAAAGAAACTCAATTAGTCTGGCCCGGTGATAAGTTAATTAATGGCCTCGGGTCTCGGAATCTGCACCCGGCCGTCGAAGGGGACGTGGACCGCCCACTTGCCCACCCGCCACTGGATTGGTGTAGAGCCGGCTTTAGAAATCGGCGGTGGATGAGGGCAGCCGATCGAGTCGTGTCGGCGGTTGATGTCGTGTAATTGTCGGGTTGAGTTATTTTTTTTTAATGAAACTTCTATGGATGCAGTAGAGTGAATTCATTTGGATAAAATAAGAAATTAACTGGTTTTTTATTTGTGTTTGTATGGCAATAATTATCGATGAATGATGCACTAATTTATATTTGAAACGTACAAGAGTGTTGAACGTATTCAAATGCTTCAAAATAATTTTATGAAGTTTTCATCGGAATATCTTTATTTGTGTGATTATTTCTTTAGAAATTTATCTGGAAACTCAATTTAAGATTGCGCAATATTACAATAAAAAAAATATAACCCAAATTCTAAATATATACAAATGTATACATTTTCACAAAATTTTCATCCGCTCGCAAGTTATTGTGCGACAGGAGCCATTGTCGGTATACGACCAATTGGAAATGCAATTCAATTATCAAAACGGAAAAACGTACTTTCTGCCGTTTTCATCTATCCTATAAATAAACATACATAAAAGGCGATTTTCAAAATATTGTACAATGACTGTCCGACTTCCATACAAACCGAAGGATTAAATCAAATTGAATTTCACGATTGCTTTTTCTGACGGAAAAAAATAAAGGCAACCCCATTTTTCTTGTCGCACACAACAAATTTGAATAAGTTCCCGAATTCAACATATATTTTTAAAAAGCAATTACTTTTAGATGCGAAATCTTAAACTTTTAAACATGAATTTTAAGATTTCTCTCGTTTATGTCTGATACAAACTGATTGCCGATGATATCAACAAACCTCTAAAAGTTCGTCCACGACGGTGAATGGGCAAAGCATGACATTAAGTGACATTTGAATGTCCCAGAGGTGTCCTGTAGGGCACGACGATAATAATAAATGTTGTTGCCGTATTTTGTGATACACAATTTATACAGTCGTATGATATATTGCATTCATAGTTTCGGTTGCGTTGATTTTGCGGCTCATTGTTGGTACTGGCATTTTGCGGTCGACGACGAATCGTTAGAAAAACGCTTTGACGTCAACCCTTAAAGTTCAATGGTGATAAAGTCGCTTTCTCGATATAAATTGCCATTGCATTTTCATAAAATTGTATCTTTATTGTCGAATAACTCTCTTCATATCGGAATTTTTGAAAGTTCACTGACATTAGAACCAAATATTTCTTTTATATAGTAATAATAACCAACTTGATAAATATTCATAATTTTCATACATATTGCATCTATTAATTTGTTTTAAAATGTTTATGTTATTAAAAATTCTGAAATTTAATAAATTTTAGTATTTGACAATATAAAACAGTAGAAATCCGAATAAACCTTAGGAAATAATTTAATAAAGTTTGAAATGGCAATATCATCTCTTAATAGAATACTATTTTAATTTCTTATTCAATCAGTAAAGTTTGCAAGCAATTAAAAAAATAAAACTAGTGCATACAAATACAAAAAAATATACACGATTCCAATTAAAAATTTTAACAAGAAGAATAATTAAATATTTCCAAAAAATACACATTAACGTTTAAAGAAAACTAACTTTTATCAGTAGTGTTAATAAATTTAATCATTCACCGAATCGAGGCGCTAAAAGCTCGGAACAAAAACTTTCGTCAGACTTTCACCAAACAATTTCACTAAATTTCAGGACTCACTGGCAAAACATAAAGCCTACCGTTATTTGTGCTTTCACGTATATTTTAATGCACACTTTGAAATATGTCCGTACCATTCCGCGAAAGAAAATCTGCACAATGCGACTTCGCAATTATCGCGGAAGTCGATACATGATAAACGGCGCGCAGATAAAAGCGCGCAGTTTCCGCTTTTGAAAAATTTTCAAAAAACGTACCCACTTTTGTTTCGCACATGTACTCGTGCGCTCGTACGTATTTTGCAACGAATAATTCATTTTTATTGGTGCGGTTCCGCGGTTATTTATCGCCCACCTATTGCAGCGGTGGCCGTTTTTCCGACCGCTTATGTATTTTCGGGCTTATCGGCCGCCAAATGAATGTGCGGCCAAAGGGACGAAGAGGCTTTGGAAATATGATAAAAGTGGCCTCTGTGGTGAGATTTAATCCTTTGTTGAAGATTCGGATGGCCGCTTTGTGGTTTCGGGGGTGATTGGGGTGTGTGAGTTTGATGATGGAATGAAGCAATCAAGGTTTGTCTTTTTTGATACCTGTTATTCTAATTTGCGTGTATAAAGAAATGTTTTAAATAGTTTTGATTTTATCTAAAAACTTTCTTTATATTTTCTGTAATATTGTTGTAACATAAACTGATGTCAATTGGAATCACAACAAAAACTACTACTGTTAATAAAGTAAGTACGAATTAGAATTATTTGTTAAACCAAATATTTTTATATGATTTTTTTATGACTGCGATTCGAACAAGGATATAATGGAAAATCTTATTGTGCTTAATTTTAATCTAGTTATTAGTGTAAGATAACTGTAGATAATTGTGATTGTTGTTATAGATAATTCTTGAAAAGCTCACCATCTCTTTCCTAAATATCTCAGTCTAAATATCTTGCAATTAAATCTATCTAATGATGACACTCATAATATTTTTAGAGTGATTATTATTTTAAAATATGAAAATTCTCTACTTATTAAAATAATCTGAACGAGGCGCATTTTGAGTGCAAGCGTCCTGATTTTTCCTTTTAATTTTCCGAAAGCGTCGTCTCGTCCGTTGTCTGTTTTTGGAAAATCGACCAAAAAAGAGACAAAAGCACGAAGAATGACTGGAACCTTTGTGTGACAGTGATGTCGCTTTTGTTAATTTATTTAAGGCACTTTCCGTTGCGCAGAGAACAACAAAAAAAATTGTGAATGCGCGCACATAAAAAGGATTGTAATCGCGCCTCGCTTTTTTATTCGAAGACTTTTTTCTAAATTAGACGTGAAAATAAAATGCGAAACCCTTTTATTTAAACGCTGAATTATAGTATAAAACATTTTGAAATAATCGTAAACCGTTTGACAGAGATATACCACTCTGAAAGTTTTTACTGTCGACCTTTGTCTTCTCATCTCGATCACTACATCATCGTTCAAAAACTCGATATTTTTTCTTTTTTATTAAATTAAAAAATATACGTATATTTTGACTAATAAATTTGGTTTTATTATAAACTTGAGATAATTTGGTAAAGGATAGTTGTTAGTATTTAAATTTTTCGAAAGTTAACTTCCGATATTTGTGAAATTCTTTTATAATAGACTGCAATGTACCTTATAAAATCAGCACATGTTGTTAATGAAACAAATCAAACACTCTTAATCCTAAATATAATTAAAAATATATTAATCTCAAAAAAAAATTTATTTAATAAAAATATCATAGCGGAAGATAATCGTGTGACTCTTGCGGGCTGTTATCGTTAACGGCCACGTCGCACGTGTCACCGCGCTAATCGTGAAACCGTTTACGCTCTATTTATTTATATATATGATACGAAATAACGTGTATATTATACACGAAATATAACACAGCGCACATAAAAAGCGCGGCAATTTTTTTTGCACTCGGCCCAAATGTATTTCGCCAGTAAAACGGTGATGAAGGAGAAAAATGATTCGTCGGGGATTTTCCGCGACGACGACGAATGATTTATTATCGTTTGACACGAGAGTAATGAATCAACAGTGGTCAAAGGAGACGAGGACTCGCGCGCAATCTCTGCACGACGAAAGTTGGCGAAAAAATTGCACGTGCGACGGCAAGAAAGACGTAGACGCCGTTAAACGGCTGTGGGTAGTTGCGGGTAATTAGTGTGTCGGGAAAATTTTCAGGAGAGTATTGTTTGGATCTGGAGTGTTCGTTTTTGGAAAACTGAAAGGCTTCGTTTTAAATGAACTTGGGGTTTTGCGTGAAATTTTCGTTGTTTTTTTTTATAAACTGCCTTAGTAATTTTGCTTCGTTTTTGTTCCATTTCAGGTGACCTCAATGTAGGTGATCACTTTTCAGTGATTATTCTGGGAAATGATAACTGAAGTGGTTTCACGTTACTTTCTTCAGTAATAAGACGTATGTATATATAAAAAAGAGAAAGGAGAAGAAACTCCGATTCAAACACACGTTCTGAACATTAACGACCGATTGTAATTAGATCACTAAAAATCTCAAATAAATAGTTTTACTAATATTTACTACTTTATCAAAAGGAAGTCCACCGTCCCACCTGTTACATGCAACCCACTCTATGCCAGACATATATTATTACTACTTGTGAAAATTTCACTATATTCAATTCAAATTTGGAATCTTCAATTGAATGAATTAATTCGTTAATCATCGATATAATGGAAGATGTATTATACATTCGTATAATTGATGCGAATTTCGCCATACTGATCCGAATCCACCGACACCGGAACGAGATTTTTTTACGTTTGGGCAATTAAAATTGGAAAGATAAAAATATAAAAAAGAAGAAGAGAATAGGGAATAGAGAGAATCTTTTTTTTCTTTTCGGACGTCCTTTTAATTTAAACATAATTCGATCCAATTTATTTGTTCTCTCGTTATTTCCGCCGTCGAACTAAGTCAACTTCAAACATTGCCAATTAGCGCGCTTACTTAAACGGTCCTTTTTCTTACTGGAGATTGTTTTTCAAGCTGAATTTTCGATCACAGTAATTGAAGCGACATTATATGAAAATTCGCTGAAACTATTGTCCCTTTCTGTCATGTCTAATAATAAACCTATTATTGTTAATTGGAGCATATATTTCTCAATAATGCTTGAATTACGATTCGTATTTCTTAAATAAACTAATGGTTATTTATCAACATCGTATACAATTTTCTTAAAGATATTTTTTGTATGATTATAAAATGTAAACAGGTACTAGTAAATTAAAAAATTTCAATATTGAAACCTAATTTACTTGTATAATAGTAATCTGATTTCCTTAAGTTAGGGAAGATAATTGGCAAAGTCAATAAAGAAAAATGAAAAAATAACTTTCATAAGGTTCGAATACTAAAAAACTATCTTTCGAATCAATAATATCCATTTACTGACTGCGTCGTTTATCACTCAACTTCAATGAACAGATGCATCCAACAAGATTAACCATCAACCCATTAACTCAACACTATCCCAAAATAAACAACCGTACGTTTCGACTAAATACACGAAATCCAATCGACAACCTGAAAGCACCAAAAACCACCAGCGAAACCAGACCCAATACAAAACTGCAAACCTCAATTTAAAAAGCGATACAATATTTTCCAATCCAGGCCAGATCCGAACTGCAAAATCGACCCGTGCACACACACACACTTCCTCCACTTTCGACGGCCGCTCGCTTTTTCTTCGTTTGCCGCCATTATTGGCTAATGATGAGTAATTACCCGGTAAGTTTCCAGCGGCCAATTACACGTTTTTACCCCCCCCCTCCTCATCCCTCCCCCGCACTTCCTGTTGCGACTTCTTCCCGCTAATTCTGATTCACCGTCGTCGAGTGATTCAATTGCGAGGCATTAAAAAAAATTGATGGCTCGTTCGGGATAAGTCTGCGAAGAATGGAGGTTTTTTTTCCACGGCGCTCCTTTAAGGCCGGGACGCAATTGAAATTTATTTTTTAATTCGCTTAATTCGATTGTTTCGGGAGGAGGGTTTAATGATACTCGGCAGGCGCGTATCGAGGCTTTTAATTCGATGTGTTTTTTTTCTTTTTGGTATAATTAAATTTTTAATATAAGAATCTTGTTTTCGTTGAATGAACGCGATGAAAATTTTGAATTTGAAGCTCGATCCGATAATTTCATATTATTTTTACTTTATATCGTTGAAATTAATCGAATTCAATCATTTTAAGTTTATTTACTATATAAACAAGCAATGACATATCAAATCACAAAATTCTTGGTATCGTTTAATATTACATCATCATAAATAATATTATTTTGATATCAACCACAATATTCAATCAAACCGATCGACAATTTCAAAGGTTTCAAATTCAATCTGTTATATAAAATTTTCTGAAATAATCAATTAAAATGCTTTTTCTTTATACAATTTTACATTATATAATATACTGTAATTTTTGTGCATACATATTATTTATTAAATTTTAATAATTCTAAAAGAAACCTATTTTGATCAACGAAGTTTTTCAATAATATCATTAACTAATCCGAACCCCTCGCTCGCAAATCCTTCAAAAACAATCAAAAAATCACACCCAAATCCAACAACAACCGACGAAATTTCAAACCCATCCACATTCCCGATAATAATTCATATCTGACCACGAGAAGCGCTAAATATTTATCCATCTTCAAGCACAACAATGGTCCGTTTTATCGCAGCGGAACGGCAACCCACGCGGATCTCGAGCTTTGGACAAGAATGCGCATTGTTGAACGCCCACGAAAATATCACGACCGAAATAGCTTTAATATCATACCTTGTGTTATATTACAGTGTTAAGGTTTGTGCGTGGATGTGTGCTTAGTGCTCAGTGCCCGCATTCGAGGCGTAATCGTATATTCGCGTGTAATTTGTGCGAGAAATTTAATGTGATGGTCTGCGTTATGTTTGGAATGATTGTTTTGGATTTTGGATTTGATTTGTTGTGGGAGCTTTGTTTTATTGTGTGCCTTTTTCGTTTGTTTGAATGTGATGGTTTTAATTAATCGTTGAAGCTAAGTAATACAGGTGTATAAACTATTACAAAATTATTTCTAATTTTTTTTCAATAGTTAAATGAGTAGTATTTAGAATCTAGTGGATTATAAAAAAATTGGTGAAATAGTGGTGATTTTATAGCCTTATTTAACGCATCGGTAGATATTATCAACTATAATGTTTAGGGATATACAGTACCATAGCCAGGGGAGGGGGCATGGGGGCCTACCCCCTTCTTCCCCTCCCTGAATTTAAAAAGTAATGACGTATTATACATAAATTTGAGATATGTCACTCTATCGTGATACATCTATAACATCAATTCTGTGAATACCTTAATTCATCATACTTCGAATGAAAAAAAGCATGTATATGAAAATACTTTGTATATAAATCGCTTATAAACACAAAATAGTGTTTCAACCCCCCCTCCCAAAATAACTTAGTTACAGCCATGTACAAGTAAATGCATAGAATCTTGTTTTATAATGTATTATTTAACAAAGAGAGATTTTTAGTAATGGTATTATCCCAAGATTACTTTAACGTTATTGCAAGTTGAAAAAACATCGAAATTTTCAATGGTATCAAAAATACCTTACTTTCAATTAACGATCATAAGCTATGTATATGAAATATTAAATTTTATCCAAAAAATGAAGTAACCTTAATATATATTTTTTTATACAGAGTAAGCGTGTAAAATATTTTTTTCATCTTTCTTTTTTCCAAAAGTTACCTCTTCATGACCTATTTTGTCATTCGATCTTTTATTCCGTAACATATAAAATAATTTTACAAAGACAAGCAATCCTATTACCGAAAAAAAAAACAAATCACTACACATTATCTGATATCAAATATAAACATCAAACGATTAGCCAAATTCGCACAATTTCCCACACACATACGCACACCCTTCGTCGCATTTAAATTTCAGATTATTTCCCGCCCTCGGACGATATTATTCAAATGGTGAACGTTACATGCACGCGTTTGACCGCACACAACAGGCCCTGCGAAGAAAATTTGAATCTTTTATAGATTACCTAGCGCGCGAACTGAAATATTGACACGCGCGCGAGCCATCATAAATCAACGGCAGTCCCTGAATTAAGGGCATATAACACCATGAAAAAATGTAGGGGAGATTTATCTAGTACCGCGATGTTATATTGTCATTGATCGATTGAGAGGAAATGTGTTTTTTATTGAAAATTCGGGAAATTGCGTTGAAATTTTGTTTAATGATCTATTTGATTTTGTTATAATTCAATATGAGATAAATTCAATGCATAAAATATTATGCATTTTTTATGTAATTTGTATTATTTTTAGATTTTTTCAAATACACCCAATTCTCTTTTTACACGGGGATATGTTTCAAAAACCATCGTGTTAAAAAAAATTATGATGACCATACAAAAATTGGAGATAGGTTCCATCAGTATATTTGGATAGAACTTCGATACAAATGTACTTAACAAAAAAATGTGCAAAGTGAAAAATTTTCGCCATGTAAAATCATCATAAAAACATCGAAATTTTTTATTTAAAAACTGTACATAATTACATACATATAATTAAAACAATAGACTGGTCTGCACCAAATTTTTTTGTGTGAAAGCGAAAACCCATGATGAAAATATCGATTCTTCTTTCTTGCACTGTGTAAAAAGAGGATTGATTGTATCATAAAAAATTTGAACATTTTTGCCAAATAATCATAAACTTAACAAATTAAAAACTATTTACCATAATTTCCTTGAGGATAATATTATAATATACAATAAAACCCATCTACTGACTGTGTCACTTGTCGCTTAACTATCGGTATGAGCTGTAGATTTGATAAGAAATAAATATCGGATTGGGTGCAATTTTGTTCATTTTATCGTATCGTATGTGTCATGGAATTGGCAGGGTTTCCCCTCTACGCCCACAAAAAGATATTGAGAGCGAAACGTACAGGGTTCACCCTTCTCTCTTTTCCATGTTTTATTTCGCAGCGGAAATAAAGATAGCGTCCCGATTTTTAAGCCGAAGGAAAAACATATCAATATCGCACGCGCGCGCCAGAAAAGCAGTAACAATTCCGTCCGATATGAAAAATCGACGGAGCCGGGGGCGTGAAAAATGATTTTTTTTCCCTCCGCAGCCTTAGCCCACCTCTATTCTCTACGATTTTTTTCCTGAGGAAATTTTTCCTCTTTCGGCCGTGAATAAATTCGCGGGAAAATCCTCCCAACGTCAGACGGCACTTCGGCTCCAGTACATATTTCACCGTCCGTTCTATACGCGTTTTCGAACCAACTTCGGGGTGGGGGTATAAAATGATATTTTCGCAATGTAAATACGATAATTCTGCAAAAAATATATGTGTATTTTTTCTGAGAATCGGAAAAGAAGGGACGGTTGTTATGGGGGTTCGGGCAATTTGAATAATCTGCCTCTGAGATGACCCGTTTCGCGAATTTCGGCGAGTTATTGATGGGTATGCTAAAAAAAATTTACGATTTAATTTGTTGAAATCAATTTCAATGTGATTTGAATCACTCTATACTGTTTACAGGATGAGATCTGGTAAGGTTGATTAAAAAAGTAATTGACAAGGTTAGAAGGAATATGAAATGTGATAAGATCTCAGATCGATGACATTTTATTGTATTTGTTACGCTACGTTTATGAAATCGCATTATTTATGGACGAAACAAATAATCTTGGTTAGTCTATGAAATTTAACATCATTTTGTGGTATATAGGCGCCATTTAAGATTGTTAAAAGGTGCATTATAGGTGCATCATTTAACTTCTTCTAACAAATATGATAATTGATGTGCCTTACAATAATGATGATGTACCTTTTTTTCATTCACGTGCCAAAATTTGCAAATATTCTTTAAAAGTATCAGACATGCCAAAGAATCTTTATTTCTTTCCATAAGTATGTCGTAAGACACGTCAACTGTCATTTGTGACAGAAGACGCCAACAAGAACAATTGTAAATAGTGCCAACCTACCACAAAATTATTCTAAATTTCATACACAAAACAACATTCTTTACCACATCCATAAATAAAGAAATTTCATAAACATAGCGTGACATGTCCATCTGCAAAATACGCAAAATCACTCGAATTTCTTAAATTAACAACTTCAAAACCGAACACTTCGAATATTTCGCTTCTCTACCTACCCTACCATACTAATAAAAATTATAATAAAAAATCTACATTTTATCAATCCTAACCCTGATACATCTCACAAACACAAAATTTTCCCTATCGCTTTCAATCAACCTTTGTAGCCGACCCTCCCGGATCCCCTAACCACACGCCCACCCTGAAAACCCACACCACCACGGAACAACACTCGCTACCATTTAGCGACACCATGTAGTTAGGCCGATTGCGTCTGCAGATGACGGCATTCATTCGGCCCGCTTTATTTATGGCGGTCCCCGTCGCGCAGACGGAGACCCTTTTTCCGATTCGGTGGACCCGGGGCTGAGGGGGCCAGCGAGGGCCAAGATGGCTGTCTTGGCGGATGGGGGACGGCGACAATGTCTCGTCGTCATTATCGGACGTAATGAACCTGTTGCCAATTTGGAGCGAGGACGCTTATATTTTAAGGTACGTGGTTATGGTGGTCAATGGGAAGTGCTTCTTTTATATAGATAGCTTAAACGTGCATTGTTCCCTATGTATAATAGCGGATTTCTGTGTGTGTGTCCGTCTGTGTATCTGTTCAATGACGCTCGTGACTTTTTCGCAGATATGGTCTTTATGCGTGTTCAGTTAACGTATATAATATGATGCTTATTACCTACTGCGTCTAGCTTTGCCTATATGTCGTAATTGTGACAATAACAAATGAACTGGTTTTATTAATTAAATATTAAATATTCAAATCGAGTACGGGCATCGGGTAGCCGATGTTACTACTGGCTTTGCCATTCCAATTTAGCCTGTATGCCCATTAAAATAACGGCTATAATCACTATTTACATCATTCTCGAGCTCGAAAATCGCGAGCTCCAACTTTAGTCTTTATGGTCATTATTATAAAGGCTGTAATCGCGATAGTAAACAAAATAATTGTTGATTATATATAGGGGATATTATTCCGAATTGGGTCAAGCGATTGATACTCCAAAGCGAAACCCTTTGGCGATAATTAAATATTTTCACATTTTATCGTTTTCCGTGTCTTGAAAAATTTCATTTTATTTCTTCTATTTTAATTTTAAAAAATTACATTATATTGTGTTATCAATATATTTCTTCAAACTACATTCACAGCCGATGTATTAACATCGGGCCTATATACTAGTTTATATATAATATTTTGATTCATTTGATATTAATGGAATTTGCGTTTAATATATTTTTACGATTTTTATCAAAATTTTCTATTTAATTTGAACCATATTGAATTATAGAAATGAATAATACTATAATGTTTACGATTTAATTCTAAATATTCACAAAAATTTTCGATATTTGAAACTAAAAATGTCAAACTAAAAAAATACAAAATTACATATAAAATTTGATAATTTAGATCAACTGAGTCTATTAAACTTATTATCATCCCGCATTCAAACTATTCAATGATTTCCCATCAAGCTCATTTCCGAATCAAATTTTAATAAATTCAACTCAATTTTCGTTTATCTCCGAACTGCACATGAGCCAAATTACAATTAAAACTGAAAAACAGCACTCAAATTACCGCCGAGCATAAAAATGACACCGTATCGCTTTCCACGCAAACTACATGTGATATTTTAAGCGTTTTATATTTTTTTCGAAATGATTTTCATTTTGAATCGAACGTATAGGATAGAGACGAGCGTTTTAAAACCTTGTCAAAAATTATTGCCCGATCGTTGAATTTATAGCTTTGCCGATTTTACGGCGCTTTTTTACAACCGATGCGTGCTCGGAACTTTCATATAAATTGTTCGCACAGTTTCGACACCAGCTACCGGTTTGATGTATTATATATGTATCCATATATAAAATTTTTGTATTAAATCTTGTGGTCAATCCCGATTAAAATATTTTATTTTATTACGTGAGATTTTGCTTCATTATTGCCGACCAATTGATAAGTATATTTCGAATACGAGTTTAACTGGTGATACTAATTCCAAGATATGCTTATATATGTTGACTTTTTTTTATAAAATTTATAAGTATTCAAATTTTGTTTAAAAGAATATTTTGAAATATTCCGAAATTCTACATAATCATATTTTCTATTAAAAACTTTTTGCATACAATGATATATCTCGTTCTTGTACACAGTTCATAATTATCGCATTGTTAACGAAAATACACCGAACAACTTCTGAGAATTTTCCCGAAAGGGAACTTTCTACCATAAGTGGTATTTAAATAACTCAATTTTATATTATTATATATATATATTTATATTCAGTTCATTTTCGCTTACTTTATTTAAATTTAAACCGATGAACAAACGTATAATTTCTCAGTGCCTTTGTAAAGTGAAATTATTATATTTCGCGTTTTTCCCGCGAATAATAAAATGATGAATCTTCTCCTTCAACGAGAATTTAAATCTTCGTACCGACGAAACTTATTAATTTTAAGCTACTTATTCCGACTTAATGAATTGCTTGAAATATCGATTTCCGCAATACACACAATAAATAATCACATTACCGGCGGAGACTACACTTCGGTAGACCCAGTCGAGGAGACTTTGCTAATTCTGACATAATTGAAATTTAGTTATTATAAAAACGTCTCATCATCGTATGAAGCCAATATAGGATAATACCTATTTGGTATTATTGAAAAATTCGTAATTTTTTTCAACATAATAATTATGTGTCTCAAAAAGATAAATTTTCGAACAGTAAATGTTTTATCGTTCGATTTATATTTATTTATAATATTTTGAATCAAAAATGTATATTATTATAAAAAAAATTCGAAAATAAAGATGAAAAAACTGCATAGATTCAACCGAATCTATATTCACATCGCGCATAAAAGATTTTTCCCGCTTTCGTAACAAATCGGTTTGATATATGACTTTGCACTTCCACGCTTTTTTTGGAGGTAGTAGCAGCATCAGCAGCAGTTCCTCAAAGTCTTACGAATCATCATCAATCAAAAATCCAATAGACTGTTAATTTAAAAGTCAATTTCACGTGGTACGGACGGCCACTCGGAACTGTTTCAAGTGCGGACGCCATCATCATCATCATCATCATCACGTACATATTATACATTACACACATACAAGTATTTACCTACATGTATTTTTTTTATAAAAAAGTATTTTATTATTATTTAACGCGGCTCGCATACGTGAAAACGCTCTCGCACAGTAGTGGAGCGCAATTATTACATAGCGCCGTATCTATTATAATTAAAATATTCAAATAATTACAAATTATGTACGTACGTATGTACTGGTGCGATGATGTAAGCAAAATTCGAATCTTAATTAAATGATGTGTTAATTTAACGAACGAGTTTTTTCACTCTCGCGTAACAGCTAGTAGGTACTTTATAGTGCCGCGTACAAAAACCGTGATATGTTCTAATGTAATATTACATCGGGAGTGTGTTATGATAAAAAAAATGGTATGAAAATGTGAAAATGATTTGCGTTTTCGTATTAAGTTGTTGTATGTATGTATGAACTGTGGTTTCGGTTTGAAATGTATTTTCCGGT
Source organism: Hydropsyche betteni (assembly GCA_028571205.2). Lineage (NCBI taxonomy): Eukaryota > Metazoa > Arthropoda > Insecta > Trichoptera > Hydropsychidae > Hydropsyche > Hydropsyche betteni. The sequence continues at coordinate 4,700,134 of JAOXNN020000013.1, forward strand.
GTCGATGGCGGCGATTTCCCTTATGTAAATTAGACGTTGTTTTGTGCTCGGTTACGAATTTCGATGACTTGTTATAGTGATAGGCATAAAAAATTAACATTTTAATCAAATTCGTATGCTGACTGCTTAAATAAATACATGTTAATCGTTGGGAATGTATTAAGTAAACTTATGTGCTCCGATAATCTTGTGAAACTTCATACTATACAAACATACACAAAATTATCAGGAAAACCCATTTTTTTGATAAAACATTAAAATTTATCAATTTCTACATGAACTGCTTACTAGATTTTAATGCGTAATTAAAACTCATATATCAATATCGATACGAGTACAAAAAAAGCTTTTCAAAAACTAAATCCATTTTTTTTCCTAAAATTTAAATATAATAAAGAAAAATAACAACACACTCTCAAAATAAGATAAAAGAAAATTATACAACACAAATTGATAAGTGTTATCTTAATACACATTTAACACGTGGGTGTCTGAAGATAAGTGCAGATACATAGTAATTACGATTGTTGTATTAAAACGGACCATGATTTATGACTCTCACATACATTATACACGTAAGAGAAACGACCGGGACACAATTAAATTAATTGTATTGTCATTTTTTTCTATTCCATCCGATGATTTATACTTTTTGAATTTTTCTCGCCGCGTCCGAGCTGCATTCTCGCGTGCGTGCTTGTGAAACGATCGCCAATTAATGTGTCAATCATTTTCTATTCAATAGCAATTCCTTTTTGGTGAATATGCGTGTTATAGATTGTGTATTGAAAAAATGATGTGATTGAGTTCGGTTTTTTCATGTCGAAATTGTATCTGGAGCCATAAATAAAGTTTAATGTTTCGCTGCGACGGCTTGGTCTAGTTAACATTAAGCATTGCTTTAATTGTATCGCCCATAATTTTTATAGCGGCATTTGAATTTCAATTCGATTTAAATTATAATAATTATCATAATCGAACTCATTTTTTATTTGATTTAAAATAAAAAAAAACCTCTTCAATCGTTTTCGAATCAAACAACTTTTATTAATTTCATTTTTCATTTGAAATTCTTCAGATTTCATTGTAGCAAATGTCTATCTAACGTTCATCTGATATATTTTATTCACGTCGCATTTTAATTAATTAAAAGGTCATGACATTCATCTTAACATTCCTTTTTCAGCTTCGAGTTATTTTTATGTAATTGATTTAATTTGATTGTGCCCAAAATTAATTTATGTTTCATTTTTATTTTCAGGTGAGTTTTCCTACGCAGTCATAATCATTAAAACTTTACCCATACGGACCGGTATGTAAAAACATATTTGTACGAGATTAAATTTAATGTTTATTGTAATTGTTGTGCGCGAAAATCAAACCTGCAAAATTTCATAACAAAATCCGCGAACGAGATGCCATTAAAACTTTATTACCCACCCGGAATAGATCTCGGAAATTTACATAAAGAACACGGCCACTTATTATTTGAATTGCGTCGATTTTTTCTTCGCATCTGGATCGGATTTTTTCCGATCGCACATACGGGAGCCATATTAAATTTGTCCACGTACAAATTTCGCCGTAGTATCGCCTCAGATCTCGGACATGTTTGATTTTAATTAAGCCAGTTTTATCTTCGTCCAACTATCTCTTCGATACATAATAAATTAACGAGGCGTCTGAAGGTGAATTATTTCGCGGATTTCATACCTGCCCACTTTTCGCCAATGTGCATCTTTCCCTTGGCTGAAAATTGAATTCGATAATCGCGATCGAACTTTCGAATATAAATTTTTTAATGAAAATAAATAATGTTACGATCGACGCATGTGTTTGAGAATTAGAACCATGCGCGGATATCAATCTGTTTTTTTTATTCGTTATTTTAATTTAAAGTACCTATATGAAATAAAGATTTATTTGAATTTGAAAATATGATTCTAATTATAACCCTATTGTATTTTTATTAAAAAAATATTACAATCATAGAATCGTCGTAAATTTATATATCTTATAGTCGAAACAATGGAAAATTTTATTTAACTTTAAGCATGAAAGTCGTAAAATATCTATTTGAACAAAAAATGCGGAAGTCTGAAGATTCTTTCACAACGATATAAGGTGAATCTCGTTAAAATAGTTACACAACAATAAAAAAAAATCTAAAAATATTTGCGTAGGTTATGGGACGTTCGTGTAATATTTCACCGCAACGATTCATACGTCAAAACAACGTAACCGTTAATTACGGTAACATTCTTTTAATTAATTTGTAATATGTTAATTTCCCAAAAAGAAATATGTTAATAAGCCGGTCGTAGATCACTAAAAGACCGAAAACTACTAATTCTCATACTTATCTATGGCTGCTCGAATCTTTATGGTAGCCATAAAGATAAACGCGGCATTTTCCACTGTGTCAACACAATGCATACTTCATATTAAGAAAATCACATTCGATCATAATTATGTTCGTGTACTCTGATAAAATGGAGGCTTTTTAACGAATCTATTACTGGCAGCCGGTAAAATAATCGGCCTAATCTAATCGATTAGGCGTTTTTTGTATCCGATTTTATCGGTCGGATAAAACTTTACGATCTGGCGAGTGGGCGAGGTATCAGAAAACATAAGAAAATTTTAATGTGCACTCTTGAAATTTATTAATGTCGTTTTCGCCATCGGGCCCCCATTGATAAACCGACGATTTAAATAATGAAAACGTCCGCGTGGGAAGTGGCGGTTTATTTTTATTTTGTTCTTTTTTTTAAAATACCCAGCGCGTTTAATTGAATTAAAATGAGAAGGATCCGTTTAAAAATGTGACGTTTTTATTTTTTTATTTGTCTGATTCTTGATTTAGACGTTATGCTAAATTTTTCTAAAATTAAATTTTGTACGTTCATGAATTGAAATTTTTGAGATTTAAATTCTATGTATATTCGATAAATTAATCCGTCTCATATTTTGTAATATTTTCACGTTCGCTATTTCTCTATTTAGATAGTTTTCATTATGTTACAACTTTACTAAGATGGTCTAATTTGATAATATTATCAATATTCTGTATAAAAATATTCTAAACTATTGAGTCGTACCACGTCAAGTGTCCGAATTTTGCTCACAAGTCAAAAGCAGATCGTCCTTGAAACAAGATAAAAAGAGTAAACATTTTTTTTAATATTACAAGAATAGCTACTACAGTGAAAAAACGGACACTCGAAGTGGTACAACCTAATATATAAAAACATTTACCCAAAAATTGAAAAATAACAGTAGTGAGTAAAAATTATACAATTTTAAGTCTTCTTTCATCGCAGAAAATCAAATTTTAATTATTGTCACGTACAACTTTCATAATATCTAAGCGAATAAATTCTCATTCATAAAAATAAACATAAGGCCAGGCGCCCACAGGCTGCTAATCGCGCACGATTGTTTTGATGCAAGTATAGAAATGCATAGTTTAGGTTGAAGTGCGCCCATGCACCAAAAACACGTCGCTGCGATTAAAAAGATGCAACCTGGCGTATTTTCGAGGCGACGCGTCTGCCGCTATACTTGAATAAGCCCGTCAGTTTACTATGCGATTGCGCCCACAGAACGCGATTGTCGCGTACCAAAATGACAGTTGTCGTAATAGATCATTTTTTAACCTG
>JAOXNN020000013.1:4703895-4732323 GCA_028571205.2 Hydropsyche betteni
GCGGGACCAACTGCGCCACGGTATTGCGCCACGAGTCGGCCGAGATTGGCCCCTTGGTAAGCGGGACCTGGGCTCCGTCGCGCTCGAGCATGATCGGCGCGTCGGCGACCAGGTGCAGGGTCCCGCCGGGGGCGTTGCCCAGAACGTCGAGAAGCCGCTGGATCTGGGACATCAGGCGAGGTGCTCCACGTGAACGATGGCGTCGCGGTTGATGAAGATCACCCCCTGCGCCGTGTACAGCTGAACAAAGCGGGCCGGGATCTTGTTGAGGTAGTCCAGGACGCGCTGGTTGGCCGTCGCCTGCTCGATGAACACCGTGCCGGAGTACAACTCGCCGTCGGTGACCGTGACGGCGACGTCCGCCCGGGCGCCCAGGGCCCAATCGGGTTCCGGTACGTCTTCCGTGGGCACCACGACCTCGCGGATGTGGGCCTTGGCGCACAGCAGGGTGCGTCCCGTGAGGGTGGCCAGCGGAAAGAACGGTTCCGGCGAATTCAGGACGTCCGGCACCTCTTCGTGCCCCGAGGGGGTGCGGGCATTGCTGACCACGAAGAGATCGCCCGTCAGGCGCTCTCCGCGTTCCGTCACCACAATGACCGGGAGACGGGTCTTCTCGATGTGGAAGTCGTTGACGATCGTCCACATGGGTGATGAGCGCGACATGGCAGGTGAAGGACGCCTGGAACGCGTCCGGTGTCACCCGGAGTATCGGCCGTATCGCCTGAACCCGTGACCCAGTGCGTGAGCGAACCCACACCGAGCAGGATCAATCCGGTGATGCAGCACACACCGCCGCAGCGTCAGGGATGCCCCCCCTGGCAGATTTCCTCCCGCTCGATCTGCAGGGTGACGTGGCGGATGCCGAAGGACATCGGGTAGCCGATATTACTACTGGTCAAAGCCGGTAGCCATTCCAATTTAGCCTGTATGCCCACTAAAATAACGGCTATAATCACTATTTACATCGTTCTCGAACTCGAAAATCGCGACCTCCAAATTTATTTTTTTTGTCATTATAATATGGTGTATTCGATAAAATATTTTGATCGTTGAAAAAATGTGTGTACCTAAAACGAATAAAACGTGCGTTAAAATTAGTATAAATAATAGATAGACAATCCTACAAGCGCGAACAGGATGAAATACGAACCGCATGACTATCATTCGCAATTTTCGTAATAGAATTAAAGTGGATCAAATTTTTTAAATGTGGTTAAAATTAAATGCAATTAAATTTTTAACAAAAGGAAACGTTGATAGTTGTATTGTATTGTCTGTGAGGAAGACTTAGCTATGGCAACTTTGCCACCTCTCGATCATTTTATTGCATATGCTACAGTCGAAGTATGTATATTATTAGTTAAAGTATTATATATTTTGTCTGACGTTTTAGGTAATTTTTATTTGAAAACAAATTATCTAGTTAAGGTATATTTCAACAGAAAAACATGAAATTAACTGGTGCTCACTAGTGAAAGTATATTTTCGACTTGATAGATGAGTTTTTGACAATTCAAATTTTTCAATTGAATATTTGCAATTGAACAACATGTATATTTTACTTCTATATCTGATTATTGAAAATATTTTGATAGTATATATAATAATATATCCAGGCGCGGCTCGTGCAGGGTACTGCGGCGTGGCACGACGACTGGTCCAAAGACAATCCGACCGACGACAACTTCTCCAAGACGAGTTGGATGAGTTGTCGTGGCCGAATTATCCGTTGGACGAATTGTCCGTTGGACAGATTGTCCATTGGCCCTATTTTCGCTTGGACGAATTGTCTTGGACAAGTTGTCGTTGGACGGAATGTCTTTGGACCAGTCGTCGTGCCACGCTGCAATACCATGCACGAGCCGCGCCTGAATATATCTAAACAAGGCATTCATAACAAAAATCTTAGTTTTGAGTCTATATAAATGGACATGTTACGTTTAATGTCCCATGTTAGTGGACAAATGAAATTTTTGTACAATTGTGATCATATCGCTGATTTAATACATTTGCACAAGTAATTCGTTTTAAGACACAATCTTTATTTTTTAAATCGCACCCTTTCATATAGATTTTAATAAAAAAAATTATTGGTGCGGCTTAGGTTCCAAAGTGAGGGAAATTGAAATGTTTTTGAAGAAGAAAGTTTTTATTACGTAAAACGCATTTAAGCCAGACACATACTTCTCGTGCACTCAAAAACCACCATCGCTGACAACAGGGAAAAGAAGATGAGCAAAGTTGCGGCTTAATCTCCGACCATCGAGTGGCGGCCACTTGTGAAAGTCTTCCGCAGTTCCGGTTAGCCTCCGATGGGGCGACTTTGCCCGCACTTCCGAACTGCAGTTCGGGCGGCAAATTCGAAATTCGAAACTGGTCGTTCGTTTCGATTATTTTCCTAGAAGAGAATTGGTCTAGGGAAAATAATTACGAAGTTTATCGGTGGAAGTGTTGAATTAACATTTATTTTCTAATTTAATATATTGATTGAAATCTGCTTGATATTATATAATACAATATTTTTTATTAAAACATATTTAAGATCATGTAAGATGAATCGAAACTAGTCACAACTAACAGTATCAACATTCCGAACATAAACATAAATTTTCACATATGCTAATTCAATTAATAACAACTCGAACGTAAACGTTTATTACAATAATATTTTGATCTTAACTTAACAAAAAGACCCAACCATCAGATGACCTTCTATCCTTTACTGCTTCGATATTGCTCCTCGAATCAAGGAAACGAAAATATAATATCCTCCTCCCCTACATAAAATAATCGAATTGTGTTGTATATCCGAAAATTTCAAGTCATCATTATATTATTATATAATATCATCATTCTTCAGAATTTTTCCACCCTCTTATATCTTTCCAATGTAGGTAATCATAAACGTTAACGTCTCATAAACCAAGAACAACATCACAAAAACGCCCACACTTCCGCAAACCTTACACCCCCACCCTAATATTCAATCAATTCCAACTTGACAAAACCCCAAATCCGCACATAAACGGACCGAAAAGAGACCCAACCACCCAAACACGCTCAGCGAAAATTGTTCCACGAAAACTCTTCAAAGACAATCCGTCCAAAGACAACTCATCCAAGACAATTCGTCCAAAACAACTCGTCTAATGACAGCTGGTCCAAAACTGACCAAATGACAATTCGTCCATGCGACAATTGGTCCAAAACCGTCCAAACGAAAATTCTTCCAAAAATTAATAATAATCGATTTAATAATAATTTTTTGATGAATTGCCGTTTGGAAGGTATTGGACCAATTTTCGCTTGGGCGAGTTGTCTTGGACGAATTGTCGTTTGGACAATTTCGGACCGGCTGTCGTTGGGCGAGTTGACATGGACCAATTTTCGCATGGACGAATTGGCTTAGATGAGTTGTTGTTGGACGGATTGTCGTTTGGAGAGTTTTAGACCAGCTGTCATTGGACGAGTTGTCTTGGACGAATTGTCGTTTGGACAATTTTGGACCGGCTGTCGTTGGACGAGTTGTCTTGGACTGATTGTCGCTTAGACAAATTATGGACGAGTTATCGTTGGACGGATGGCCTTTGGACGAATTTTCCTGTGACCAGTGAAAACGGCAGGACAGGCTAAAGGGTAAAACCTGTACTGCGGCGGATATATGCGCCGCGGTATGTTTGCGAGCACAGAATAACGGCGCGGACCGCGCTTGTTAGCGCACACATGACACACGCCGTCTGAGGGCCATTACATCCCCGGTTTACGGCCGAGCCTTCATTGCCGACTTTATTGTGCTGGTGTTGGTGGGTGGGTGGTGGGTGGTGGTGGGGTTCTCGAAGGTCTGTTTGAGTTTTGTTCGGTCGGTTTGAATTCGGGGTGGAGGTGAGGGATTTTTTGGGGTGGTTGTGTTTGGTTAGTGTGGATTTGTGTGTTTTTTAAAAATTCGGTTAAATTGTAATGTTCAGACGGTAGAATGTTGACGGTTTGATTGTTTCCTATTGAGCGTTACCACAGACAAATGAAAATGGGGTTTTTTGTATATGGGAAGTTTCGTTCGGGGATTGTTTTGTCGGCGTGCGATTGTTCAAATGAGTGATTCGTTATCACTGTGTTATGATATATTGTCATCGTAACAATAGTCACCCAAGAAATTTAATCGATTGATACAATATATAGAAAAAAATTAAGCATGTGTCGCAATTTTCAGTTGTTAGTGACTTCCAAAGAATAATATTTGGTGAAATCAGCTACAATTTTTCGGCTGTTTTTAGATGTTTTTCCAACGCCTTTTTGACCCCAAAAAATCACTTGTGTAAGAAACCTAATTTAATTTAAATTAAGTAATAACACTTCGGCTGAGGTTTGGAATTTTTAAAATAAATTGATTTTATGTACCTATCAACTTATAAGAACATTCATAGGTACCTTTATCATTTTTTATGATTTTATTTAATTGAGATTAAAAAAGTATGTAAATTCATCAATAGATGTCACTAAATTAAATTTATATCAAATCGATAATATAATATTAATTATTAACTAGTACTATTTAAAAAATCATAATATACGTACTTACATTTTATTAAATATAAAATATTAATTACATTAAACATGTAGGACATATACTTTTTTAATAATTAAATTAAAATCGATTCAATACATTACGAAATGAATGTTAATTCATATACACACGAATATCACTGCTTACAGAATTGCAAATGTTAAAAATTCGTTTCGTGAACCTTTGATCCGCACTTTTCAACATTTCCCGTACAAAACAACACGCACGATGCAAAAAAAAACCCACCTCCACATAAATTTTTAACGATAGCGGTTACGTCACTTTTTACCAAATGGTTTTTATTTTAGGAAGCGCCGGATTTTTCAGCTTTGACCGCTCAACCATGTGTGCACTTTCGAAAATTGTGATCATGGATAATGTTTATGGCCGAGATTGATTTTTTTACTGTTTGTGTTTTAATCAACGAAATGAATACGAAACGTATACTTTATAAACGGCTTGAGCGATAAATGATAAAAAATTATTTTCTTTAAAAAAATCATAAATATTTGTGCGAACATTAACATATTGAATCATTTGAAATGTCGGATGTTTTTATACATAAAATCTACTTAAGAACTATCGAAATCGATTCATACACTAAGCCGTTTACAAAAACGCGTTTTCATCTTATGAATTAACCATTCGGCGGGGATTCGTCGTCGAAATCGTATCTTAAGAGGCTGGCGTAAATACGTAATAATGTCTGGGATGATTTACAGCCGGGTTTGGGCAATATTTCCGTGTCGAGCAGCACTTTTCGTCAATATTTTATTTGTTGCCCTGCTTCGTGTGCCACTTAGGCCGCAAAAATAGTAACCATTGTGTCCCGGGCAAGACAATCGAACGGAGGTTATACGTAGCGCACGACTTTCACATAAATAAACTATGATTTAGCTATCAAAACGTCCGCGGCCACAAAAACTGCGAAGCACGCAAACATATCGTTGTATTATTATAAACCGAATACGTATTTGTAATGTGTAATGTGCATGGTGGCTCAGAAACTGTGAAACAATATGAGTTCGATATTTCGTATGGTTTCGATCGAAAAATTGAATCTATGATTTAGTCGGATCATATCATTTAAACGTGTATTTTCAAATTTTTTGAAATTGTGTATATTTCTTTGGAACATCATGTTTTATGTATGTAGGATATTTGATACGAATGACCCAAATCGCTAATTAATTGTATTGTACGATTTATGGCAGCGTGGTAGGAAAATACGACGGAAAAAAACTGCAAATTTCACTGATTATCCACCATGCTGTGTATTTTTTCATAATACGATTTTTTCCCGAATGTGTCAACAATATATTACATACGAAAAATAAATTCAGATAAATCAAGTATTTACGTGCACGAAATGATAAATAGGCCGCGACTCTTTTCCGGGGTCCGCAAAAACAGCTAATACTCACGACATTAAGACGGTCAACTTTGTTTCGGTTTATTACGGCTCCTATATTTATCATCCCTCATTTCGGCATTCCCACCGATAAGGGACCGCATTTACAACGTATAAACCGGTATATATTGTAAATACACACGAGTGGCAAAAGTGGGTTCGAGCTTTGCGTAATCTTCGCTAAAGGCACTTAGCCCCATACTATGAAAGGGACGCGCGTGTTCTTCTTTTTTTCCTGCGTGTACTTCCCAGGAGTTTTTCACCGCTAATGACACGTCATATTATCGCTTTTGTTCGTCATCTTGAGAGGTTTGGTCATTGTGGAGTTTTTCGGGTTGGTTCCCGAGATTAATTCCGCGTATTAAGGACGAAATCGATACGTATTTGCCTAGAGTTTGCTAATGTGTATAATCAGATCGGTTGCTTATGAATCATCTCGTTTATGTATTTTTTTGTTTTAAAAACAATTCTCATTCTATTTTTTAAATATGATAACCATAGATTTGATTTTGAATGATATTTTTTAAATAAATGCATCGGTAATACAATGAAAACGTAATTTCGCGAATGGAACATTTCATATGTCTGAAATACAAACACACGCAACAAATACAACCTATTCCATGCACAATATACGTACATACACAGAAACAAGCTATCAATCTTGCCTACATTTAAATGTCAGAACGTCGAAATCTGAAAATGTCAAGCCATTTCGTAATTTCGCCGGGGCGCTCTACCCATTTTCCCCGGCACAATAAAACGCCACATTTACTCGCGAATAATCTATTTAGAAGAGCGAAATCCGCTTGACTTGAATAAATAAGGGACGCAGGAGGCAGAAAAAAGTTTTTCACCGGAAAATCCTCGGGAACTATAACACTACGGTAGTGTAGATCTATCGCGGATCTATTCGCCGAAGGAGGAAAAGCGTTTTTCCGCGAATACACTCCGAACTTTTACCCATATCGATCTGTATATTATTGGAGAGAGTGTGGAAAATTCTGTAGATTTCCCTAATCCGATCCTGCGAGAATTATGCCTCTTTTGAATACGTTAGATAGTCCGCTTAAGTGGGAGATCTTTCATAAAGTTCCCAGATGTGCTTCATTATTATAATGATTTATTCCCCTAATATTTCCGCTCGATTTTCTCAAATAAAAACATTCTCCTTTTCAGAATACAACAATTCGAATAAAATATTGAAACACGCTTTCAATCGTTACAATTTCGTGTTTAGAAATAAATTTAAAAATCATCTACTTATCGCTTAAGAAGTCGACAATATCCATCCGAGACAAAAGCAAAGAAATCGACGACGAGAGAGAAACGCCGAAATTCTAAAATCTGTTGATAAGTTTGCAGTATTAAAAACGGGAGGAACAAAATCACCCTTAGTAAGTCTCGCCATCCCCTCGGACAACTTTGTTCTTCCTCCCCAGTATACTTCTTCCATCCACTTTTCTGTGTGTTTCTTCCTTATTTTCCCTCTGCTATAAAGTTGTCGGATTTTTGGGTCTCGGATGTCATGCGGGCCACCACGTTTACACGCGATTACGCTGCTCAAGCAGCAAAAAACTTCATCAGAAATTATATCTTAATCAATTTTTCTATTTATAACCTGGCTTCTTTGGCGGGCATTCGTGACGCAATCGGACACATGAACTAATCAAAAACTTCGGCCCCTTCCCCCGTGGGCTTGTAATCACGAAAACGAATCGAGTTCGACAGCTGATACGAAAACGGTGAGAATTCATTAACGCCGATATTTATCATTCACCTACTATGGGGAGGGAACTTCTTCGCTTTTTCGATGGGTGGGTCGCGTGTACGGTACCCAACGTTTCTATAAATAAAATCAGAAATAATTAGAAAAATTATGTTTTCTTGAGTAATCTTCAGTTTATCAACATGTGGAGTTTATTTTTAAAAAATAATGCTAGATACAAATTACAGATTTATTATTAAAAGTTCTGAAGTTTTAGTGATAACGAAAATATAATATGACTTTTGGAGAGTTGATTCTATAAACCTATTACTGATTGCACCATTATTCGCCTGACTTTAATAGTCGATGAAAATTGATACATTTAACGAAACTAAACTTTTAAAATAATCTTTAAAATTCAAAATATTTGAAAAATTTCTATTGATTGTAAATCACAAATTATATTAAGCTTATAATCTAGGTAACGCTATAGAATACCCAATTTGTACTATGTGTTTCGGGTAAACCCACTTAAATTCTCTCATAAGCTAATTGCCACCTTTACCAAAAAAAATGTTTCTTTTTTTATAATTTTTTTTTTCGAAAAAATGTTGAGTTGTGTTGATTTTCGGTTTTTAAACATAATTTAATTTATCGGTAAATCATTAGTTAATAAAAAAAAATACGAATTACCGGTATATTTGACCTTCATATTATTATCTACTTCATAAACGCACATCAAAAATCTACAATACACCAAATTTTAACATTCCCAACAAGATCAAACACATGGCGACACTAATTATACGAAAACGAACCTCGACGAACTTTGATTGTCCCCTCTTTCGAGTGGGTGGCCGAAGCACCTGGTGCGTGTTTCCTTTCGGATAAGGCCGTGCTTCCTTTGTTCTTCGAGATCATCTGGCCGGTTCCCACGGACCCGGCGACGGGCCTCTCTAAATATTCATTCCGAGGATCTGCTGGTCGTCCCGGCAGTCCTGGGGGAGGATAAAACTTCACTTAATATTCTCGCAGCGGCGCATTTGAATTGCACAAGTTGGCGCCCGAACACAATCCCGGCCGCGCTCCGTAATTGTGTGACTCCGGCTTGCTTTTTTCTTTGAGCGAAAATGTTTTAAAAAGAGTGTTTTTTTTTTTTGTGAAAGTCGTTTCGGTTAGTTTGTTAATGCCGTCGAGAATGCGATCGTTTCTGTGTTGATCGTGTAGGATTTTTATGGATTAGAGAGTAATTCTTGAAAGTTCAAATCAATTGTGATTTTTTTTAGTTATTGATGAATATAAATATCGGCTACTGTATCGAATGGAAAGATCTCGTATTCGTACAAATTTTCAGTGACATTTTGCAACGATGCAACTGGGTCATATGTGAACTTCGCGACACATTATTTTGACCGTCCACATGTGAGAAGTATCGAGAGACAGTTTCGTTTCCTGTGAGACGAAAAATCGAACAAAACCTCCGCGAGTGTATTTCTACCTTCACGAAATTTTCAGATACCAATGTGAATAGCTTTATGAAATACAATTGTATGAAAATAAATATAATTTTTTAAATGTCTATTTGATGGCTTAATTTTAAATACACAATATTTTTCATAATTATATTTAGCTTAATTGTTCAATTTGTTTCAAATGTGATTAAGAAAATCGCAAATAAGCAATTGATTTTGAAAAAATAACGTTCTGATAAAAACTTAATGCTCGTGCAAAATGAAGATATGATTTTTTTGATGCACGTTTAAATTTTTTCCAAAACTCAATCATCATAATAAAATTAACTTCAAAAATATTCATTGACAACTCATCTATCATACTTCAATCGTCCAAAAACCATTCACGAATTCAAAAAACCAAGTTAGCAACATTGTCATCTGAACACCTCAGACTAACACAACATCGGACAGCACAAGAAGAGTCTCAATCAAGATTTCGCGAGTGCAACTGCACCGGCGAAAAAGCACCAAGGAGAACTTTCGCAACCGGGCAATAGTTCTTCTTTCTGGCCATGGCGTTTCCTTATCGCTTCCTCTGCCAAAATACATTTCACGTCGGTTAACTTCCACTTCGGCGTGGGTACCTGTAATATCTGGATGGAGAAAAGAAGTGCCACAAATAAAAGATAGTTATCTCGATGCGGGATGGTTCGTTCGTATGAAATGAACGGGTGGGAAATGCTTTTTGAAAATATAGTCGTTGGTGGAAATTTGTATGAAAAATAGTATGTGTCGTTAATGAAGTGTTTGTATCGTTGATTGTTTCGTAGTTTAATAATGAAATACAAAAATTTCGGAGTAAATGATTAAGTTGATAAAGAAAGTTTCTTAACATTTTCCGAAAGTTTTCAAGGTCGAAATTATTATTTTTTTCAATTTTAGATTATTTATATAAATAAAGCGACGATTAAAACGGCCGCTTTTTAAAGTTATCGTGCTATAATATAATTTCGGGTGCCGGTTAGACACGGCGCGGGGTTTTGGAAGTGTTTAAATTCACGTTACGGTTAAAAACTTCCTTCAACGGCTTCAAGTTAAACTTTAAAATACACGCCAAATTCTACTCTACACGAACTTAATAATTGCATTTTAGATTAACTGACGGTTAAAAAACTTTACGAAACACACATTATACCTATAAGCCGGGGGAGTTTCCTTACCTAGGCGCGCTTTCTTTGACCGGATCGCTTTTAGCTTGCGACCTTTTTAAACGTTTACCTAACTTTTTTCCAACATCTTTTTCAGCACGCATAAGTCACACTTTTGTACACTATTAAATATATTTTTATTAATAAACAAAATCAATCATTTCATTTAAAAAAAATACTACTTTCAATTTTCTAATTTACAAACATATGAAGCATCAAACTTTTTATTTATTTTATACATACCAACTATTTAGAAAATTATTTTCCGCATATCATAAAATTTATATAACACTATCGTTAAAATGAAATACAGAAAGCCGCAGATATTCCGCAACTGAACCCGGATTCAGCTGAAAAGCCCCCGCTCATTAAGGGCATACGACGTCCTTGCACATTTGTACGGATGAAAAGTGACCTACCTGGCCGAAGACAAGTCCCGTAATTGGCCATAAATTAAGTGGACGTCCTCGGGATGCAGCAGCAGCAGGTTGGACCGACTCCAGGACAGGTCCGAGGGGATGGAGACTCGTCCACGCAATCGTGTCCCGAGTACGTGAGGGTGTATCGTGTCACAGGGGTGGGTCAAGGTATTTCGAGTTCTTTTTGGACTTTTTTTGATTGATTTTTAAGTTCGATGAATTTAATAAATTATTTTTTTAAATTTCAACTTTTTTTACATATAACCTGTCATTTATTGAATAAATAGCTAAATTCTGATTGGGTTCACAATTAGAATTTTTAATTATTGACATACCTTCACAGTTTTAAAATAAATTAAATCGATTATTATTATAGAAACACCATTTAATAGCTCTCCCATTTCGCTTTTTTTATTTTTCTTACTTAATTAAAAGAGCATATCTGTGAATTCTAAATATCATCAAGATTCTAGTTAGATAATAGAAAACAATACATACCACATTTTAAAGTTCTTCGTGTCCTGTAATTTTATTTCTAGAATGTTCGGGAAAAAAAACTAAAGTGTATAACTTTCATGCTTCAAATAGAGTAAATGCGCCACTGCTCCCGAGTCTCCCCTAGGTGAAAAGATGTCCCTAGGAACATTTCGACTTGTCACATTTCCATTCATTACTCGACTTTTTATTTTTCTCATTTCTATTATTTTTTTTTTCCAGTCGACTCGAACTTCTTCAGTGCGGTCAAATTTATTTTCACCGAAGTCACAGCAGAGTTTTCGAATCTTACGTTTCATTTTTGTTGTATATTTTTTTTAATTTTGCGTCGTTTCCTTCGCAATTTTTCGTCTAGAATTTTTATATCATAAACTGCTTGTGCGATATATCAAATGTGACAAAACCAATTGTCGCAATGCTCGAACACTAGAATAACAAGTGAAATTTTACAATTAGTATTTCGATTTCGTTCAATTTTAACAATCTTTTCTGAAGTACCTACTATGGATTTGATTGATTATCAAAAATTTAAAATTCACTTTTTTTATTATAACATTGATCATATTTTTTTATAAATTTGAAAATGCGACTATTTCATTTCTGATAAAAAAAATCTCTTCCAATAGTTTTTCTTATAAACTCACGATTTATATTTCATAAACAAATTCATTCAACAATTTTCACAATCTTATTCTTATATTACAATATATTCAAGATGTACGATACAATTCACACAACTCAAATTGAATCTGATATACAAAAGATCTCATTTCATATACGACTAACGGAAATTCGCATTTTATTGATATCACACTTTTACTACCAGTTTCGTATTATATTTTTAATGTTTTCGTTTTATTTTCTTCATTTTTTCCACATCATATTCGCCACTATCGCGAAAGGGAGACTCGTCGCGCGAATATTATTCCGGCGACGAATGAAATTGTAATATTATCTGATTAGACTCGTTTTTTTTATATTCTCGGTCTGAAACCGAAACACCTAGCCGCCTGAAAAACTCGCCTCATACATTTTTACACAGCAGTTTCGCACGTTTTATTTTTTGCGCCGTTCTTGTTATCTGCTCATAACACTCGAGGGGATCGCGAAAATGCGTTATTAAGAAAAGGCGGGCGCGAAAAAACGCTGATTTTTTTCCAATTATCACCGACCGGTTGCAATTTACACATTTCCGTTCGCTACGAGTGCGAAAAATTAAATTAAATTCAAGGCGGTTTTGTTTCGGTTGAATAATGCTTGTGTCTTATTGTTTGATCTTAAAAATACGAGTTTTTTTTCAATATGAAAATAATTTTGTCAACGTTTATAATTATAAATTAGAATATAAATCTCAAATCAATGATTTTATTTATGTATTTATCTCGTCTAGAGTAGCTTAAATTGAATTATTAATAAAATCGAAGCTTTCATCGATATTTTTTAACAATTTAAATCTTTATTATCATCATCGTATACTAGTGTTAAATCGACAGTAGAATATGATTTCATATCAAGATCTTAGTTGTCCAATTATGTATTGACCGCAACTGATAACGTATAACATTAACGATCAAATTAAACTGATAAAATCAACATATCAAAATCATTTCCCTCAAAATAAAAATTAACATTTTTTTTATCATATCTAACATTAACATCTTTCCAAAGAATTTTTATAACCAAGACATCAAACACTACCCGAAACCGACACTAAAAAAAATCCAAAATCAAAATAAAACCCTCCGCAACATCCTCCATCATGAAACGAATACGGCAAAGAATAATTAACGGCCATCTATTATTTTTCAGGACCAATTTTAATTACGGCTCGAAATTCAATACTGCGTCGGCTGATCCCGACGATCCCGTCCATCCCTCGGCCATTATTCAATATATCCGGGCAACAACGTCGTGTTTTCACTCACACACACGTGGCGAACGCCCCATATATAATACGTAATATTGTAATATTGTATAATGCATAATATAAGTCGCACAAAGTGAGTCTTTCGAGACGGCTCACAATATTATAATGTCGTCGAGTGGTGCTCGACGGGCCCGCTTTGTTCCCGGATCGTCGGGGTCTGCCGCACCCCATGCTGAGGGTGGACGGGTTTTATGGTTATGTATGTGCTTTTGGGGATGTTGGGCTAGTTTGGGCATTTTATGAATTGGAAATTTTGTTTAATCAAATCGTGTCCGATGTATACAAAAAGATTCTGTCGAAAAATTACATAAAGAAAATATTAGTTGTATTATAATTACCCACTAATTGTATGTTGTGATAGTTAAAAGGCTACTGTTTAAATGGTCAGAATTTTTATCCCATTCGTCAGAATTTATTCGACATAGGTCAGAATTTTAATCATGTTTTGGTCAGAATTTTAATCTGATAGGTCACAATAAATATTGAATGGTCAAAATTTTAACTGGGTTTGTCAAAATTTATATTAAATGGTCAGAATAATATTAAGAACCCTAACCTAACCTAACTTATTCTGTCCGTTTCGTTATTAAATTCTGATCGTTTATTATTTTATTCTGACAATTCATCATTTTGTTCTGACCGTTTTTGATTAATATTCTGACCAAAAAATGATTAAAATTCTGACCATTTAATTATTTGTCTAATTAAAATGGTTATTATAAAAAAAAAACTACACAAATGCAGAAACTACATCTTATACAATGGTCTCAAACCAATAACTCATAGTCTTATTTATCTTCAGACCAATTTAAAAGACACGTCAGAGCGATTACTAATGGAAACCGAAATAAACTATCGGTACCGCTTTTGCCATACTAAATTAATTTAATTTTAATTTTGATTTGTAAAAAATTCTCTGCAAAACAAGACTTTTGCGAAATATTATCAGAGGTTCTATCATTTTATTTATAAAGTACACTTTCGTGCTTTATATAAAGTTTAAGGGTTTAAATATAAGCATATGTTTATTTGTAATGTGCAGTAAAAAAATTGTACATCATAAAGTGAGCATGAAAAATTTGAAATTAACAATAGAAAAAATAGTTCGTGCATTGAAATGATCGAGAAGTGGCAACCTCGCCATAGTTAAGTCTTCTTCCATAGACAATATAATATAATTATCAACTGTCTTTTAAAATTAAAATTTTAATTTCATTCAATTTTAATCGCATTTCAACAATTTGGTCTAATTCGATTATATTATGAAAATCGTGCGGTTGATATTTCACTATTTTCGCGTTCGCAGCGTTGCCGATCCTTTATTTAATGATACTCATTTTAATGCACTTTTTATTTATTTAAGATGCAGATATTTTTTAAATTTTTTATTTTGAATGCACACATTTCAATGCTTGTTCAAAATACACACATTAAATTTTTTAATACGCCCTAATTTTATTAAATGCTCAAGTTAAATGTAGATTAATTTTATACAATGCACGTTTAAATTGTCCCCAAAGTTTAATTTTAGTTCTCTAAAGAATTTTAATACTAAAAACAATTTTCACCAAAAAAATCTCACAAAATCATATACCAACAGCATAATTTGCCACACAACATCGAAATTCAATGCCAACAATACACGTAAATTAATAAAAATTATTTACAAAACCTACCAAACATCCCCTAACAATATGAGATAGTATGTGCGTATTTAGTACGTGTCAGTACACGTCCGCGTGTACATAACAAGACCACTAGATAACCCCATACGAGACACGGGCCTTGTTATCCTTTTCAGGATGTGCGTTTGAAACGTGACCCTCGAAGGCGTCAAGGTCGTCCATGGAAGATCCTCGGCGTTTCACCATTGTCGAATGGCAAAATGAAAAATTGAATCCGCAGCGTGGCAACGTGTGAATATGGCGCGCAAATTGGCTTCTCGACGATCGGCGAATTCGAGCTTTGTTGTTGCGTGTTTTCGTTTTCATAGAATGTGTATTTCAATGTGAAATTTACGATTGGTGAATGATGGTAAATGGGTTGATTTGATGATCGCGCGACAAAGAAATATTATTGCAAAATGCTTTTTTCTTATGTGAATAAATGTTTTGCCACAAACAAATCCATCCGAGAACGAATGTGATAATATCGGATTAGATAAAAAAAAATCTCGGCTGTGTTTTGTGCCTACTTCTGACGTTCTCATTCATATCTTGCAGCTTTTCCTTATCGTTTTATATTTATACAACATAACAATACACAATCGTCCATTTGTACATTGAACAACATCTCTCATCCCAAAATAAATATCTTATTTGATTAATATTGAACATCGCATAAACCCCTTCTGTTTATATTATATATAGCCGAATATTATTTTACACAGTTTACTCAAGCTAAGCAAACTTTAATGTGTACATTTCCAAAATTTTCAAAATTGATATTTTTTGATTTAAGTTTCTTTTACAACGGAATCGATTCTAACAGATTTTTCACAGACTAAATCCACGTTGTATTGTTTCCGTTTAAGATATTTCTCATCCGAAAATTGCGATTGTTTTATTTCAAATTTTCCTCCAACGCTGCCAGTCGGTAATTGAATGAATAATCAATCGTCTCGATTCAAAATCGATTCTATTGACATAACCTAACCCTCGGTACGAGCGAGTAGCGCACGAGACCAATATTTACATAATTTATTCGCAGCCACTCGAATACGCCCGGATATAATCATCAATCAAACGATGATCAACGACATTGTATTTTATTATAATATATAATATATTCCGTATTGCAGAAATTTAAATCGCGAAAATATTCTGAAACAAAACATTGACGCAAGTTTTTTTAAAACAATACCAGTGTTTTTATGATTTGTTTTTAATATAAAAAAATAAAATTGAATGTTTCAATATGAAATTAGTTATTAAAACTTAAAAAATCTATTTTTTCGGTTACCTTTCAATATGACCAAGATATAGTAGAACCTATATTATCCGGACCTAGATTATCCGAATTTTAGACCACCTGAGTTGATCAAAAAAATATATTTTTTTTTTAAATAGTATATATTTTTTCACATAAAAAACGCCCAAAAATTTACGAATACGTAACAAAATTTTACTGGCTCATAACAGACTCAACTATATGGGTAATCAAATTAAAAACTAACATAAATTTTATTATTAAAAAAATTTCTCACAGATGGCGTTAAAAAATATGACTTCATTAATTATTATCTTGGGAACCGATTAATACACTACAATGGCAATTTTATGTTATATTCACAAATTTTTCCAGTCTCAAACAATGAAATATAGTAATAATAAATAGGAAGTAAATGCGTTTAAAAAATACTTAAAGGTTGTGTGCATAATTATGCACACCGAATTATTTTTTAAATAATTTAATTGAATTTCTAATACATTCATAATTTTATTTCTCATTTCAATTATTCAGATTTTTCGTATCCTTACCATATAATCGAAGTTCTGCAGTATTCATTTAAAATTTCGCGATTCAAATACAAAAAAGCTGTTAAGCCCCCAAGCAAACGACCGCATACAAATCTTGCAAATCCAATGCTTAACACTATGAAAAAGTCCGAAAACACAAAAATAAACACCACCCCCATACAAACACCATAGAATCGGCATCGCAGCAATCACTCAACCATGCCAAAGCCGCATCGAGTCAATATACAACAACGAGAGCGGAGGCCTTCGACAAAGGGCAGCCTTATCGGACCGCCACTCGAACGGGATCAAAATGCCGACACTCTTCTTGGCTGCTTCTTCCTGCTTGCTTCTTGCTGCTTACTTCTTACTGCTTGCTTCTTGCTGCTTCTTCACTTCTTTGTGTCCCGATTTTCGATTTATATGCCGCTATCTACTCCACAGCGCGTATAGTGGCTCCTTTGACGATCCGAGGCAAAGCGATTCCTTTCCGCAGATGTGTTTATTGCTGGAGGTTTTCGTTCGAGTGGTTTTGATTTATTTATTTTTTCGGGGTTGTGTTAATGTTATGGAGAGTTTGTGATATTGAAAATTATTTTTTTTGTTAGGTCGAGTATGTCTATAAATGTTTTGTAATTTGTTTTGTTTGTTCGAATACGAAATTTTCATGGTTTAACCATTAAAACCGTTGAACTGTTCTGTCTTATCAAATTTCAATGTGAATGGTGTGACTCAATGTTTATTTTTAAAGATAATAACTAATCTGCTATATCTATGTTATATATATAAAAATGGATGTTTGTATATTAGACGTCGTTTCACTCCAACACCCTTTAGACCGATCACTATGATAATTGGCATGTACATGTATTTTTTTGTCGAGAAGGTTTTTGTATCATTAAAACCATAAAAACCAGAAAAAATTTCAATACGAAAAGTCGAAGATCTGTCGTTTGTTGAATTTAGTCGCCTTGGTTACGCAATTCATAGAATCATATCAAGCTGTTATAATACAGACTGGCAGGACAACGTCTGCCAGGTTCAGCTAGCATAATATTTAAGACCAATGCATAAGTCCCTATGCACTTTTTTGATGATCGAATATTTTTCGCCTTTATTCTATCATGTGAAGGATACTTCCTTTTCAATATTTGTTAAGTTTTAGCCCATTCAGTGAACAATAAACAGCATGTAAAAATTTTCTTAATATCTTATAATAAAATGTATTTATCGCAATTTTCAATATATTAATTTCGTAAACATCCAAAATACTTATAATGTGTACAATTAAAATTAGAATTACTCAGTCACGGTTTCCAAAATTTAGATCTAGGGATTTTTTAACTAACAAACCATTGGCTGGGCGGTCATAATATAATATTACACGTAGATGATACAATCACATAATTTGCAACATCAAACCATCATAAGCACACTTATCGACTCCAAACCGCTTCTAAACATCCCTCCAACCCCCAATTAAGCCCATCCAACGACCGAGAGACACGTACACTTTTTACAACAACGAAAACCCGCGGATTCGGAATGCAGATGGTTGTTTCGCGCGACGCGCATACTTCTCGATAAGCGCGGTCACATATTCCGCAATCTTATCTCGGACATGTTTATGGCGGCTGTAAACCATACGTTATTTTCGCTTCACCTCTTTATTTTCAGCCCTCGCGAATTTTGCTTTATGGAACACGGCGCTTTTCCGCCAAATGAAAACGTTGAAGGCGCGCGTATGATCGATCCGATCCGTTAATAATGTAGAGAGCTTTCGAAAGTCGGTTAGAATGTATATTAATGAGGTTCAATTACGGTTTATGCAGCGATACACTTTTGCGTCGTCAGCGTTTGTTACGTTTATAACCCTTATCTGGCTCAAGTCGACCGTGAATTATTTCTTGAGAGCTTCCCCGGATAATCTTGGTTGTTATATTAATTTTTTGGTATTACGAAAAGAAATAATGATGGAAAATTTTGCGGGAATTGTTGAATTTTAATTATTTTAAATGCGTATTGAAATAAAGTTGTAAAAAAAAGAAATTTTCTCACATTGAAACGACCAGATTCATACAATCTGAATTGATATTTAGTATAAAAATTTGCACATCACAAAAAATCAAATCCGATATTTGAACAGGGGGTATAATACGCGAGATAATCACAGGCGATATTTCAACGGCGAGGACGAAAGCTTCAATTAATAATAAAGTTTCAGCGCGCGCAAGCCAGAAAAAAGCAGCCAACGAAAAAACCTTAACGGTGGAGCTAGAAAAATACAGCGGCCAACAATTTCGACATATTAATTGAATCGTTTGCGTGGATTTATTTGACTCGTAGAGTCGAGAGCGAAAAAGTTCGCCTTGCCGGAGGAGAGCGGCCGACAAAAAAGCAAGACCGTAGCGCGAAATGAAGTAGAAGCGAAAGCACGTAAAGCTCGCGAAGACTATGCTCGTACCGTGGCCGCTGCGATGCTCAAACTGTGGTCCGCGGACCTCTAATGGGAGCTCGGGGATTTCAGAAATGGTCGTGCTTAGTTTCGGGTGGTAATTATGTTTTTTAATGGGTCAGAAGTAGGTACAATTGAGATGGTCTGTGAGTCAGGCTATCTATCGCTTTTTTCAGTTCAATTCTTATTGAAATGTTGATGGTTTTTTTTTTTTAGTATTCAAACTTATTAAGACTCATCCTTAGTTTATAACTACAAAAATATCTTAATTTCTAATGATATTCAACAAAAAATAATTTTTTGACGTTCACTCAAATTGATTCTTTTATAGTACAGTCGTGAATGATCGAATGAATTTATTATAAACCTAAAATTATTAGGTAATATTATATTTTCTGTATTCAACCCTTATAAAATTTCCCTTAACTATTAAAAGAAGTCATAAATATATCAAAATTACAATCTGATTATATCAAAATCCAAAAATTTTGAAAAACCCTGCCCGGCAACACTGTACATGTCCGCATGGTGTGGGTACAATCTCGCCGGTGCAGGCTGAAACTGCAATTTTATTTTTCATCTTCAAAACTACGGCACCGGGACAAATCGCATTACAAAAATACAAGTGACACGCGGCCCAGACCTCGGAGACAATCAGGTGCTTGGTGTAGACCCTGCTTTGCTTTCTTGCACCGGCGGGGCGCATGTGGAGCCGGCTCTTTGTGCCGTAGGTGGGATTGTACCTTTTGGCCTTGTTGCCGTCGCTTAAATTGAACTTAATTTCGCCGAGATTTTCACTGTTTGCTGGTTCAGCTTTCCAGATGCTCCCTCCGGCTCGTTTTGCGAAAAGGATTCTGCACAACTATTTTCCGCTTCAGTTCTCTTTTGCATGTGTATTGCATGGGTGTAAGGATTCATAATTTCACGTTTCGTTTCTCGTATGGAATGCGTCATTTATTATTTGTAGCATTTTCATGCTTTTAAACCTTTATTCGATTACAATTTTTAAAAAAGTTTTATATAACTCCGTCATATGATGTCTATCTAATGCAAAAGTTTTTCCAACATCTGAAGTTTGGATGTTAGATGTCTCAAACTAAATACTTAGTCAATTCATCTTTCTATAATATACAGTGGAATCTCGATTATCCAGACTAAACGGGGATTAAAAAGGTTTAGATATGAAAAATCCGGATAATCAAGGCAAGGAAAAAATTATATTTAATAAAAATTATGAAATAATTAGAAATTAAATTAAATTGTTTATAAAAATTTCATAGTGAATACAATCTTTAAGTGTTTCTTAGACGTATTTACAGTCCATTTATTTTTTATTATTTTTGATTTTTTGACCCTGGCAAAATTTGTGAAACATAAAATCACCACGGTAGTGCATTACATAATAATTAACGAATCCATAATTTTTGACATTATTTGGGAGAAGTTTTTTTGACTCCAAATTTGATCAATCCGGATTATTGAGGTCCGTATAATATAGGTTTTACTGCATTATTTTTCGGCAACATTAGCAATGATTGGCAAGAACCAACATAATTGACATAACTATACTCGATCTAATATTTATCTGAAATTAAATACGTCTTCTTTCTTTCATGACTCGATCTACTAAAAACAATCAAAAATTTCCACTAGAATCAAATTTTTCGACTTCAACGAAAAATCCGCTAATAACCGACCGGAACCGCGTTGCAAAACGAGCTCGCTTGGCGCGAAATAATTCACACTGAACAGAAACGGTCGCAGCGAGTATAATTCTGGTCTGCGACAATGAATGAACTCTTAGTAGGCGAGACAGTTATTGATGGTGCGGCTTGTAAAGTAATTATGGTCTGGCGTCCTCACCTACACCTGTTCCATGAGGTCGGAAAGTCGCCATTGGCGATGGCGTGGTGCTATAAAGGCTCCGTTCCGTGCGGTGGACTATGTCGTCGATTCGATTAATTTGATTGGAATTTCAAATTTTCCAATGGTTAGGATGTGGACGCATAAAAAATATCCCATTGTATTTAAATGGTTTATTTATGGCTCTCGTTTTTTTGGTTGGTATTTTATTTCACGGTATTTAAACTGACTATTTATATCAAATGGTCTGTGTTTGTATTAAGCAGTCAGATACATCGGTCAGTGCATAGATGATAAGTATTTAAAGTATATTTATATTAAATCATTCAATATAAATTATTAAATGACAAACGGTCAGTGTCAATATTTTTGACAGCACAAACAGGCGACAACTTTTTATATTACAGTATTTACATTTCAGATTCAACCTTTTGAACTTCCAATTTAACCAATGAAGAATAACCCGCAGCTAAATATATATTCAGATTTTCAGACTAAATATTCAGATTTTTTATTTAATTCTAATTTCTTATGATACTATGGTATGTGAAAATATATATATTTAAAATGAGTACTTTCTTCCATTATGGAATTCTTAAAAAAAATTTCATTGCGTCCCGCGAGCAACTGGCAAATAATAAAATTGGCCCGATAAATGATAAATTGTCAATTGTGTGTGTACACTGTATCAAAAGTTTAATTATTAAAACTTTTAAACGTCTAATTGAGTCATCTGAAAGTATTCTTAATACCGTTCTCATTCCATTGATTACAGTAATCACTGAGCGTCTTTTATAATAAAATAATATTGACCAAACATTTTCTTCTCGTTATTTATTCAAAATTGTTCATAAAACGTATATTTCGAATTATTTAAAATAAATTTTGCTTTAAAAATACATTATTTTAAAATCCCTATAATTATTTGAATCAAACTATTTTCACGCAATTAAAACAATCATTCGTCGATAGATGGCGCGCTAGTAGTATTGATCAAAATTTCAAACTAACTCTAAAAAAATAAATTTTTTCTTCGACTCGTTTAATAAAACATGAATCCAAACCATAAAAACACTCATTCGCAACACAAAATTCGTACATTTCACACAATCCTCGAAACGCGGCGACAAACGACCGCCGCCCAGCCATCACGCACTCCCGCCTAATTCAATAATTTTCAATCCCGAACCGATTGGGATTTATACGTTTGACTTTTTCACGATACGACGCACACACACACACACACACATCGACCACATCTCCGGCATACATCCCGATTAAGACCGGCGTCGGATTGATATAAATGTCGCGCGGAGAGATCTCAAACAGCCGGTGCTACACCATCCGCGCAACGCTCTTCCGAACGGACCATTTATATCGGTTTGGGACGCCGTCTCTTTCGGTTAATTGTTCACAAGGTTTGCGTTTTATCCAAACATTTATCTAAATCCCATTTCGGAGTTGTTACGTCTGCGGTCGTGAAAAATACTCCGGTTTCGTTTAGTTCGTCCCGATTTATCGGATGTCTCGAAGAATGAATAGGGTACAAGTGGCTTGGCACGCGTCAAGCGCTTTTGTTGAACGAGTGGATGATTGTCTGATTGTGTTTTGTCGGTTAGATGATTTGAGATATTGATCTTAAAAATTAGTGTGTATCATTTTTGTTCGTCGTTTATAATGATCATTGCGAGATAATGCCTTTCTAATGTATTGTAGAAAGTTAAGACATTGTTTTTCAAATATATGATAAGAAGGAGGTAGTTTTCAAATATTTCAGAATATAAGATAAAAACCATCCCATATCATAATCAATCGTAATTATCCACTAACTGAGTATTTTATTTATTAGCTTTTATGATAATCATGAAGTAATAAAGTCTACAAAATTTTAGATTTTCGTATCGAAATTGAACCATTCTTCACAATAAAAACAAAACTGTTATTTCTTTTATTATTATCAGAGTAATTTGGATAGTTTTACGAAATTACACTACGAATTCGATTCAGTCGACTTTTATAATAATTGTAGCATCCTAACCGCGAAATCAAATAACCAGATAATTTCCATAATGCACACATTCTAGTAGTCAAAATTTAACATCAACGTTTGCAACGTAGACCATTATTCAATACTTCAATCATAATTACACATTAATTTTAATACCAAACCGCAAACAAATTGAAATGGCCGATACAAAATTTTACAAGTCATCGCACAACAAATTACCGCTCATTCATCACAATATCGACCTCATTGATTCTTAACACTTTCCATTCGCGATAAAATTATACAACATTTTATTTCTTACGAACGGAAACAATATTCAAATTTCACACGTTCGACCTCTCATTAGGGCGAAATTTTCGAATTTCGCGCAAAGTAGGTACTACACCCCGAAAGCCGTACGCAATTACAATAATAATTTTTGTTCTCTTGGCAAAAAGCTTTTAGCATAATCGACTTTGACGAGGCCATTAACTAAACGTTGCGTCGCCGTTAATTACGTCGGAGGCGACGTTTTTGAATGTTCTTCGACTTTGAAAATTCGACGACACTTTCGATGATGAGGAATCGGACAAATTGGAAAACCGTATTGATTTATCGTCGCCGAAAATTAATGTTCGTCAAGTTCGAACGATTGTTGTCGTTGAGAAATTGACGAATTGAGTGAAGCTGTGCGTACAATTTGAAGAAATTTCACTTCATTTGCTATAAAAAAATCTTTAAAATTATAATTTTTATGTCATTTTGATTCAATAATATAATATAATTGAATACAGAAATGTTTCATCAAAAAATAAATATATCATCAAATTTCGACTTGAACTTATACAATTCTTAAATTGAAAAATTATTTAAAAAAATTAAATGAATTTTCATAAATTATTGAAAATATGAATCATAAAACAATCACAAATTGTATAAAATATAAAATTTATATACTTTTAATATAAAAAATATAAATTATTTGCAATATTTGAAGCGTAAAACATTTCCCGTACGAGCAGAAGGAACGCTCCCATAACACACAACGATTTTATTGCGCAATCCTCGGATCGGCAGTCTAATTCGAAAGAAAGCACATATTAAACATAAAACAAAATTGCCAGAAGGTTTCGAAAAAGCTCCGAGTTTAACTGCTTCCAATCACGACTGCCGATCGTCTCTAATTCTTATTGGGAGCCTTCACGAGAGAGTTTACGGCCGCGCGTCAAATCCCAGAAGATTCAATCTGGCGGCACTTTATTCGAAGACGGCTTCGAAAAAAGAACAGTATGGAGGGTAAATAGAATGCAAGTCTTCAGGTTTTCAGATTTTCAAAAAGCTGACTCAGATGTCTGAGGAGAATGGTTCACAATGGGTGCTGGCTCGCCGCCCGGTGACGAGGAAGAAATTACCCTTAACAGCCTCTGTAAAATGGGATGAAAATAAATAGAATGCTTAAAATAGGTCTACGTGTCGATGAAAATATTTACGTTTTAAAATAGTGTATTACTTTTGAAAAAAATTGGTTTTAAATTAGATATTTCAATGATATTCATTGTTTTATCATGGAATTCGCATGACTTAATCAAACATTTTTTTGTACTTTTTCTATATAATAGCCACTGAAAACTGAAGAGTTAGAAAAAATCATAACTCATTAATTTTAAAAAATATATATTTCATTTTTTTAAATGCCATAGAGTATCTTTTGTAAATTAAAATTGGAACATATGATGTCCAGCAATTGTCTGCACTCATTAAGCTTTTATATTTCAACGAAAGATCAACTATTGAAAATCAAAGAAAAAACTGCACCAAATAATATATTTTTGAGAATGCAATTAATGCTGATGTATTTCTTTAACATTTTCCGTGCCCTGAAATCAGTTTTATTTTTTGATGTATTCGTTTAAATGAAAATGGACCTCTACACTCATTATCAATTAATGTAGCATTAAAATATTGCCGATATTTTCTTAGAATTTCAAAAATTGATTTATTATTAGAATAGAAAGCTCCAATGAATTTTGCTGGATATCATACATAACCACCTCAAGACTGTTCTTAAATTTTCAAAAAAAATTGAAAACGAATAAATTTTGACTTTTCAAAACCTTTCAGTTTTTTAGTGGGCCGGTAGATTTAATAATTTATTTTTCATAATATTATAGGTACCTTATATATTAATTATTTCAAAATAATATTAATTTCAAGAAAAACAACCATCATTTGTTTCAGTATCATTTTATCCGTTCTAAATTATAAACGGATTTTTTTCTAAATTCCATTAAAAAATTATGATGACAGACGAAACATACGGTAAAAAAAACTGTATTAAATGCAGGAAATGTGATGAAAAGGTTCTAGTACTCGTACTGAAAGATTTGGATAAAACAACTAAGGAAAATCAAACAAGAGAATGTTTATTGGATTTAGTCATCAAACCAAATTTGGAACTTAAAACTGGTCAATTGGTTACATTTGAGGAAGATGTTCATGAAGTATACGACGATGGACTAATGGATCCCATCAAAGTTGTTGTCGAAGTCCCACCAGAAGCAATTCAAAGGCATAGTCCAAAAAATCATAAAATGTGGCCTTGCAGAAAACCAAAGAAAGGTATTATATTTTTTTGCTAATAAAATTTATATATTTATTGATCTTTCTAAGACTAAAAGTGATTGTCTCAATTTCGAAAAAGTCGTGAATATGCCAAAAATTTTGCAAGATATCGATCTGAATGTAAAATTTCTAATTGATAACGATAGCCGTGATATAGAAAATGCCCAAGCTGAAGAAGTCAAAGAAAACAAAGATGAAGCATTCCGAAAATGTAGAAGTCCGTGTTCAGCTACTTGTATAGCTGAATGTAACGCTAAGCTTGCAAAACAAGTAACTAATACAATTTTAATTTTCCAATATTTCTTTCAAATTCATTAAATTTACATTCAATATTTTCAGAAGGACGTAACGATCCAGTCGCCTTCTTCTACTTCTGATATTTCAAACATCTAACATTTTAAAACACTAAATTGATGTGAATAAAACGAAAAAAAAATCAAATGTTAAAAATCTTGTCTTAACTTATCCCCCATAAAACATCACCCGAACAAACCCACGATCGAATACAAAACCGGCGTTCATACATTCCCCGAATTGCGCCCAAACTGCAACTGTATACAATCGAATTCGAAATGTCGAACCTGAAAAACTCGAACTAAAATCACGCAAAGTGTCGACTCGAATTCCTCGTCGAAAAGAAGAAAACCCAGTGGAATGAGGCGGGCACTTTTTGCGACGGCTGCATTTAAAGTTTTGTCATCCGAGAAGGTGGAGACTGCCACCCACTCCACCCCCAACATCCAGGTCCTCGAGAAGTGCTCTGGAAGCTTCCTTATACCACCTGCCTTCCCACCCACCTTCCGAAGCAAAGTTTCGACATGACAAATTGTAACATCTTCAACGCAATCGAATGGAAATGCGAAGAATACGCCAAGGCCCCGTTTCCCTCGTTCCACTTGGAATTGCGTGCGTTCCACATAGAAATTTCACCTATAAGCGGGCTTTTTGACAAATGCTACCTTTACGTGGAGGAGAGTAGGTTAGATTTTTTTTATCTTGTGAATTTAGTGTCTGAGTTTTTTTGGATTTCGTTTCGTAGATTGTGACGATTCGTTTCATTTTATTTTTTGGAATTTATACGTGTTTAATCTGAGGAAAAATATATATATAAATCACCATTGTATAAAATATAAACGATATATTTTCAATGTATCATAAGTAGCTATAATATAATTTATTTTTTTATGGCAATTAGTGAAGTAATTTTAGATTCATCGTTATCGTATACACTTTTTTATTAGGAAAGATGAACTTTTAACGAATTTAAATACTTTAAACCATCCCTCTCAAAGTTATCACATAGTTTTAAGTAGATAATACTCTATTTCATCTATCTGTCAACTACATCATTTTTTATACATGTATTCAAATAACGATAAAGATACATCCCTAAACTTTAATCTTAAGTCAAATCCATGAAAAAAAATCGATCAATTTCCATTTTTGATAATAATTCGAATACGTCTATTTTACCGTAGATGAGATGACAGCTCGTAATTTAGTACATAGTTTTCGAAAAATAGTTGATTAAAAAATATATTCATATTTTTTTATGTGTTAAATCTAACCGTCATAATTTGAGGACTACTATATATTATTATATTAATACAATACTTAACTTACACAGTTAACAAGAACAGACACATACAAAAAAACTCAACCATCCACCCATAAAACATAAACTTTCATCAGATCCGAACCCAAAGCATCCTCGATCGACAACAATCAAAACTTCATCCCTTAAACGCACACCTCCCACTTACCCAGACTCCATAATTGCGGCGCGAACTCCTCGCGTGTAAAACTTGCATATTTGCGAAGGGGTTTGAAAATTGTCCTTATTGGAGCGTGCTACTTTAGTTTTCTCTACGGTTTTATTTAAAGAGGCGCCGTTGCGAGAGCAATATGTGACACAACGGAACGTGCCCGCTCCAGAAGGACACTCCTCTTATCTGCGCTGTTGGGTTGTGGGCGTTCGTGTCCCTGTACTTTCGGGAGGAAATTTGTACGAGGTCGTTCGGTGGTTTCAAATTTTAGATTGTGATAGTTTTGTGTCGATTCTGTTGGGTGTTTTGGGTTGGGAGGTTTTGATGGGAGCCGCTTTTGTACGGTTTTCGTAAACTGTTAGGCGAGTGGTTTGTTTGTTTTTAATTTGTTCACAGATTATTACAATAATTTTGTACGCTTTTGGTTTAATTTTGTAGTATTATATATATTTATTTGAATACTAGCTGAGACGTTGTCCTGCCCGTCTGTATTATAACAGCTTGATTGCGTAACTATGGCAATTAAATTCAACGAACGACAGATCAAACTGAATTTTTTTTATGAATTCATAGCAAACTCCATTACCATTCGATATGATAAAAGCAAATTATTAAAATTTCAATTAAGTTACAAATTTCTTGTTATATTTTGATTTTTTTTTAAATGCGCATCCGTTGATATTACTCACTAGTTTGTATGTATTTCAAAATACGTTATCTTATGATTTAAATCATCAAATTTTATATACGTTTTCCTTATTGTGCTTTACACGTTGATGAACACAATTTTGTATAAATTCCATATTATTTTGTACAAAAATTTAATTTAATTTGAAAGCAAGGTAAATTTGATAATTTTTTCTAGATTAAAAACGCAAAAATAAATTTAAAAAAATACTGTTGCCTTGATTTACATTTACAATTTATAGAACAAATCAGGACGTTTCATCAAAATATGACCAAATAAATATAATTTATATTTCCTTTACACTTTTATTTTTATAATTACACTAATTAATCCCCTATATATAATAGCGGATTTCTGTGTGTCTGTCTGTCTGTGTATCTGTGTCGATGACGCTCGCGACTTTAAA
>JAOXNN020000013.1:4732595-4752210 GCA_028571205.2 Hydropsyche betteni
TCGAGTTCACACAATTGGGTTTTCACATTTTATCGTTTTCCGTTTCTTAACAAAACCACAGCCGATGTTATTAACATGGAGCCTATATACTAGTTAATAAATAGTTTTAAAACACGTGAAAAGGATTGTATAAGATAACACAAAATACTAAATGAACGATAAACAAAAGAATAAAACAATGTATAAGAACACAAAATAAAAATTATTCAGATAAGAAAAGATTGCAAAAATCTTTATCCAACAATAAATATAATCCATCATAATTTATCACCACCATACTCACTCATGAAAGTGATAAGCGAAACACGACATCAGAATACTGAAATAGTAAACATTCAAAAATCATCCCTCAATTTCAAGTCATATTGAAAATTCTTTTTTCACCAACCTAATGTTACCATTTGGATTGCACACAGTTTGAGAAACGGTGCTTTATACTAGAGCAGGGGTGTTTTCTCTCTCAGCGTCGGAGAAAAATGCTTGAAACTGCGCGATTTGACGTCTTCGCGGAGCCATTCTAATTTATGACCGCTGCACAGGCCGCAGGATGCACACACTGCAGAATTACCATTTTAATTTTTAATTTCGTCCAAATTATTTAACATATTGCAAATATCATCAGGAATACAATTCAAGTCGAAAAATTAAAAAAATATATAAACTTTTCTATTGAAATCGAAACGTTTATGTATAAAATTCGACTTTGCTTCTCGAATTTTTGATGTTTGGTGTAAATATTGTTATATTGATCGTTTCGCTATATTATTTTTATGAATCTAAGGTTTCGTTCAATTTTGCTTCGAGATAAACGCAATATAAGTTTACCGCCTCGGAAAGGAAAAAATAAAATCGAATCGATGCATCATACGTCGCGCGGAAAATAAATATACGCTTTTGAAATGTGTGCTCAACTCTATTCGTTCAAAAACTTAAATGTATTTTCAAACAAATGTGCACTTAGTATTTTTTTTTTTCAAAACCTCATTACAAATACGTGCGTCATTAATGTAGTTGAAATCGATTTCCTTATATAATTTTTGATTTTATTATTTCACGGTTCCATTATTATAAAACAATCGGCTCAACGTCAAATCTTTAATCGTTTTTGAATGCATTTCATTTACACATACCATCATTATTTTTAAATTAAGTTCACACATAACAACATCATAAACATTTTTTGAAAGTTAACGATGAATATTTAAAAAAAACATCCGGTTCCAAAGTTCTAAAATACTAAATCGAATTCAGTCGACGTCGCGGAACGATTTCGAATTCGAAAAAATTTGTTTTTCGCTAAAAACTGAAAACTTTAAACTTCAGACGGCCAATATAACTATGGGGGTGGCCATTTCGGTACGACCGTCGAATCGGAAAATGTTATTAGCGTTTGTTACCGCGTCGACATTCAATTTAAAAAGGGTACGAAAAGGTGAAAATGGAAAAGTGGTTCCACTCGGAGACCTTAATGTACACATTTGAATATTTCACGGGCTGAAACTGGAGCGAGAATGTCCACACTATCGGATACCGAAAATAGTTTCAACGTACAAATATTCACAAATAAAACATTTAAACGCACATACTCCGTTATCAGCACCATCTATTAATGAATAAAATTATACGATTGTGTGTAAGTCAAAATCCGAGTGCAACTTCAATGGATATAAACAGCAGGTGCAAGTTTAAACCGAAAGCACTAACACCGGTCTCTTATTTCGACGAGGAACTTTTCTCAATTAACGTCGCCGTTTGTTCTGTGTCGCTTGCGAATTTATCATTTTAGTAGTTTTAATGGGGCGACGATCAAACTAACTGTGTCTTTGCCTTCTGACGTCTCCGCAGGATGAGTTTTCCGTTTGAAAGTGCAGATTTTGTGTTTTTAGACTCGGTGCGGTGTCGTTTATTGGTTTTGCCGAGTTGATAGTCTGTTGGGTTTCAGTTAAAAGATTTATTTATAATTGTTTAAAAAAATATGTTTGTTTTTAGATTAGGTATATATTTTTATGATGATATTTACTCAACCCAATATCACATGCATCAATTTAAATTGCATACAAGTTTACTATACATTCAAAACAACAACGCTTCAGCCTAATGTCACTTTCAACCTAATTAAAAGCAAACATTTAACTGACACACGATACGATCATCCGCACTAACGAACATCGCCGATATTCTCAATAAAAACTATACGAAATCTCCATACGAAACCGATCACGATAATACACCCCTAAGTGGCGGACGGAACACACAAGCGGAAATAACGAAACCGAAATAAAAACGGCCACAGCGCAAAAGCGAACCGAACAAAAAAGCGAGGCGGGTGGGAATGCACATGCACGGAGCTAAAATGGTTAATAAACAGTTTGGGCCCGCGATTGTTACATACATCACTAACCACAATTAGGAGTGTTTTGGGCCGAGGCCAAAGCGAGGCTGTCGGGGTGCCCCTACGTGGATAGGGGCTCTAATGGGGAATTTGCGGAATGGGGGGGTGGAAAAATCGGGGAAAAATCGCGCATGCAAAAGTGCTTCGGCGCGCGAAACGAAGACGTTTCTTTTGAGTGCGGGTCTTTTTGATTGGTTGTAGTTTGATGGTGGTTTTTGGAAATTGGAAAAAAAATGGTTTTTTGTTAAAAATTATATTTATATGGTGAAATATATAGAGCGAAACTTTTGCGATATAGTATTAGAGGTTGAAGGGTTTAGGTGTTATTCTTTTTGGTCGTATACTGAATGTTTCATTGGGTGATTAAAATTTTCGATTTTTTGAGTATTATATTATCGACAGTTCGAATATTATACTGTGTGGTCTGTGTGGTTCGAAAGTATGTGATCACGTTCGTCTATTGATTACGTCATTTGTCACTGAAATTCATGATTGATTACAAATAAAATTTTCAGCAAGGTTAAATCGTTCTTGTTGTATTTGTAATTAATTATGAATAAAAAGTTAATTTGGTATTAAATATGATGTTGCTTAACTTTATACGTTTTTAATATTGAAAATCATATTTATGTTTCTCTATTACTTTTCATTACAATTCTAATCATTTTCAAATATTTCAAAATGCACATAAAACATAAATTTACAATTTGCATTTTTTTTCGTACATTATAAAATGGTACAATACAAATAAATTCGCAGTAGTCCCATTAAAATTTGAATTTCATATCATCATCATAATTAAACGAAACCTTCATAAACAAAATCTTTTCAATAACCACAAAAATTTTCCTCGTAGCAATAACTCTCGAAAATTTTAAATAATGATATGCTAAAATATTACCTGTTAATCAAAACATTAAACCCTTTACGTCCTTTCACCAACCACCCCACTCACCGCTCAACCTTAACCAACTCACAAAAAACTACCAACCAACTCAACATACACTATTTATATATTCTGAAAATATACGTTAATGCATACAACAAAATACCCAAATTCCAAATCCCGCATCCAATCGCCATAAACATCCATCGATCAACATAGGTGCATCGAATTGGGACCCCATCCTCTTACACGGCGGAATTCTCCTTTTCATGTATCCCACCCTCGTTTCCAGGAAGATATCCTTCCTTTTGTGTCCTCCCATCACAAAGAAATAGATCCCTTCGTTTAGGGATCATCCTTCTTCGGCAATGCGATGCGAAAAAAGCGCCTTCGTCAGCCATCTTAATTTATCATTGCGAAAATTCCCGTGTTGCCTGTTTCTTGTCGGTCGAACGATTTACATGTTTTCGGAAATTTTCCGAAAATCGATTCGATCTTGATAAATATATAATGTGTGTTGGTGTATTTTTGTAATAAGTCGGGTTTTATTAATCGATATCGTAATAATATTTTGATATAACTGCATGATCAGCAGATACTTTTATTGTACTAATTGGTGGATTTCTTCATTTCAAGCATGTTTAATTTGATTTTAAAATTGATAGTTATATTTAAATTTATATATATATATAATATTCACGTATGATTATTTGATTATTGCAACATACAAAAAAAATGAGATAAATATGTAAAATTTAGTAAAAAAAACTGATTTTAAGAAATCCGGTATGATATAACGACATTTTCTCCATTATTTTAAAACACAAATCGGATATAAAAATTTTGCAATTTTTTGATATTTTCAATCAAATTTACTTAAATGTAAAAATTATTCAAAAATAATGCATGCATGATAAGTTTCTATCTATAATTAACCAATTTATATAATAATGATTTATACGCTTATCAACAAATATCTAAATCAACATTTTTTATTCGATCTTCTTTCACTTATGCAAATCAAATCTCGATTGACAATATGAAACTCTCTTTAATCACGTACATATGTTTGCATGACTCTCATAATTGCATACTTTTGAATTTAATACAATAGAATCTTCTTTTTTTATTGTACAAACGAATATTGCACAATATCCGCCTACTTTCGTCTACTTCCGACAGTCGAATTTGAAATAAAAAAATCACATCAGTTCGTGTGTGCCAGTTTCGTTCTCTAGCAAAAAATTATAATACAAACAAACCGGTTCGGTTAGTTGTTCTCAACATTTTACGAATAAACAACTTGTTTACATATTGCAAAATTAATATTTCGTTATATTGTAATCATTTTCAGTATAAACTATTTTCTTAAGTCATTCGTTGTATTATATTCATGCAAATTTATATAATTATACATCAGTAATTTCAAGTGATAGTTCATTGTGCAAAAATATTCATATGTGCCCATTAACTAAATAATTTACATTCATTTTTACTATTGTTATATAAAATCTCTCAAAATTATTTAGATCATATTTATATATAAATAGTTTCCGTACTTATGAAAAATAAGAAGTATATCAATGTATGTATTATATTAATAATAGCACACATATTACACACAGAAATTAAGAAA
This sequence comes from Hydropsyche betteni, assembly GCA_028571205.2. Classification (NCBI taxonomy): domain Eukaryota; kingdom Metazoa; phylum Arthropoda; class Insecta; order Trichoptera; family Hydropsychidae; genus Hydropsyche; species Hydropsyche betteni. The sequence continues at coordinate 4,737,510 of JAOXNN020000013.1, forward strand.
CTTATAATGCAATCAGTAATTATCTCAATATTAAATTAGTTTCTTATTACTTTTATCTTCAAAAAGATTTCGCTTTCTGATTATACTTTATGTAGGTACTTCATATCCTCCTCGGTTCCAATGTACACAGACTTTTTTGGCTTTTTTTGAAACTATTTTAGATTTATTTTCATTGGGACTTTTTGTAAATTATAGTGTAAACTATATTATTTCGTTTAATTTCGTCAGTTTTGCCACATGGGGCTTGAAATTTTAGTTATATGGCAGTCATGTTTAAAATCTCGACGACGTCGCGATAAGTCACGTTTTATTTTCAATATTTTATTAAAAATTCACTCACATAACATTATTATAATATGATACAATCTTAAAAAATAAAGACTGCTTTTAACGATCGAAACCAAAATTCCTTTGAATGTTGTAACGTATCATATCATAATTTGACATCAAACATTAGAACGTACATTAAGTCTGAAGAGTAGTTGTCAATTTATCATTATTTGATATTTTCAAATAATTAGTTATTGTTAGGTGATTTAGATAGATAAAAAATTCATTAAAAAAATCTTTTCGTGTTTCTTCAATACTATAAACACGAAATTTAAAAAAAAATTAAGAAAAAAAATCAAAACTGAGAAGGATATATTATACAAATTATTTACTTTTTATAATACACTTTATATGTTTGAAATATAACAATTTATATCTTTAATAGTTCCATGATGATATAGCATATTATCACACCTCGACTTTCAACAACCCACAGTTAACCGACGCCTGCAACCCAACGATTCTGACCTTTCGGTCAACGTCCGACAAAAGACCGAAATCTCGCAATCTTCCGACACTTTTTTTTATTCGGCACTATCCGAGACTTCCTATGTGTCTCGCGGAAATTCTACACTGTTACGAGAGCCGATTAGGTAACCATTCCCATTTCGGATATACGACCGTTAGATAATACCGAATAGCTAGTTTCGTTCCGTCGACATTATGCAATTGCCGAAATGAAAACTGTTAGAGTCGCCTGCGAGATTTTGCGACGGTCCGATGACACTGTTTCGGAAAAAGTACCGTTCCGAACGGAAAAGTTGTGGTTTTTTTTATTTGTTACATGTTTAATTGTGCGTGTTTGTAATGTAAGTCGTGTTGTATAGATATCCCTCTTTTAATACTGTATTTACTTGATAAGGTTTCTGTTTTATCGAAAAAAAAAATTATTTACTGATTTTGAGCTATACATAGCGATGTGAATCTTTAAAAATAACGTTTATGGTAAAGCTGAAGTGCTATATAATTTATTTAAGTTGGCACCCTGTATCACACCTTGTATAAGTATACATATTCTTTTGCGTTTCAAATAATATTTAAAAAAAAACATATTTCATTCGTTTATATATTATTTTCCATATAGTTATAATTTGGATTCCGGAGGACATCGATTCAAATATGTCGTCTTGATTATATCGTTGTTGTCTCCAAATAAACTCAATCAAATATGAATTTAAACGATGGTGCACATGTGGAAGCACTCGATCAACATTAACACTCGTTTTACACGGTGATCCAATAGAACCTGTCCACCGTTTTAAACAAGGTATACCTGTATAAATAATTTTTGATGGCAAATTCGAAAAATCTAATTCCCGCCATATTGTCGAATTCGCCCTTTATGCACGCGTTCAACCGTTTTAATTGACGCGGAAATTATTGGCGCGCACTTATTGCACAAGTGTCCAATTAGCGGGAGGGCGCAGCGCCGCCAACCTATCCAACAGACAGGGAGGGGATAAAAACTTGCAGACTCTGCAGTTTGCCGGCCTGCCGATCCGTGGAAAATTGTAATTAAACTCCGATGCTCATTAAAATGCACCCCCTACCCCTCGTGACCTTTCGCTGTAACTAGACTGCACCGGCAGGATGGCCAACCTGCGATGGCGTAATGCGATTATTCGGTGTTGCCCGTGCAGTATTTACGCGTTCGCTTTGGTCTTGTTTGTTTTGCCCTTTATTTAGTGCGTTTTGAATAAAGTACGATTCGTTTTCAATGGGGAATTGAATTTTTTTTTTAATTCGATTTTTCGTTTAAATCAATATTTTGATTTATATTAAAAGGCATTGATTGATGGTCACTGGTGAACTAAAAAAATATATTTTTTTGATAATTTCATTACAATCGCAAAATTTGAAAATCTCAAAATATGAATTAAAACATCAAAATAAACATATGTGAACCAATTTCTATCATTAAAATTAATCATCAATAACTATATAACTGATATGGTATATAAAAAAAAACTAGAACTGATATTGTTATGAACTTTTAATTTCTATGAAAATTTTTTTGAAGATTACTCCTCGTTTTGACCTAAAAGATACTGAAATATATAAGTCTCTATAGTTAATAAAGGTTTAACCCTTTATTGGGGGTATCAATGGGAGTATTTTAAGAACTTTAATAATAATTCGTTGACCAAACTGTACAAAATGTAATGATTGTGTTTACCATCGAAAATATTCGAATCAAGGATAAATAGCGTTAACATAATCAAATGACGACCTCAACCATAATTCACAAAAATTACAGTTTATGAATCAAACTGAAATTTGCACAATTTATAGATTGACATTCGACTCACGATAAAAACTTCAAATTACACGTCCAAACTAGCAATTTTTATTAAAAATCAACTCCATCACAAATAAAAACGTCCATAAAAATAACCTGGTGAATATAAAAGTATTTTTTCCGGGAATAATCACGACCCCACCCCAAAAACAACCCCGCTCACAATATAAAACGCAAATCGACAAAAAGGGAGAAGGGGGGGGCCGGAATCGTAAAAACTATTTCAAGTTCGATTTTCCTGCGTACGCACACACGGCCCCCGTGATTTATAAAGACAATAAAAAAAATAATTTCTCATAAATTTTTACGACCCATAACAAGTAGCTTTGAGCGGTTATTCCAAGTTAACCCTTGCGATGCCGCGCGATTGCACCGTTGAAAAAAATGTCGGTTTTGAGACGTGATCGTTTTGAGGGTTTTTCGAGTTTTATTGCATTAGTTTTTTTAGTGTGTTTGAATTTGTTTTTCTATCATCGCAAAAATTAGTGGGTTTAGTGCTGAAAAATTGCGGCAATCCCTGTAATAAACGACAGCGACGTACACCAAATATGAAACGATTACGCTTTCTTCTTAGGGCAATAAATTGAAAATATTTTCCGCTCTGTGGTCACGTATATGGTTGGTTTTGTGTATGTACTTCCGATTTTCTAAAATAATAAAAAAAAATTGTTTTAAAAGTGTGTCGAGTTCGGTTTTTGTTCTATATTTATGAAGGTCTTCGAATATATGAATATTTTTTATATAACTTTTAACAATGCTTATTTTTGTTTTTAAAATAAAATTATTTTATGAGTCATATAATGAAACATGTTTATAATTATAAGAAAACAGAATTTAATCAAATTAAAAGTTAAATTTAGAAATCATTAACTTTTGGTGTAATATTTATGGAAATTGAACATCAAACTATCGTTAAAATTAATGATTTGTAAATTTAGATTTCTCTAATTTTCGTAAAAATATCTATTATATAATTATTTAGTCTCATTTTTAAATAATGTATTAATATTTTGCAACAAAAATAATTAGACTTATCTATTACACAATTTATATAACCATACGACACAAATTCAAATCAAACTACGAGTACTTACTCACATAACAAAATACCAAAAATTATTGCCAATATTTAAAAAAATAACCCACATAATCCAAACCAATTAAACATTCTCATTAAACCTTTCACCTGACAACAAAATAAGGGCCAATCCCTTGGCAGACATCCGCTCACGTAAGACCTCATTCTTCGACAATTCCCATACCGAATGACGCAATGGCGTAACAAAAGGCACTATCCGAGTTCGCCATTTGTATTCTAAAACCTCACACGCCACAATATACAAGAACCGTTCTCGATGATCTTTTCCGCCATTGCGACACAGACCCAAATTGCTTCCTAGTCATCGTGACATTGTTAAAATTGAGCGGATCTGTTAAAATGACGGATTTCGTCGGTGCGTGTTTAATTATGTATATATTTTATATCAAGACGTTTCCTTTTTAATTTTTCGATAGCGCAACGTCGGAAGGTAACATCGTGAATTGTTTATTGTGATTTTTTTCAATGTCTAATTAATAGTGTAAATGATATTGACGTTTTGCAATATTTCCTGTAATATCAGTGTAATGTGTGTCATTCGTATATAAAAATGATTTTTACAATAATAATAGGATTATTTTCAAATTTTGGTAGAGGAAACTTGTTTAGTTTCAACTAAGCGCTTGTTTGTCATCATTTTGTATTCAATAGTAAAATAATTTTTAAAGAAAGTATACAATGATAAATTATCAACCTTTTTTTTTTATCAAACCAAACTTTTAGTAAATATAGTTCTCTCAAATACGTTGGCATTATTTAAAAAAAAAAAAACAACTTTATCCCAACCATCGCTGAATTAGATCTTTCATGGAATTAGACAAGTCTCCCCTATATATAAATATAAATTATACATTGATGACACACTTTGATTTGAAAAATTATTTTCAATAAAGTTATTTTTCACATTATACATAATATTTTTATGATAGTCCATTCTAAAACTATTCTTGACCCATTATATTCATATAGCTCATAAAAAATACGCAACTGAATAAAATTATTTCGATAATCATTCATTTTACAAATCGTAAAAAAAGACGACAAAATCGCGGAAAAGAACTTAACATTCGCCATCTCGAAGATCGTAAAGTCATCCCGAGGAGGCTTCGCGGGTGGCGAATTAAGCGAGTTGTTTCTGGCATTCCTGGCTGATCTATTATTTATGAAACGTATGTTTTATTTATGGCAGTTTTGTCGTTAATCTCGGAGAAAAAGCGCTGCAGACTGAGCAATAATTCAGCCCCACGCTGAATTTGCGTACTCTGGCATAAATGTTATCCCGCCGCCATTACTGTCCCTTATCTAATAGGACTAATATGGCGCTTACGTTTTGGACTACTGCACGGTTCAACCCTTTCATGCCGGGTTGTGTTTAATGTGATTTTTTTAGAATTTAAATATGCTGCAAGTTTAATTTTATATGTTTAGGTTTATGTTAAAAATACCTTGAGGAGTTTTTATGTCTTTCGACGCAATGATGCGATGGTAATTTTACACTGTCATCGTCATGTATAATAAAAACTATTATGTATAATGTCCATTACAGAACGAGGTCTTTTCGATATACGATCAGATTTATTGGGTGCGTGATTTTGTACTTATCGTTGAAAATGGGTATGTTCAATAATACAAACCCGTAAACAATTCTTCGTTAAATAAAAAATGAATTTTCTTCACGAATTTATCCATCGGCCGTATTGTTTAACAGCAAATTGAATAATTTTTAAATTATATTAATATAAATGATAAATTATTTTTTTTTTAATTTTAAAACGTATAATTACAACAATTTTGATATTATTGTATAATGATTTCCAACTGAAATTAAATTTATTCCATGAATTTTCAACGAAAAAATATTTTATCGTTATACATTTTAGATATCGCATTGACTGTGCATCGGAAAATTTGTTGGAATAAATCGATTATGTCACCGAGAAAAACCGTCAAGTGTTATTATCGCCCCGTTAATTTGCGGTCAAGGTTTCGATTATGTATTTCCGTCATTAAAAATCGATATTTCATTGTGAAAGATTTCACTGATATACGTGCGTGTAATTTATTTCACTGATTCATAACTAGTTTCGATGTGGGTTTAGCAATTATTACGAATCTTTCAATTAGATCGATAAAATATTTCTAAAAATACTGTATTAATTCTTATTTAAATAAAAAAAAACAATCCGAAATATAATATATCACACTATTTTTATTACAATGTTATATAAATTTACAATATACATAAAATTGTGCTTCATAAATATTTTCAAGTCTTTATGCTCATATTATATATAGAATATATCAAACTATTTTTTTTTTTAATATCATATAGTACAATACAATTATCACATTTTTTTACACAAAAATTCATTATGAATTTATGAACTATCATCATTTTTATCAGCCTCCTTACACAAAGACTTATAATACTGTCTATAAAAAACAGAAGCTTTCGACACAGCCTCCTGCTCACCATATTTGGGAGAATACTCCATATGAATAGAAGCTCTCAATCTACTGAAATATATGAAGGAGCTTAAATAGGACACCAAAGCACAAGGGCTGATCGGTAATCTGATGGAAGTTATGCTCGAAAAAGACTGAACAACCATGGCTATCAGGAAGGATAACACCATGGGAATGTACCACCAGTTGGGCTTGCACAAAACAGTATTGTCTTTTTCATTTCTTGTTACCCTTTCGCAGGTTCTTGTGGCATCTTCCACTGGAGTATCGTCTGTAATGAAGGTGGGAAGACCTGATATTTCTTCGTTTTCATTAGCCAGGGTTTTCATTGCGCATACGTGTGCCCATGCTACGTTACCTGTAAATACCATTTTTTTTAATAATTGTTCAATTAAATTAGTATTTAGATTTTTTTTAATACTGACCTACGTAAACCACTTGTTGTTTTCCACCAGCTCCACCAATTTTTGGCACTCTCCCTCCTAATTTGTGGGCTGCGTTTATGAGACCAGTCAAAAATCTAGGATCTTGTTCTCCGTACATCAGTGGAGGTCGTAGGGCGACTGTCTTCAATACTTTGCCATTTTCTACAGAAATCATTTAGCATTAATTCATATTAAATTATTCAAATCATTGTGATTCATTAAACTGGTTAGATTCTTTGATCATTTTCACTTTGGTATACATATACAGCTTTCTAAATAAAAAAATATTTTTTTTTAAATAGCAATAGGAACATCAAGTTTGTACTACCATTTGTTTTGAAATTCAATAGAAATTTTTTTCTCTATATAATTACCAAATTTTAAGTACTCAATTGACAATTTCACAAAACAAATTTCATCCTCAACAATCAAAATATTACACAAACAACAATGCAAAGTACTCGTTATACACACAATTTCCATACAAACCCAAAAATATACACAGCAATTAACGTAAGATCGAAAATTTGCATTTTGCAACATTAAGCGCCAACCCATCATTGTCAAGCGCGCGAATTTCCCAACGAGCGAATTTCAAACGCTCTGATTTCAAAACGCTTCATTGAAAATTACGTTTCTCAATACGGTATGTAGGAAGTCTCGACTTTTCCGTTATGACCATATCTCAGATGTGAATCTGCCGGCGTATGAGCAAAAGTGATAAAAGGATTGTTAAATTCTTGAATTCGCATGTCTAAATTTTTCGACCTTCGTGTATGTATTTTTTTGTAGATAGTAATATTTTATGAAGCGTTTTTGTATATAAGCATTTCTAATGAATGCAATGTTCGTAACCAAATGTGTAAATAGGATTTGTGCGTGATTTTTCAGTATTGTTAAGAATGCGATGTTAAAAAAAATTTGATATTTTTTTATTATTATGCGTTGGAAATTAAAAAAAAAAATTGAATCATCAATTTTGTTAAATGTTGGTTAATATAACTTCGTATGAATTAAATATAAAAAAAATATTAAATACTGAAAAAACACTGTTTACGTCAAGAAAATTTACTTGAAAAATATGTATAGTATATGTATTATACCTCTACTAATTGAAATAAATCATTATCATAATTTTTTGGAACTTATTAAACTTATTAATTTTTGATAATCTTTTTTTTGAATATGTTTTAATCAAATATCAATAAGGCACGATGATCAAAATAAACATAAAACTTTTCATAGTACATTTTTCTTAACAATAATTATTATTATCATGAGAAAAATACAAAAAAATATATTAAAATCTTTCACTTTATACAAAACGATAGATCAAAATTTACAATACCATGCAATAAAAAAATACGTTTCAAAAACCCTATTGAAAAGAATATTTCAATTTTGTACATAAACCAACTGAAATTTCAACATTAAATTACTTACTTGTAGAACCTCCATTGGCTCCAAGCACGACCTGTTCAGCATTATATTTCGATTCAGCATATCCTGGAATCACAAATCTACCAGAATCCACTGGCGGCAAAGCCTTCTTTTCAGTCTGATTGATAACCACGGCCAGACAAATCCTCCATATGTATGGAGTCAAGCACATTTCAGCAGTGCTCGTGAAAATGAGCCTTTCCACATCGAACTCTTTGCACAGATCGACTATGTTTTCACTGCCTGAAAATTACTTTCAATAGTATTCGGATCGATATTAAATTTGTAAAATCATATTCAATACCTCCTACGTTGACTTCATTCAATTTGGAATAATTCGGAGGATATTCATAAGAAACATAAGCTGCACAATGAAAAACACAACTGACTCCTTCGAAAGCTTCACGTATTGAACTTTTATCGGTTATATCCCCTTTTATAGATTTTACCGGAACGTTCTGGTCGTAATCTAAAATTTCAACCGTATTTCAAATCCAAAAATATCCATGCATCCCACAGATCAAATTCAAAACTCACCGAGCATTTTGAAATACGGGTTACAATCCAACACCCGAATTTCAGAAACATCCTCGCACAACTGCAACTCCTTGACCAAATGCTGACCAAGGAAACCAGCTCCACCTGAACACACATTATCATTTTAAAAATGATCACTTTTCAAAGAATTTCACTGAATCCGAATCACAACCTGTTATCAAAACCGGACTTTTTTCAGCGACCATTTTTGCTTCGACCCAAAGCTGGAATCTTTAAGGACTTTTGAGGATCAAATCAATGGACTATGAATTTGCAAAAAATGACCGATCTTCGCGAAGTGGATGTGGCGAATAAACGGCAAACGCCGGCTGCTAGAGTTGATAAGGCGTTTGAAAACGACTCTACCACTACTTCTTGTTTTGCACTTTCACTGCGGACGTTTACGCAATATTCGCCATAGCAGAAATGCTATAGTGAAAATTAGATATGTAGCCGTTTCCGTTTGAATATTTGTTAAGTGTGTGTTTGGTCTCCTTTTAGATGAAGAGGTCGTGTTGTGGTTCCGTCCTTGTGTTGTGGAAAAGTGTGAATCTTGTATTTAGAGTGCTCTCTGTTAAGTCGAAATGTAATATGATCATTTAATGATCGTTTTTTTTTCATATTTGAATTTTAAAAGATAGTCGTTTGATAGCACGTCGATAGAGATCTTAAAGAGCGGTCTAAATTTAATGAAAAAAACATTGAATTTTTGGTCGAAAAATTGACGGTCTTGAAATCAAAGTCAGCATCGAGTTTCATCATATTATACAGTTCATTATGGAGTAGGGATGTCATAATTGGTAAACCGGTAAATGACTCGAAAACAGTTCGGTAATTTACCAGTAAATAAAAAAAGATTGTGTTTCGAATATTTTTGAAGTGTTGGTATTTTTAGAAATTTTCGGATAAGCCGGTTTTTTGAAAATTTTATTGATTTTTTGGGAAAATATTTACGATTTTTTCTGCTTCTTGTGATTTTTGAAAATTTAATTTACCGGTAATTTGAATTTTTTACCAGATTACAGGTGAATGGAATTTTCGTTAAATCTGACACCCCTATTATGGAGCGAATTATATATCATTCAATCGGCACACGTGAATAAATAATATTTCACAATACAAATCACGAAATATCGATTTAAATCCTCAGTAATAAATATATTATTATGAATCGGAAGGATTATTGTGAAAATTTTTCGAAATACTCGATTTATATCGTGAAAATTCGATTGAGCACTGTATATATTGTGCTTAACGAACGCACATGCATTTATCTATTGACTATTTCGCCATCGAAGGCACGTTTTCGGGTCACGAACCGAAATTATCATAGGAAATGTATTAAAAACAAAGCATTGTTATAAAATGAGATAAATAGATGAGTTTAAATATAAAAAAAATTCCAACTATTTTTATAAATAGAAATATTTTTTAAATCAATAAAGATAGTGTAAATGTAAAAGCACGATAATATTTTTATGATGATAATTAATCAATAGTGAGAATAGTGAGTAGTTCAATGTTATCACATGTTTACTAATTCATTCCAACAATTTTATTGTCACAGTAATAATTGCATGTAAGGTTATTTTTGATTATTGAAAAATATAGGAAGAGTTTTCACAAAAGATTTTTTCAATTTGTTGACTAAAAATTTGCCATGAGTTGCTAATATTCATATCTAACTTGTTAATGTCGAGCAAATAATTTTTTTATAAGTTTGTTCAGTCATTTGGGAAAATTATGCATTGAATAAAAGTGTATAATGTTTTGAAGAAATTTATTGTCAGATTTTTAATTCACAATATAATAAAACAGCATTTCTTTAAATATATTCTAAAAAATACTGAACATAACTTATAAAGCATATAAATTAAAAATACAACGTAAACAATAATATAATATATCACCAACAGTGTTTTCATAGGTTAATAAAGTAGTAAATATATTTTAATACGAAAAATCTTCGCAAAGTGCAATTTTATAAATTACATCAGATCAACAATGACACAAATTAACTATATAATAAAATTACATTTATATTTACCAATTCATTACACTTATTAACAAATTTAAAATGGGAGGCTTATATTAGTCTCGTTTGTATTATTTATTTTAAATAATATATTTAACATGTAAAATTGACGAAATTCCCAAACACACCAATCCCACGATTTTAATACACCCGAAAATAAATAAGTTAATAAAAATAATGAGATTTCACAAATCAAACAAAAACTACAAATTTTTGGAATCATGGAAAAGTTCAAAATTTAATACTTTTTTCTTTGTTTGTACCCTCATTTAATTTATTTTAATTGACTCTCATAGTTTTAAAGGTGTAATGAAAACTCCATAGTATTTATTAATTTAAAATAAATCAATAACAAGTTTGTTTCAAACATATTCAACACTCTAACAGAAAAAATATATACAATATCACGAAAATGCATAAGTCGTGTAAAATTTGTTTAAATTTAAGTGAATTACGTGAACCAACAACGAAATTTTCATCTAATATACATATAAATAACGAAAACATATCTTCAAACAACATTTACCATAAGTTCAAACAATCTTATATTTTTTATGGGATAAGTATATAATCAATTAACTACTAAACACCACTCGATGTCTTAAACAAACTTCAATATTTAAACTAGCCTTACAACCGAAAACTCATCTCCAATGACCTATGAGAGTTTTAAAATAAGCAAAAATTCAACACTTTCAACTTCGCACAATCATAAAATCAAACCTCTTAACAAGCTAGATGGCATACACTTAAAACAAAATAACAAGTCATAAGACACTGTGTGCCTCGTATAAATAACGTTATAATATCATCCGGTTTTCCTTTATTTCATTAAAGTACGCTTATCGCTAAATTATGTCAATAGAAAATGGCCGATGCAGAACGGGAACCAACAGTGAAATCTTTGTATTGTGAAAAGACACATATCTGAAAATTTTAACAAATTTTTATATATATACAATCATCGTTATTCGTACGTGTTGAAAGCTCACCTTATCCTTCAGCTGTTGGCACATTTGGAGGGCGGACGTTAATAACCAAAGCACTTCGTTCAACCATGGAACAGCGCTGTCAGCTTGATAAAAATCGAAGCGCATCGCGCCATGAACAGAACTTATGTGATATACAGCAAACACGAGCTTATGAGATTGTATATAAAATGAAATGGCCACGTCTTCGGGTAGATTAGGATTGAGCGATTTCTGAAATTAAAATTTAAAACAATAAATATATCGCTTCGATAGAAAAAAAACACCATTTCGAACGATTAAACAAATACCATATTGCGGCTTTTCATGAGTTCTTCCATGGTTTTCTTTTTCGGTAAGACGAGAGCCGAACGAGCTCGCTGAAGCGCTCCTATCAAACAACTGACAATGTGTAATACTTCATCTGCAGATCTATAATATTAAAAAACGATTTAAGTCACTGGATCTTTCGGAATACTGCAAATTACAAATTTATCTAAATATACCTAAAGATGTAATGTTTATCGACGTTGTCGATGTGACCTATTGCCTGTTGCAAATGATTTGCTGCGTCTTGAATCTGCTGCAATTTCCATGGGTTGTCATGATGTATAGAAGTGCGACAAGTAGTATGCATCTGTCGGAGCACTTTGAAACTTATATCCTATAAAGCAATAAAATGATTAAAAAGATTATATGGAAGCTTATAAGACCTTATCTAAATCTATTCACTTCGTAAATCACATCTATGTTTGACATGTATGTTTTAACAAGACATTTAATAGCTTAATTTAAAGATAAACATCAATAAGTAAAGATAACAAACCAAAGATAAATAAAATATTTGCAATCTATTACGTTATATGTGAAGAATTTCATTATTATTTTTTTTTAATAATATTCAGTTTTGAAACAATCTTACAGCATGTGAAATACAATCCCCAGTGAGAGTGACCAAGCATTTTAGCTGCTCTGGCGTAGACGTCAATACGAATTTGTCTTGCTTTTGTCCTTCGTTTCCATACAAGGGTACAGGAAACCGATGGGCACATTCCTGCAGATTAACAATTATGGAAATGAATCTAATTTAATCATTTATTAATTCAAAATACTACTCACCACCAAAACTGAATGTAATTGATGCAAAATCGCATGTACCTCTTCATGCAAAACCCATTCAAATTCCATTTGCTGAAAGAGATAAATAAGCGTTTACATTACATGATATCAGAATCATTCATATTCTAATTTTTCAATTTATTAGACTTGCACAGCCAATTAAGTGTAAATCAATAGATGAACACGATAGATAGATAGATAGATTGCGTTTAGATCAGCCATGGCTAAACTTAGGCCCGCGGGTCATATGTGGCCCAATTGAAGATTTCAATTGGCCCTTTCGAAGTATATATAATAAAATATTTTAATTATAAACGGTTTTTTTTATTTTTAATATAAAACTTTCATATTATTATTAAATTTTACGATATTTATACGTGGCCTGGTAAAGGTGACAATTAGCTTAAGAACAGTATTTATGTGAGCGTACCTGAAACAAATATGTACAAATTTGGTAATCTGTAGCATCTCACTCCGCAAAAAAATAATATTAGCAACGTCTAGGCGTGTTTCCCTTCCACTTTCTTTCAAAAAACTGAACGTTGCGGTCGATTGGGCAAAGCCGCATTTTTCAGTCAGTCAAAAATCTGAGCATATTTATTACTGAGAGCATTGATGGGTAAGCTAAACATATTTTATTCAGATCGAGTTTGTTTTATAGTTATTGCTATATTGAAATGATGCGCGGTGATAGCATAGTAACCCCTAGGTGCGCCCACATAAATACTACAGTAATCCCATTTATTCTTAATCTTAATTTTTAATTTTTTTTCAAATTTACTTGAAAAAAACATTAACTCGTAAAAATATCCGAAAAAAAAAAGAAAAATGAAAATGTTTCATTTATTGCTTTCCTAAATTCCTCCCTTTAACGTCGAGCCTATCTTGACGTTATAGGGAGGATTACTGTATTCTTAAGCTAATTGCCACCTTTACCTGTGGCCCTTCAGACACGTATTATTTTATTGGACCCAAACAATTCAGTTAACCATCTCTGGCTTAAGATCATTCTTATAAGATAGTTTTAAAATAATAACTTTTCATACAAAAATTACTAAAATCCTTTCAAAATACACCAACCATAACACAACACAAAAAAAAAACCACATTCACACATCGAATCGGCGCATAATTCAAAACCGACACGAACCGCCGCACAAAAGGAAACAACAATGAATCGACACGTCTCTTAAGCGCTCAATCAACCGAAGGCCATTCATTTCGGTTATGTAAAGCGAAAGAGTGCGACCGCACCGAGCGGCCTCATAATAAATTCGCATAATCAATACAAGGGTCGGTCGGCGGGAGCGCATTTTTTGCGCACACGCATTTTTTGTCGGGGGCGCGCTTTTGGCGAAGGGGGCTCACCAGGTTCAGGGCTTCTTCCTTTTCGCCGTCAGCGACAGCGTCGGCCGCCGCCGTGGCCGCCATTTCGATGTCTTTCAATTTGACAGCTCGAGCCGCAATCGACTGCTGGCGGTGGCGGCAGGTGACTTTAGTGAGCGGTGTTGCCGTTGCGAAAAATTGGGTGTAGGTGTCAAAATCGATTTGGAAATTTTGGTAATGATTGTGGTGAAATTTGGATGATTAGGTGGTTTGATGTGTTATATTGGATTACAAGGTTGGATGAATATAGCGACGGTTGAATACGGTTATAGTTGAACAGAGTTACAGTTGAACACAGTCGCCAAAAAATATTTAAAATACAGATAATCCTCGATTTGCGACATTTCGCACTTACGACCGAGAAAAATAATAATAAATATTTTTTTTTTTAAATTGAATGATGGAACCAAAAAATGAAATATTTTCAAATGTTACTTATTTATTGATTCGTGCTTTGAGTTCGGTAGACGACGCGCGCGCTTCCGTTTTGAAATATTTTTCTAATAACCTAAAATCATCTTAATTAACAACGCGCTCGTATTCATCTGAACTCCATTCCCACCTTGACGAACGAAGGACATAGCTTTGTACATGGAC
>JAOXNN020000013.1:4752310-4848810 GCA_028571205.2 Hydropsyche betteni
AGCTTATTTAAAAATAAAATCTTTATTGCAACCGCCTAATAACAAAATATACTTAATCAACTATCAATTGAAATCAGCTTTAAGCATTTTAACTGTAGCGGAAACCAAAACCGAACCTAAACATATTTTCTGTTGAAACATAACCGAATATCAAAACAAAAAAAAATACCCTAATTATTTCAGAAATAACGTTGAATTTTTTTTTATATTTTATTGCAATTATTGGTGATATTTTCAAGTTAATTTTACCTTCCTTTTTAATAAATTTGATCCAACAATACATAATACGAAAAGAAACAGTTATGATTTTTTAAACATATAATCGTTTAATCGCTTATATGTTTGTTTCTGTTACTGTATTCATGTAAAATTTCTGAAATAACATTGAGTTTGAACCTAAAAGATTTCCAGACGTTTGTGCAAATGACACGACGTTAGCGCACACCGACGCTTACACACGCGATTCTGCAACATCAAGCACAAAAATCAAAAATGTAAAATACAATCCGCGGAAAATTTCATAATCGTCTGACCACAGAACTAAACTAAAAAAAATCAAATAGAAAATTTAAATAATTTTTCAAATCGACATCTACAAACAAAATAATTACTCAAAAACAACAAAAAAATACACAAAACGAATATCATTCTTTTCAATCAAAAATCACAATAGATTTTACAGAATCATAATGAACAAGCACGAAAACGAGATCAGATACGCGAAAATACTAAGGCCGTATATAGACCGCGTTTCGGCCCAGACCTGTCTCTTGAGCGGCGCACGTCGTGACCGACTGTGCCGTCGTGCGATCTTGCGGACATCCGCCAACATCCGCAGCCATGGGGCGCCGCCCCGCCAGATGGTAAGCCCTCCCCCTTCGCACCGCCCCCCTGCGCCACATCCACCGAAATCCCGCGCCCCTCGCGGCCCCCGAAATGCCATATTCGCACGCCCTTCGAGGTTAAGTATGACGTTCCTTGTTGCAGCTATCGCTATTGCAAGAACAAACCGTACCCCAAGTCCCGGTTCTGCAGGGGCGTTCCGGACCCCAAGATCCGTATCTTCGATTTGGGGAAGAAGAAGGCTTCGGTGGAGGACTTCCCGCTGTGCGTCCACTTGGTGTCCGACGAGTATGAACAGCTCAGCTCCGAAGCGCTCGAAGCTGGACGTATTTGCTGCAACAAGTACCTGGTGAAGAACTGCGGCAAAGACCAGTTCCACATCAGAATGAGGCTCCATCCCTTCCATGTTATCCGCATCAATAAAATGTTATCGTGCGCCGGGGCTGATAGGTAAATATGAAAATTTGTCCGTAGACAGAGTCAGGTGATCCTTTATTTTAGGTGCTAAAATTGTTTATTATCAAATATGTATATTGACGAAATATTATCGGTGCACAAATTGTGATTGTGATTTTTAATAAATTCCGTGTGTAGTTTGTACTTGTACGTACTGTGGAGAAGTTGTTATTGTTAGTTTGTACAAATCATTTTCTCTTGGATCATATAAATTTTCATGTACTAGCACAGCCAACATTTTATATATCATTTAGTCAGATGTGCCATACAACTTGAGTTTTTTTTTTTTTTGCTTTCTTACGTTCATGTTTGGGGTTGTAAATTATAGATGGGAATAGAAACTGCTTCGCTTATGAGAGGAGGATGCAATACACCACTTGTGATTACGAGCACAAGTAATGACCATCCAAAGCATATCTACACTATTTTAAAATTTTATAACGTTTCAAATGACACTAACACGCATTATGTTATTTTCCTTTTAAAAAAACTTAATGCATTTATTCAATGCTGCATGTCTCAGTTAGTTGAAAGTCTGAACATATTTATCACTGAACTCAGTGATGGGTAAAGCTCAACGTATCGTATTAGTGTAAAACATGTCATCATGTTACATGTCAATACCTTAAAGTGTAAATCACGCTTTACACTAGATACAAATCTGCACAATTTGAAAGTTTGCACTTTGTATGTGTAAATGTGTTATCTGCAAATCTTTGGTGAACATAACAAGTACCAATACTGAAAATTATCACTTTTGACCTATGCGTAATTCATTTAAAGAAATACGAAAAATATTTAACGGGATATGGGTTAAGCCAGTGGTAGCCAATGTTTTGTATACCATGTGCCATACAGCTCGAGCTTTTTTTTTTACCTTCTTACACCTTCACGTTTGGGTTTGTAAAATAGAAATATTTTATTTTTAAAAATAGGCCACAAGGATGCAGTGCTCCACTTGTGATCGTTCAATGTGCCACGTTTGGCCACCACTGGTTTAAGCACTTATAATACAACTTTGTTCGTTTTGAAATGCATATTTGTCAATAAATAATTTATGTACCTAAAATACAGGATTAACAAGCTTATGATCATGTCTTCGTGTAATATGGAATTTGTTAAAAATTTTACTCAAAAAAATTAATTTAGGCTCCAGACTGGAATGAGAGGTGCTTTCGGAAAGCCTCAAGGAACTGTTGCTCGCGTACATATTGGTCAACCAATCATGTCTGTGCGCTCCAGCGACAGGTACAAGGCTGCCGTCATCGAGGCTCTCAGACGTGCCAAGTTCAAGTTCCCTGGACGTCAAAAGGTACGTTTTATTAATTGTGCAATTAAAACGTTTGCTTCGAATCGATGTTAAATATTGCTATGTTTTGTTTACAGATCTACGTTTCCAAGAAATGGGGCTTCACTAAATATGAACGTGAAGTTTATGAGAACCTCCGCGATGACAACAGATTGGCCCAGGACGGTTGCAACGTCAAGTACCGCCCAGAACATGGACCTTTGGCCAACTGGAAGAAGTGGCAATCGGAACTTACCCGATGCTAATTTTTGTAAAGTTTCAACATCAATAATAAAATATTAATTTTTAATAATTCTTTTATTTATATAAATAATTCAACAGATAAACATATATATAGTTGTACTATCTCTGGAAAAATGAATTTATCTTTCGAACGTCTGGAATATTTTTTGTGGGGATTTTCTTTTTCTTATTTGCCGAAATATTGAGTTCTATCGTTTTGGTGATTGCTTCGTGTTTATTTAATTCCATGTGTAATTTTCTTGCTTCGTGATGATCTAAATGTTCTTGGAATTTGGCTTTTTGAATAGTTTTATCGCATTCTGGACATTTTTCACCATTCTCGTCATCGCATATTTCATCTTTCATTTGGTTGTTAATTTTGCTAAATAACTTGACAATTGAACTGCTTTCTGCTTTTTCTTCAACTCGTTTTCTTTTGGATGTTGATTTAATTGACGCTGCTTGTTTCTTCATTGAATTAACCTCAACTTTTTTTTCCTCACATATAACTTTCTTTTCTTCTTGTTTTAACGACAAGGCAAAATGAAAATCGCTATGTACAGAGGATTCAGACTCATCTATGTAAATTCGACACTTCTCACAATACGTCCTTGAAGTATTTGTATCAATTTCAGATATATTTCCAGAGTTAAAAAACTTAGCTATAGAAAAAGTATTTTCCCTCTGTGCATCTTGTGAATCATCCGTGTCTTCAATTCGATTCTTGATTTCCTTATCAGAACTACATTCTGAATCAGTTCCTTCATAATGAATAATATTTTCAGATTTTTCATCTACTTTCAAAGAATCAATTGTTTTTTCTTTAACTATCGGAGCTGGTTCGGCTAATTTCTTCAAATATTTCACTATAAAAGAATTTTGAGTAGAGGCACATTCGTTTTCTTCCGATTTAGCCTCATGTTCGACCAGTTTGTCTATGGTTCCGTTAGTTTGCTGTTTGAATATTTCTGAGTCAGTCGATGCTTCATCGTATTCATTTACTTTGACTATAGAACAAGTCGGTATATTTTCTGTTTCAATATTAGTACATGTGTCAGAATCTGATTTTGGACTATGAACTATTTTAGCTTGACCAAAGAACTCTTGGATTTTTCCTTTTTTATTATCATTTTTAACGAACTTCCCGACACTAATCCCAAGAAATTTAATAGGATTAGCTAACATCATCAGCTTTCGTGGTTCGTCTGCTACAGCTATAAAAATATAAACATGTTTAATAGTCAAAAAATCATATAATGAAATACAAATAATCAGAACCTGTAATGTCCTGAACGCAAAATGGCTTTGAATCTCTTCTAATTAGTGAAATTGCATTCAAAGCTATAGCTGCACTTGAAAATATATCATCTTTCGACATATTGACCGATCTCGAACATGATGTATCTTTTCCATCGGTTAATTGCTTTGTGAAACTAACAACCATTTGTGTTGGATATCTAGAATTTTCTGAAGAATCTGCAGTTAAACGATCCTGGATTTCACTTGCCAATTCTTTAAGCCAATGTGAAAGCGTAGCTAGATCTACTATTGCTGCTTTACCGGCAAACTTTTTACAACACCCTATACTTTTAGCATTAAAACGTGGAACGACTGGTTCTCGGTCAATGCCTCGAGCAATGTCGTACAACCAAGATCTGAGAAATTGAAAAATATTTTCACTGCACGAATGTTTATCAGTCGATCAATCAAAAATACTGACCCATTTTTTTCATTGAATCTTTTCTGTAGATCTTTTTCTGAAAAATGAATTAGCTGATCCATCATTGTTATATTTAATGATTTACATATCGATTCTCCGAATTTGCCACCCAAATGCTTGATTTTCCCGACCGGCAATGATCTAAAAATAAGTCAAGTTAATTGAAAAAAAAAAACCCAAAAACTATTCTGGTTAAATACTAACTGGTAGAGATTTGGAATGCTGTTTTTTGGCAAAACTGTTTGCTTATTTGGCTTGTTCATACCGCACACTAATTTAGCCAAAATTTTATTATGTGCAATACCTGCAGAACATTGGTAACCTGCAATACAAAAAATAATAGCAAAATTTTAAATATATATACTTAAATGTTAATTTTTTTACTTAATATTATACCTGTTCTCTCGTACACTGCAGCACGAATTTCACAAGTAATTATAGCCCCAATAAGAAGTTTTTTAGAGTGAAACTGATCTATTCCTGCAATTTCACAGTCTATTTGATTTCTTTTAAATATTTCATTTTTAAAATCAGCAATATTATCATATCCTAAAATATATGTATTGGGCATTTGGTTTTCCGATGCTGAATCGAAACTATTATAACTATTAATCCTAGATTTAACCTGGAAAAGCATATTAATTTTAAAAACGAAAAAAAAACTATTGGAATATATTCGATCACTTACAGCTTCTGTAATATCTAAATATGCTTCATCCACAGAAGCTCTTTCTAATAACGGAGTGAATTCCTGTAAAACATGAGCAACGTCTTTCCCAGCATCTCTGTATCTGAAAAATATAATTGGCTACTAAGCGTTTCAATCGGTATGATTACTAAAAATTTAGATGCTGACGTTTACTTTGAAATGTCAGCTTTTCCTCGGACGCATGGCACACTAGGTAATTCGATCTCGGGACATTTGGTTTTGGCTTCGTGTCCTCTCATATGTCGTGTAACTCCAAGCGCACGGGCTATGTAATTAACCGCAATAATCCTGAATACGATATAAATATGTTGTAAAATTCAAAACAAACTTTTTCGACAAAAGACATGTGAAATTTACCCTCCTCCTTGCCAAGGATTATACTGGACAACGGCTATAGGTTTTCCTTTCAAATCAGGATTTAACTTTTCTTCGACTTGACAGAAAAAACAATCCATATCAATAAGAACGACAACCCTTTCATCGTCAGCCATCACGTCAAAAACGAGCGGGAAATTTG
The DNA here is from genome assembly GCA_028571205.2 of Hydropsyche betteni. Classification (NCBI taxonomy): domain Eukaryota; kingdom Metazoa; phylum Arthropoda; class Insecta; order Trichoptera; family Hydropsychidae; genus Hydropsyche; species Hydropsyche betteni. The sequence goes on from JAOXNN020000013.1 coordinate 4,758,087, forward strand.
TCAATGACATATATGGCCATAACGTGTAGATATCTGAGGTACCTAGCGTTTGCGAAATGTCACTATGACCAGACGTTTGCTCAAACGACACTAGCACATACGACACTGGCACTAATATAATTTGGTGCGAGGTGATAGTATAGTTTACCAGAAAAAAAGACATTGGATAAGAATAATAACATCCAATAGTGAAAATATTTTATTTACATAAATAATTTACATTTTATTATGACAGAAATATTTATTACATGATGACTGATATCGATCTGATGAAATCTAATAATAATTAATAAAAAAAAAACAAATCCAAACATAATATGTACAAGATAAAAAAAGATATATGTTAATAAATAAAATAGATTACTGACAATTAATCAATATTCATTAAATCATAATCATTACATATTCTTTAATACGCATACATATATACTGTAAATATCTTTTATTTAATACTATACAACAAATTAATAATATATTATATTTAATACACCATGAACATTCATAATACTTATTCAATTAGATATTCGGATACACGAGTGTGAGATTTGAATAAACCTTATTCTGAATACTCGTGATAAATTTTGATATTTTAAAACTAATTCATCATGCAAATGCAAGATATATTTGAATAGATCGTTTCTTATAACACGGAGATATTTAATATAACTTATCACATACATATAATGGTTACATAAACAATTTAACATTTAAATACTGATCGAATACATAAACGAATGAAAATGCGGAATAAAAAGTCAAAAATTATTTTTCATGAATGGTACTTTGACACAAAGTACCATGCGGATGTGGTACAGCATTTGGAGGATTTACTCCGGCTAACAACTGTTTTGTTGAAGATGAAGAACTATAAGAATCTGATCTATTACTCAAATGGCTCAACGGAGTTCCTGAAACATTATTATAAAACTTTATGTAACATGCATATCACAAACAATTTATTTATTCCATAAAATAATATACCAGGCAAAGAAGTCACATGATGTGGTAAAGCCCAGCGTTGAGGTGTACTTTCAGTTGAACTTACTATATTTCCAGTGATATCCTACGATAATTATAAAAAACATTTTAACATGTATATTGGATAGACAAACAACTATGAATATAATATTATACGTGTTTTATATTGGTTTTTTGATTGGGCGATGATAAAATTGTTGTATGAGTATCTTCAGGTGTGAAATAATCCGAATCTTCAGCAGGTGCTCCAGCTTCATTCTCTGATATGCACTGAGGTCCCGCAACAGCTGAATGAAAATAAGAAAACTTAAAACCTAATGAATGAATTTGTGAAAAATTACAAAAATATGATTGATACAGACAAGCACTAGACAATTGTTCAGGTTCATCAGTATCAGTATCGTCAATAGGTTCTAAAACGGCATCTAAATGCAAAGGAAGACGTCCTACTGGAGTCTGCCCGCTTTCTATTAAATGCATCGAATCATTTTTGATTCTAATAGGAGCATCGTTTGACTCTGTCAATAACGGGGACATCTTTTCCGTTTCACTATCACCTTCACATTCTAATTCGCCTTCTTGATTTTCTAATTCAGTTTCCAAATCCTCAACGGTATAATCATCGTCCATCTGAAAATCAAATTTACTTTCAAAACAAATTCATGATGTGCTCGAAAGGAAAATTTCACAATTTGAAATTTCAACAATCACTTACACATTTACTTTTGTCCTGAATATTAGAATGGTTTGGTTTTGCTCGGTTTATTAACAAAGGACTACTAGCTGCTATTTTGGAATTAAGATTTTTGTGTTCTTCCTCTCGGGCCAATAACACAGACATACGAAACTATTGATAGGAAAAGCATAGTAGAGACAGACACATGGAGGAAATTATTGCAGTGCATTGAAAAAGACAAAAACATATTGGTTTTCAAGGAATTTAAGCTGTACATATGCTAAATTAAAGCAAAGGAAATAATACATAGACGTATTAATAAAACAAGTAATCACCTCGGAAGCGTTATTTTGGGCTAGGGCTCTATCTCGGGGACTTTTAGCTTCGAGATCTTTTTGTCCACTTTTATAAGTGGATGTTGCAATACTTTTTACTTTATTATTCGGTCCAATACTATTGGAAGAATGTCTTTCTAAGCTACTTCGATTTAATCTCGAATCGTCTGTAGTCTAAATTGTCAGTAAGCCAAATTATTAGTTACAAATACAAAAAAATCTTTCAACCACAAACTTTATCTATGAAATCAGCTTCAGTCACCTGAATAGTTGGATCTCCATCGATATTCGGACTATTATTAGAACTGACTAATGTCTGATGAATAGTTTGTGGTGTCGGTGGAAGTTGGACTCTTAGGGGGCAAGGCCCATTCAGAGCCTCAATCAAAGACACCGATTCATACCCTGCAGGAATGTTTTCAGAACTTCCCTACAAAGCACAATCAAATTAAAATGACAATATGTCATATCAAAATAACTATTTTTTCATTGAAATTCTTACATCTGGTGGACTAGCCGGTAAATGCACTTGACCTGTTTGTTTTTGCAATGCTCTAATTTGAAGTAATGCACGGAACGGAGCTCGGCATATAGGACAATTATTAGCTTGATAACGGAGTGAATCAGCACAACCATTACACAGGCAAAGATGCCGACATGGTAAAATCAAAGTATCACGTACTTCGCTCATACAAATCACACATTCGCTGCCATTATCTTCACAGTCTTCATCTCCACTTATCTAAAATGAAAAAAATGAAATAATTTCTGATGATTAAAAACTAAGAAAGAGAAAAAAAATACCTTATTAATTTCGGGATTCTTGTTTTCAATTCCATATATTTCTTGCAATAAATAACATAATCCATCAACATACAATTTTTGTTTTAAAGCTTTTAGAACATATGTTCCATCGGAATGTTTTTCGACAACTGCAATAGTCGTATGAGATTGACGTATTTCTAAAATAGAAACATTTGCAATTTTATATTATAAAAATAAAAAATAAACTTTTATATTTTATATTTACCTTCAGATCCTTCTTCAGCAACACAGTGAATAGCAATCGGAAGAACGTCCTTTTCGGGATTATATAAAAGGTCTTCCTCAGAATATTTAGTAGGATCGAAAATGTGTGTTGTCTGGCAAAACTGTTGATTAGCACCACGTTTATAACGAAAAGTATGAGAATTCATAGATGGATCTTTTGGATTATAGCTGAAAATTTAAATATATTATTTTATGATAAAACAAATTTCAATAATATCAATTTTGATGAAGCTACATACACAACGCCGTTTGGTGTAAAATCTTCAGAGCAAAAGTAATAGATTGTAATACAACAACGAGAATCAGAATCGAATGTAAATTCAATATTGAATTGCGTCGAACGACTAGGAACACTTCCATCATTTTGATCATAGTTTATCGCAATTGGATCGACACAGCGTACAAATCGCAAAGACTCTTTTCTAATATTGACAAGACATTTGAGTGTCTTTGTGGGCTCGTTTGCTTGCGGCGGTGGATAAGGAAACTAAATAATATAAAATAAATTATACTAAAACACATTATAAAAAGATATACTTATGCAATAATGAAAATTTTAATACAGGAGTAGGACGACTGCCTAAAAAATTTAGATCGGCATTTTCTCCGAACAAATATGCTTCAGGTTGTGGTGTATCGAATCTTTCTCCTCCCATAATAAAATGACTGCCAAAATAATTTCCTGGAAAATAAAGAATTTATAAATGAAAATGGTGTACAATTATTTTCGTCAATAATTGATAATCATACATTGCTCAATAACTATTTCATTTAATACTACGTTTCTCCAAAAATAAAACTGGGTCTTATATTAATTTTGTACTTAATTTTCGGGGGATGCCTTATGCTTTTTTGAGAAAATTCTAAAAGACTTATCGTCAAACTACATATATATATACAAATACTTTTACCAAAGTCTCGTGTTCTCACATAAAAGGAAATAATTGTACAAATTACTAAAAATTAGATTCTTACGTTAAGCAACTTTTTGTGTAATATGCATTTTTCACTTCGACTTGATATTTGTTTTTAAACACCTTCAAAAATCATGACAAAACATACTTTGATAATAGGTGATATTTTCCAACAAACAAAATTTCGCAAAATACACAATATTTACGACAACAAAAAATTCCGTTCAATCAATATTGGCCGTTTGACCTTTAACTGAAACGACCCAAATAATATCAAATCAATAAACTCAACAACAAATCAAAATCAGACCACATTCTAGGACAATCTATCGAACTCATTCCCTATAATACGGTCATTAAACAATAATTGAATAATGAATGAAAATACCAGTCGGAGGTGGATAACGGTAAGCATGAGCAGCCGCCACATCAGCATGTTCAGCTGCAGCAGCCTGGCGAGACCCCAGGGCCCCCATGTCCTGGCGAAGTCCGACTTCCTTCAGGAGCTATTCGGCAGGAACACCAGTCGGCAAACTGGTAAACTGCCACCGGTAAACTCTACCACATCAGCTGATCTGGTGTCCTCTCGATCAGATCGGATTGTGGACGTTAATTTGTAAACAAATCCGGATGAACGCCATCAATTTTCAGATAGGGTCGGATCGAACGGGACGTCAAAGCGACTGACACTTTGACAGCCGCTGATCGGTGTTGTGTCCAAGCGTTTTGTAGAACGCGGGTCTCTTTGTGATGGATGGTGAAATAATTATTTTGATTGTTGCAATTTGAATTAATGTGTTTTGCGTTTGTTAATGTTGGCAATTTATATTTTCTGACAATAGATTTGTATAGTGTTCGGGAAAATATCGGCACATTTACATTAAGACTTAATATAAGTGCTTTATGTAGTGGTTTCCAATCTTTTTGCTACTGTGCCTCCCCAAAAAAAGATTTTTTTTCCCGTGCTTCCCTGCCTTTTATTTTTTAATAGATATAATAATATAAACAGATATTATTATTTAATAATGAGTTTATTACAAAAAAATTGACTATAATAAATAGGTTTTTCAATAATATATACGAATATATGTAAATTTATTTTTATATTAAACTACTAATTAAAGTTTAATTATTAAACCACATTTAATGAAATCAAAATTTAATGAGAGGGTTGTTGCTGTTTATTGGGGCAAAGTTTATCAAATCTTGGGGGCAATGTGGAGAGTGTCCCTTGTAATTCTTTTTCAATTACTAACCTGGTTCGATATTTGATTTTCATCGCAGCCATTGCCGAAAAGCCCGTTTCACAAAAATACGATGAGACAAACGGTAGAAGAATTTGCATTGCTTTGCCACTTTACAGATTTTACACTTCAAATTGAACTTTTTACAAATCAAACTGGACATTTTACAGATCAAATTGAACACTTTACAAATGAAGTTGGACACTTTACAAATCAAATCGGACATTTTACAAATCAAATTGGATACTTTACAAATCAAATTAAACAATAGGATAATTTCAAGTGTTTTTACCCTGACAGATATTCACCCCAAATTTTTTTCATCCCAATACTTTTCAATCGAAAATATATTTTTTACCCCCATATTCTTCATCCCGCATCTTACAGCTTTTACATTGCAAATTCAATGTCTTTATAATTCACGAAGTTGATGGATTTAAAAAAATAAAGTAGTCAGGGTATAAAAATGAGACGCCAAAGACACTTTAAATAATTAATTTTGTATTCATATCAATTAAAATTAGAATTTATTAAACATGTTGATTCATATTTGTATTGGAATAAAATTATTTCAGATCTTCTCTCGATAAAATAGCCTTGGCCAATGCCCATGGGATTTCAATCGCTTTTAACATGTGTCGAGGATCATTTAAGGATGACATGGAAATCCATTTGTCGTTTTCATCATCGTACATTTCCATTGCTGATGAATTATTTCCGTTGATTGACCCACCTATCGCAAACAATAAACGAAAATTAATTTATCGATTTATTTTCAGAACCGAAGAATATTTTATTAATTAAAATTATGAATACCCAAATGAAAAAGAAGTACTAACCTACGATCACGAATTTTCCAAAAAGGTTTCCACCTCCCAGCCAAGCCTTGCTATCTTGTAAAGAATGGATAACGGTCCACTTATCAATTTTTTGATCATACCTTTCGGCAGTATTTAAATAGATATCATCTGACATCATTCCACCCGCAACATACAAAAAACCATTATTAACAGTCACCTAATAAAATATAAATTATTATTGAAATTGTACTAAAAATATAATAATTTAAATGTCAAAACATAGCTAATGTGTTCAAAACTTTGTTAAATATATAATATACATATATTTCAATTTTTAAAGTATACCGCAGGAGCATGGCGTTTCTCGTTCATTGGAGCGCATTTTTTCCACTTATCAAGAACAGGATTGTAGCTTTCAGTATCAGAAAGATAGTTTTTTCCATCGTGTCCTCCAACAACAAAAATTTCTTTATTTAAAATTTTGGCTTCGCATCCACTGCGTCGCGTCAACATCGGGGCAAGTTCTTTCCACTTTTGTGACTCTGGGTCCCACCTATATTCGCCACATTATTTAGAATTATCGAATGAAAATGAATTTTTAGAGCGAAATCAACTTACATTTCTACGTTAGCTAAATAGATTTTTTCAAATCCACTATGTGAGTGTGTACGTCCACCTATCGCGTAAATACGTCCTTCGAATTCTACTGCTGATAGCCTTTCTCTTGCATGTTTCATTGGTGGCAGAAACTCCATTGTACCAGCTTTCAAATCATAGCTCAAAACCTAAAATTATGTTTTATAAGTTTAAATATTTCAATTCAAAATCAATTCTAATTCATACTTACTGTATTAACACCTATGTTCATGTATTCTTCACCTCCAATCACCAACAGTTTATGTTCCAACATTACCGCAGAGAAAAGTCGTCTATAGCATTCGAAATTTTCTATTTTTTTCCATTTTTCATTCCTCAAATCGAATATTTCCATAGTTTTTCGATTCTGATTTTTTTTTTAATTCAATAATATTAATATATAATGTAAAAGTTTCATTAATAAATTAAATTGTTAATATATAATACATACATTAAAATTATCAGACCCAAAAACCGTCAAAGTAGTATAAGATTCTCTTAGATTTCCATCAGAAGGCTTGGGCTTATCATCTTTCCATTGCCGAGCATTCAAAATTCTTCTTAAGCAATCAGTTGTTGAATTATCTTGGCAAAAGAATTTAAAATCGGAATCACTCAAAACCTACAAGAAAAAATACAATATGTAAAATTTTTAAAAGCGTTATCAATATTTTTAACTCACAGGTAAATATTCGAATCGAATGTATTTCGACAATTTATCCAGATGTTCTTCTCTCGACTCAATGTCGTGGTTAAACCATTTCTTGACAGAGTCCAAAACGATCATTTCGGATGTTACGACAATGTCGGAATTCAGTAATTCTGAAATTTCAGAATCGTTCAAATCCAAAAACTCGGGAGACTGAGAGACCTGAATCGTTAATTATCGATGCAACAATTAATCATATTTAAAGGAACAGAATTTCATGTGAACAGAAAAGAAAATACCTTTTCATAATTTTGCCTGGTGTATTCGAATGCGGTGTTCTTCAAATTTTCTAAATTTTCTGATGTAGCCAATTTCCATGTTGAAATGCTGTTCGAGGAATCAATTTCTTTTTGCAATATTTTTTCACAGCCTTCAATAATCGGGGCTATTTTCAAAAATTCTGCCGACAGCATTATTTTCCGCAAATTTTTCTTTGACACTCCTATATGACCACGTAAATTTATGAAAGTATAATATAAACATTAATTATCAGAAAAACATACGCAAAGCCTTGCTTACTTATAATTCCGGTATAGAAATATTCGAGTAATGACTGGAGTGTTTCTAAATCTATATCTTCCAATTTTAAACTCGCTACCCATGAATTTTCACTTAATAATTTTTCCAAGTATGGACTGGACGACATCAAAACGATTTTGTGAGCGGGGATTCTGTATGATAAAAAAAATGTTAAGGAAATACAAAATAATATTTATTTTTTTATTTGAATAAATTAAATTTTCTCACCTTTCCGTTCCGATAGCTATTTCAACGTCACCAAACATAGTTCTGTTTTTCAGATCAAATAGACGATCACCCAACTCCTTCGGGTTTTTGATGATGGTTTCAAAGTCGCTCATTTTGGACGAATTTAGATGATTGAAGGTATCAAGAATACTAATTCGACTGGAACTATTTCTCGTTTTATTCTAAATTTTCTAACCGCGATAAATAAGATAAACGCAATAATCTTAGCCAGGGCCGTAAAGAAAAGAAGGAAACGAAGTAAATTTCTAGGGCCCGTGATCGATTCTATTTTTTTTTTAACTAAAAAAAATGCTAACGATGCAAATCTTCGACTTCGGTTATAATTTTTTCAGGCTGCAACTTCCGAAATAAAGACTAAAGATGGCTATTTCGATACACGTTTTTTTTTTTTTAGATAAGTCTCTTATTGTTAATCCATATGAAATCACACTTTATAATTTATACATATTATATTATATTTTCATATATGTAAATACAGTGGTGATTTAAGTTTCTTTTCTCGGAAAAACATTCAAATGATTCATATTCTAAGTGAACCGGAAAATACCTGTAATTGAATATTTTCAGTTACTATGTCTTTCTATTTTGAGTTTATCCTTTTATGTTTTCTACTATGAATTGATTTCGTCACTATAATATATATTCTGTTTGTCATTTTATTATACATAATCCGACTTATGTATACCTATTAAAAAACTATGTAATTAAAAAAAAATGTTAAAAGAAGAGTCCGATAAATTTTTTAGCCCTAGGCCCGATTTCAGGATGTGGGGTCCATGGACTGGACAATTTCAGCATCTATATACATATGTGTTACATTTTTCGATACAATTACACTAGAAGTTTACAAATAATAATGAATAATAAATTTTGAATTATTTAGCAAGCAAATAGTCATCGTTTCTATGTATTGTTATTTTTATCTAGCGCATGTATGATTATTGCAATATTATTTTAAAACTAACCACAATCTTGTGGAAGAAAAGAAAAATAATTACTTATCAATTTACTTATTTTGAAGTTCTATATGTCCTTATGACCTTTAGATTAATTATTTTATTATAATATCTTATAAATTTAAACCGCAAAAATGTCGATGTCTGGTTGTGAGCCGATTATTATCGAAAATAAGACTGTTTTGACTGTAAAGACTATGTGAATGTTTTCATCAGTCAAAAAGCCAGAAATGAAAAACAAAACAAGAAATGTCTTATGTTCCGAAAGCTTGGTGCAGCAATGTGACTGACACGAACTCCAGTTTTTACCTTTATTAGATTGTAAGTTTGCGAATGTCGAAAATAATAATAAATTTTGAATTATTGAATTGGAAAGTAAGCCCCGGTACTATTGTATATAATTTTATTTATCGGAAATTTTTATAAAATTAATTTTTATTAACCACAATTTCGTAGGCGGCAAGGAAAGATAAATATTTATCAGTTTATTTTGAATGTTCCATTTGTCCTTTCGACCTTTGGATTATTATTTTATAATGGTATCTAATAAATTTCAACCACAAAAATGTTTGTCTGGACCGATTTTCGAAATTCTGGTCCTTTCGAAGTGTAAAATCAAAATACTACAATAATACATACGGATTGCACAGAAAATGAAAACTGAAGTGAGCTGTGATCCCTGAGGATGTGGATTAAAGCGTTTCACGACAATTCGTTCACTCGAAAATTCGTCTCTATGACAATTCGCTCCTACGACGATTCTTCTCTACGACAATTTGTCCCTATGATAATTTGTCCCCGTGACAATTCGAGTCCGACAAAAATTTTCGGTGTATCAAAATAAACAAAATAGTCAATTTGTATAAATAATGATGATTATTAATTTTAATTTATCTATATTCATTAGAAACTTACCATTTTAAAATCAACAAAAAGTTACAAGGGAATTTTTTTGGGTATAAGTCGCTCACCGACTTATGAGTGTATCAACCTTCAAAGCTGTAAAACGCATACATATACAAATCCAGTTAAACGTTTTAAGTTGGTATCCTACATTCACGCATACATTCACATCCAACTTTTGACGTTAAACGTCAGTTGTTATTTCTATACGAAATAGAACCCAACCCAACCTAACAAATGAAATTGGGTTTTGTGTTGATGGATTGATCGTGGTGTTGAATACTCTAATGATACTGCTTCGACACCTGAACAAAAAGTTTCGTACGACCAACTGTCAAACTGTGAATGAGTATAGGTGCATGTACGTGTATAAACGTAATGCTGGGCGCCAACTTAAAAACTAGGCACGCTAAGCTCTGTATGTGTAGGTACATGTACGTGTAAACGCGATTCACCGCTTGGGAGGTTGGTACGCTCATGGGCGGTGAGCGACGCTTATGAGCGATAAGCGACTTTTATCAAGTTGTTTGACATTGGTCAGAATTTTAATCATAAAAGCCAGAATAAATATTGAATGATCAGAATTTTAACTGGGTTTGTCAGAATTTATATTTAAATGGTCAGAATAATATCAAGAACTCTAACCTATCTTGACCGTTTCGTTATTAAATTCTGACCGTTTATTATTTCATTCTGACAATCCATCATTTTATTCTGACCGAAATTCTGACCAAAACGTGATTAAAATTCTGATCGTTCAATTTTTCGCCTTTTAAAATCTACAAAAAAACAACAAGGGATTTTTTTGTATTATCTTTGCGGGGACGAATCGTCGTTCGGCGAGTTGTCGCGACACGAACCGAAACAACCCACGGCCCGGTCCCCGAAAATCGCGAAAGCATCGTCACCCCGACAACAGTTGGCAGACTTTCCCGACGACGTCAACCGGCCGGAGTCGTACGACATCCTAAGAAATGGAACCGGCTTCCACGACTCCAACTCTGACCACTCCTCCGGCCACAGCCCCCTTGACGGCCCGCGACGTCGACGCCGACGTCCTGCCGCTAGTTTACGAAATCATTCGCAGGTATCGAGGATTTATCGAGGACCTTTTCCGTTGCCGAAAATCATATTAAAATGTGTTCTTTTCAGTGTCGAACGTGACTCCCTCGACACCGGTAACAAAGCTCGGGACTCGCACGACTGCAGTGTCAAAGTTTTGGAGCTTCAGGCTAAATTGGAAGCGGCACGTGCTCAGGTATATATTTTCATTTTTGATCATAAGCGTTGTCGATCTATGTTTGCAATTTTGGTTCTTGGCAATCGTTTTGGTTTTTGATAGGTTAGTTTTGATGATTGTCTAATTTCTGATAAGACGTATGTTGGTCTATTTCGGTATGCATTCTTTAATTATTTGTTCGAATGCAATATGTGTTTAGTTTATGTAACATACGTAATTTTCATTGAAGGATAATATCTTTCTGATATGTCATCGGAAATTTTTGAAAATTTTTCCTTTGTGGCAATTAAAATATTAAAATCTATCTCTGCCGGATGGTGTGTTATCATATCTATCTATCTTAACGTATTATTTCATTTTTATTTAAGTCTTTGACAATTATGTAATAGTATTATGTGCAGCTTCTTGCCCAAATATCGAGTAGTTCTGTAATCAGGTGATTCGTTGATTATTTTTATGGGGGGCAAGACTAAACTTTTTATATGTATACAATATATACAATATGAAAATGCTGTCGTTTTTCATTTGAAGTACAATATTTATGAAAATTCAGGGCGTTCTAAAAATATATTCAAATATTTCTTAACACAATCAAGTAAAGTTTGTAATTGTTTTTATAATATAGATAATGATCGGGGCTCTTATGAACTTCTTCCCTTTCTACAACCATATTTGGTAGTAAAGCATGTTCGTAAACTGTGCTGTAATATATTTTGCCTTGCAATCCATATTCAACAAACCACCACTGTATAATACCATGTATAACTTTAATCTAATAATTTTTTACAATATTTCCAGATTCGTAGATTGCCCGGTATCGAATACAACAAACAAGAGCAGCTCCGCCAATTTGATATTTTACGAAATCAGCTCCGCCTGAAAAGAGAACTTTTGCAAAAGTATCGGAACATGTGCCCTTTCGAAACACCCTTTCTGTAAGAAATCGTCGGTCGAAATGCCACTACGGTTCCTCTTCAGGTATTTGGCCAACAACGAACAGTTGGTCCAGAAAATAGCCGAGTCCTATCCGGTTCGAAAGGCTGCGAGGTTCTGCGTGGCGATGTATTATCGTACTCAGAACATCGCTCGAGAAAGTCTGCCTCCGGTAGACAAGATAGACGTTAATTGGCTTCGTTCATTCCTTAGTCGATTCAAAGACAATTTATCGCACGGTATTAAAGATGCACAGCAACAATTAAAAGGAAAAGGAAATAAGCATTGAACTCTTGTATGACGATTTTACCATAAGCATGTGAATTGTGTGAATGTTTGTTTCAACGGCAATGAATGTGTTTTTAGTAAATTATTAGAACAATATGTAGGTTATTAAAATTAAAATAATGTATTTTGTTTTGAATATTTTTAAAAAATTGTGTACATAGTAGAAATCAATTGGAAATAAACAACAATTATACACAACATGTTTTTATTGGACACAGAAGAAATTAATTATTGTTTTAAGAATCGGCACAAAAATTCAAAGACAGTTTTCTCACAAAAGCAAGTTTGGATTTTATAAGGTTACTTTGAACAGTTCAATTTTACCAGTTGAAATTGGAAGTTTGGGATGTGGAATGATTTTTTTTTTAAGAATTAGAAACACAAAATTTATTAGTCTATTTGCAAAATGCAAAACACAAAACTCTGATAAATATATGTATATCACATAACTAAACTAAAATATTTCCAATTTTTTTAATACCACTGTAATTAATCAATCAATCTAAAATCGAACAGGAGTTTTATTTCTAATATATTAGGAAGTGCAGATAATTTTTTCAGTTTTTTGTCGAGTATCTTCAGGGCTTAGTTTGTAAAAATCTTTATTCAAAGTGGATTTGTTTCTGTGTTATAACCAATTTTGTCAACTATAAATCGTAACAAATATTTCAGATATAAAAGTAATCAAATCTCAATTGAAAACAAAAAATTGAAAAATATGTACCAATGCTCGAAAGCGTTGAAAGAATTTAATTTTTTTGTGTCAAATTGAGATTTATTGTAATAATTTTCAATAATAAGATATTTTAATATTAAAAAATCATTCAAAGCAGTTTTTTTAGCTCTAGCTAAAAAAAATTTTTTGGGAAACAAATTGTAAGCCATGAGAATTGACTCAACAGAAAAAAAAATTACCTGCAAATACTTACTATTTTAGAAATAAAACTCCTGTCCCATTTTAAATTGATCACTCCTCGTATTTACAATAATCATTATTTTCTTGGTTACAAAAAATATTTTAACACACTTAATTATACATTGAAGAAATAAAACATATTAACCTATTTTTTGTGCAATTTATACATAGAATTCATTACACACTAATGCAATAATATACTAGTATAAATTTGCATAGACGTCTCGAAAAAAAAAAAATTAAAATATAGATCTAACTTTTATATTTAAAGTGCAAAAACTACATAATCTAATCAATTATATTTAGTATGCAAATGTGTTTTAAAATGTGTAATACAAATCGTAAATAAAGTATTTTAAATACTGCAACTGAAATCAAGACTGTTAAATTATCTTTCTACTGACTAAATTTCGAAAAAACTGCAATAAATTGCATTTTCTGTATAAAAATAAATTTAAAACTCAAAATATAACCGAGATAATACTTTCACTATCCCATCTAATATTAGTTAGAATTTCAAAATAATTTTCAAAAGTCACAATAAATCGTATTTTATAGTAATATTTATGGATAAATATTACAAAAAAATCATCATTGCCGAAATACATACATGAAAATCAATTTAATTATAATTAATTTGAGGGAAAAACTAATTATATTAAAACAAATTCCATTTGTAAGATTTTTCGCCCGGACGGACTTAACTTTTAGTTATGAATATTTTCTTTCTAGAGTGGAAAACTAAAAGTTTCTCCTAATTTTGTACACTTAAAGGTAATGGTTGTTGTTCGCCTGCATTGATATTTTGCTCATTTTGTACTTCATCATTCGCAATGGGATGGTCCGACTTCTTCCCCCGAGGTTTTCTATTCATTCGCTGCTGTGACGAATCGTTTCGCTTATCGTTCTGCACCTCGAACGGTGACCCAGAATTTGTAACTTCTGTGGGCTGAACATCGTTCAAATTACTTCAACATTCACCGAGTCGAATCTCGTACGTTTATTATATTTACCAATGGCATGTGTTGAGCAGGTGCTCCGCCGTTGCTTTGTGACTCTTGCGCATGATGTCCCTGATTTCTGCCGTGCATTTTATTGGGCTTTGTTCGTGCGGGTTGTTGGAAATTATTTGAATGTATCAAACGCACCACGTTGCCAACTGCTTTAGTCCTTCCTTCGCGGAATAGCTATAAATTATAATACAAATTGGAAAAAAGTTAAGAACTATTATTTTAAAAGTGTTTAAAAGAATTACCATTCTTTGTCCCGGTTTTATATATTCGGGATGTTTTATAAATCGAAATCTGACAACGGCTTTGTCACCTGTTCTTAAATATTCTTGCGACATTCCCATAATTGACGCCGTTTGTCGAATACTTCCACAGTGCACTATAATTTTTAATTGTTAAACAATTTTCTTTTTTATTATTATATTTAAATAAATATTTAAACAAAATTTCTTACCCATAGCTTGGTAACTTGATAATATGGTAGTCGGGTGATGCAAAACTAATATTTCTCCTTCGAATTGCCAACATGCTTGAGGATTTAGTGCCGGAGACACCATAACCATTCCTTTTCGAATTTGTGATCGTCTTATTTTTTTCAATGCAAAACTAGCAGTTTGGCCTCCTTTAACTTCACGAACGTTCATTCTTTTCCTATGTATACTTTTCACAGCAATCGGTATGAAATGGCCGAACATATCTGGCCCTAATAATAAAGTATCGTTTAAACGAATTGTTCCCTGTAACGTTGTTCCTGAAACTACTGTGCCAACGCCCTAAAATGAGACCAAAATTTAGTGAAAGATGATTTGATAATGCTTCAGTAGATAGAAAAATCATTACAGGAACAGAATAAGTATCGTCTATTTGAAATTCGGCTGGTTCTTGATCACGACTCGGCATTCTAGTATTGAGTAAATTCAAAAACATAGTTAGTAAATCTAGATTTTCACCGCTCATATTAGAAACTTGAAAAATTGGACATAATCTAAAAATTTAAAAAATAGGATATTAATATTAATAATAAATTAAAAATACTATCCCTTAAATTACTATCATTTACCTTTCAGAAACAAAATTAGTTGCACTGAGAATCACATCATCGCTCGTTTTAACCATTACAGGAACTTTCCTACATCCTGGAGATTTAAGTAATCGGATCAATATTTTTAAGTTATCCTAAAATAAAAAGAATAATTAGTTTTTTAATATCTCACTAACAGCCAAAATATTAAAAAGGTACTTACTGCCAAAACGTTTGGTGGACACATATCAATTTTTGTAACAACAACAAAAACTGGAACGGACAAAGCCAAAGCCAAACCAAGATGTTCTTTCGTCATTCCTACAATACCAGCATTGGCACCGATCTAGAAAAGAAATTTTACAATTTTATTATTGATTCACACTGAAAAATATCTTTAAATTATAATTACCATTAACATTCCGAAATCTGGTGCATGACCAGTCATGCCGAAAACGGTAGTTTTCAAATATCGTTCATGCCCTGCGAGATCAATAAACGTAATAACTTTGCTCGATTTTGTGCACACATTTACCCAATCCAAAGTACCGTGAGAAGGCTTATTTACAACGTTACCTTTAAAAGAACATTGAATTAATAAAGTACAAAACAATACTGAATATCGAAAGATTGAGATTATACCAAAACTATCAAATCCTAAAATATCATTTCCAACTGAACTAGTACGTCCGCTTTCAATTTCATGCTTATGACGAAATAGCCTCTGACGAGCGTAACCTCTTCCATTATCTAGTTCACCATGAGTCAAAACTCCCAAAAGAGTTGATTTACCAGCATCCACATTA
Organism: Hydropsyche betteni; assembly: GCA_028571205.2. NCBI lineage: Eukaryota > Metazoa > Arthropoda > Insecta > Trichoptera > Hydropsychidae > Hydropsyche > Hydropsyche betteni. Next base: position 4,774,270 of record JAOXNN020000013.1, read on the forward strand.
CCAACGACAGCAACTCTATAAATGAAAAAATAAATTGAATAAACAAATCTTTTTTATATATTGTTCATTTGAACTTACCTAATTTCCATAAAGTCTGCATCTTCAAGTTTTTTCCTAATTAAATATTGACCTGTAAGAAGATGATCTGGTGGAGATCCTTTCCTCTGTCTCAATTCTACGCATGACGCACCGATGTTAGTGGAAGTAGCTTGTAGAGTGGCAACGGAAGCGTTATAATCTTCTTCAGATAATCCGTCTTCAGTTCCATCTTTAAAATTACATACAAGTTCAAATCTATCGTTGAAAAATGAAAATTTAAGAGAAAAAGTTAATTTATTACCTTCGCTTATACCGATTTCATAAATGACTTCTCCTCGACCAGTTTCTATTCTTTCAACTAACTGCTTTTGTAATAGATCATACTGTTCTTCAGTCGGGCTGATTAAAGTTTTCTGAAGATGATGAAATATATTAAATTTTGAACTTTCACAATTACTTAATGTAATCAATCAAATAAATTATAACAACCTTTCCACGAATAGAAGAAAAATCAATTGGCGTTTTTTCGTCATTGTTTTCTTTCTTCTCTTCCGGCGGATTTAGAGGCGTCTTAGACGGCGAACTTTTAGAAGACTCCATTTTGGAAACAACTTTTTACACTGAAAATATAACAGTATTTTATTACCAATGGCGAATATACATAAAAAATCAAACTTTTGCATAGTAATGACAATATGAAAAAAATAATGTAAACAATGTCAGATACGATGCAATATGTTTCACCATAAATGACAAGTGAAATCATTGTGCAATAAACAAATAATAGCAAATTTGAGCAAAAATAATAAATCAAAATTTTTATAAATAATTTTTCTTTAATCAAAATATTTAGTGAAAGTTTTTTTACATATTTCAAAATAATATTCAAATATAGTAATTCCCCCTATAATGTCAAGATAGATTCAACGTTATAGGGCGGGATTCAGGAAATCAATAAATGAAATATTTTCATTTTTTTTTTTGATATTTTTATGAGTTAATTGTTTTTTCAAATACATTTGAAAAAAAAATAAAAAATTTGAATTTAAATTCATTTGAAAATAATGACGTTATAGGGGGGATTACTGTACAATTCGATACATTTCAGAATATAATATAAACATCTCAAAACAAAATAAAAAAATACGGAATACAACATTAAAAAAAAAAGATAAAAATAAAACCTGGAAATAGCAACAGAACCTTTCATTCAAAAATCAAACCGCCAATTACCAAAACTGACATTTTCAACAATGCGATCGAACACGAACAAAAAAACTTCGATAAACACCCAAAGCCATACAAGATAACGAAAATAAACACGACTTAAATAGTTTACACACACACGTCAGATGCGACCGCCAAATTTTGGCGCAAAGACGAAATCACTCACTATCAGAATTGAACGGCCGTCCAGGATCGACGGACGCGCGCGTCGGCCCGCCTTTTTGGCTTTTTCGAAAAGGCTGCTGGTCGAAATGCCCCGTCGGCCGGTTGCACAATCTTCGGTGGCCAGTGACAGATGTGGCGAGACGTCACCATACTTTATTTATAAACTCGGCGCGTCCATAACGCGCGTTTTGCGCGGCATGTTTTGTTTTCGATGATTGTGGGGTTTTTTTGTTGATTTTGTGTTGTTGATGTGTCGTGTGGTCGAAATCGGAATCTGTTTTTTGAGTTAGTGTTCTTTTTTTATGTGAATGATTTGATTTTGTGGTGTTCAGAAGTTTGGGTAAATGACATTAGCGCGCACGATACTGGCGCTCACCGAAAGTATTATAGCACGCTATATGTTTTAGCAGGGCTTCGCGTATTGTGTTTTTTTTTCGATCCGATTTTCCGTTGTGAACAAAAAAGTATATTTGAGGCGTTCGGCAGTAAATAGTGCTAAGCGACATTTGTCACTTTTGGAAATATTAAGAAATACAGTTTACATGCATTTAGATGCAAATAAAACTAGGAGTAATCCAACATAGTACTGTCGTCTTTTGAGAGAATGTGGAATTATTTATTAATTTCTGTAGTAAAAATACTAATTTTTGTAGTTAAAGGGGTATTCTACTTTAAAAACTTAAAACTCGAAATGTGTACCCGATTTGAATATTTAATATTTCAAAATCTATATATAAAAAAAATCAAAATCTATGTTACCGGGGAAAAGGGATATACAAATAACATTTTCTCAAAATTTTGAGTAAATCGTTTAATTACAACTCTAGATATCTAAAACGCCAGGTCGAAAAAAATAGTTTCGAGAAAATCACGTTTAAAGTTTCGGGCAGCGTAAGTGATTCATAAATTGGGCTTTCACAATAAAAGCTGTAACTCTTAAAATAATCCTAATTTCAAAAAATTCCATTAAGCTAACATTCTTAAAGGTCTAGACTTTGAATGAAAAAAAATCGGTTTTTTTCAAATTTCTAGAGTAGAATACTTCCTTAATAAAAGAAATTCAATTTTATAATTTTGGCGCTTAGCACTATTTACTGCCGAGCCCCTCATTTATGTTCGGTTCTGAAACGTTTTCGGTTCCCAGATCTAAGCACTCTTTCGGTTCAACTCCAAGTTTTCCAAAAAAAAAACCGAGCACTTACACAAATCAGCTTTTTCAAAAACGCCGAAAAATATTTTCAAAAAACCGTGCGCTTACAAAAATCTATTTTTCCAAATATTTCAAAAAATATTTTCTAAAAAAAGCACAACACTTGAAATATATTCGAAACACAATTTTCATTGATAAACCGATATTTTTTTCTCGGTTCAGTTCCCAATTTTCGTTCTGGCAAAAATTTCGGTTTTTAGCGGTTTTCGGTTACGGTTCAGTTCCCGTTCGATGACTTGGTTTAGGGTACCCAAACGACAGTAGACCACGTAAACGATAAAGCACATGACGGTCAGTCGGTGTTCTATATAGTATAGTATGTTCTGTTGACGTATATTCTGCTGTTGTTTGGGTAAACGTCCGGGAATCCTAATATTCAGTCTTTTTTTAGACTTTGTAAGATATAAAAATAAAACATCTGTTTTCGGTAAAATTTCCTGGTGCGGCAACAAAAGATATCGTACATTTTACTAATGAATAATCTGGAAATAAGGAATATATAATACATTTTTAAAAACAAAAAAATAATTGGAGTTGAAAAATTTTCTATCTGTATTCATTTTTATCAATGTTTATTGAGAAATTTTCGTGTTTCCATATAAGTTAAAACATTTTAATGTGTTCACATTAGTTGATAAGACTTTTTCCTGCAGTGGATAACTAATATGTTACCAATGATGGTGAATATGTAGGTATCATTTGCATTTGAAATTATGATAATTTAGTTAGGTAAACATATTATATAACATCTTAAGGCCGCATCATGTATTTCGGAACACGAGTAATCAACAAACTTGGAAATCGTTTGAAAGAAATCTACTATAGAAAATATTCATTAATTACATAACTACACACTCAAATTTTATACACGTACATTCAATTTTTAGTGATTACATTGTTGATTAGACAGAGAAACATGTATGCTATTATATCAACCCATCTCTGTCTATCACAAGTGTGAAACAGTCAACATCGTAGTGTTATTCCTATATTGGATTCCAACATAGTTTCACGTATAGATTGTTGGTATCTATTTAGTGAACTCAAAATCAATTGATTATTCTGTTCATATTATTTCGAGATGTCGATCATCAGAAGTGGTAAATCTACTTTGATTTTAACAAGATCGAACTTTGACCAAATTAAAGGAGGCTTAAATAGGTACACAAAAATTCTAAATTGTTATTGTATAAAAATTCCATATTTTAAAGTTTAATTATTTTCTCAGATTATTAAATACATCATGTTCAATAAATCATCAAATCTCATCTACAAAAACTAAAGAAGAATGTCCTATGGCTTCTAAACAATATGGCCGAGATCCAAACGAGTTACATTGTACTCTTGAGGAGTGGGCAAATGCCAAACCATTCGATGATATTCCAGGTCCAAAACCATTACCAATAATTGGAAACACTTGGCGATTTTTGCCAGGCATAGGTAATTATATTCATTACGTATATAAAATATATAATACATATAAATTTTTGAAATATTAAGTTTTTTCAAAAATTTACAGGTGAATATGGTAAAGTTAGGAGTAATCTATCTAAAATGAACAAAATGCTCATTAGTCGATTCGGAGAAATAATTCGCTTACGAAAAATTGTTGGTATGCGTGATTCTGTTTTCCTCTATGACCCAGCTGAAATTGAAAAGGTTTGGAAAATTAAAATATTATTTGATAATTTTACTATGTATTTGTTTTTATTACGTTTAATTTTTAGGTGTACAAACTAGAGGGTATCATACCAGAAAGGGATATTTTACCAAGTATGTCATATTATAGGCAAAACATGAGACAAGATCTGTTCCAAAATGCTAAAGGATTGTTAACATCGTGAGTTAATTATTATAAATTTTAGCTCTAACATATTTAATGAATTAATTATCCATTTGTTTTTTTTTTCATTTTTAGTCATGGTAAAGATTGGTATAATTTTCGAAATAAAGTGAACACTATAATGATGCAACCAAAAATCGTTAAACAATATATTAGCCCTATTGATAATATTGCCTATGAATTAATAGAAAGGTAATGATTATATTGAACACTTTAACTCGGTTATTGAATGATCTAATGCGTTTCAAATTACAGGATTAAATCAATCCGGGGTGAAGACAATAAAATATCTGAAGATTTTTGGAAAGAGCTTAATAAATGGGCTTTGGAAAGTATAGCTTGTTTAGCAGTTAACAGAAGGCTGGGTTGTCTTCAAGGAAATTTACCTGATGATTCTATTCCAGCTAGAATGATTCAAATAGCTGAAGACGTTTTCGCTTATAGTGCAAAACTAGATTTTGAGCCAAGTCCTTGGAGATATATTTCTACCCCAACATTTAGAAAAACAATGAAAATATATAATGAACAAACAACGTTCGTTGTGTTACATTATTATTATTTCTATTATGTAATGATATTATATACATGTTTATTTATTTTATAGATTGTGTGAAGATTTGATAAAATTAGCACTTAAAGAAATTAATGAAAAAAAAGATAAAAACCACATGAATGAAGAATTTTCAGAACCAAGTGTTTTAGAAAAACTTTTAAAAATAGATGAGAAAGTCGCTGTTGTTATGGCTTTAGATATGTTGGTCGCTGGAGTTGATACAGTAAAATTTTAAAGAAACTAAATGTCAATAATTCAGCATTTATTTAGTAATTATTTGATTTTATTATTGCAGACGTCCACAGCTTTGCTAAATGTTCTTTACTATTTAGCATCAAACAAATCTAAACAAGAAATTTTGAAAAAAGAAATATTGGAACTTCTTCCTGATGATAGTTCTGTTTTGAATGCTGATATGCTTAATTATATGCCATATTTGAAAGCTTGTATTAAAGAAGCAGCCCGAATGTATCCAGTAACTCCAGGAACTATGAGATATCTCACGAAAGATGCTGTCCTGTCAGGATATCAAGTACCAAAAGGGGTAAAACCATATAGAAATACTTTTGTTAAATAATGCTGTCATACTTACTGTAAATTCTATTTCGTTTTTAATATTTATTTTTACAGACCTGGGTGTTGTTTGTGCATTATTATATCTCAAATAATGAAAAACATTATCCGAGACCACAGGAATATATTCCAGAACGTTGGTTACGAAACAACGTAGATTCAGATATATCATACAAAAAGGTTCATCCATTTTCCACAATGCATTTTGGATTTGGTTCCAGATCATGTATAGGACGAAGATTTGCCGAACTTGAGTTGGAAGTGGCAGTCATCAATTTTATGAGACATTTTAATTTGTCATGGGAGGGCCGAAGTCCTCGTCGAAAAACTACAAGTATAAACTATTTATTAGGACCTTTTAATTTCATTTTTGAAAATGCCAAAAAGTGATATTGAGAAAGATTTTATTTTAATTTTTTTTTGCAATATATTGATAGTTAGATTTTTTATATGTATATTTTAGAGATATGACACTTACGCAATATGTAAGATATTTTTTTATGCATTTATGTTATAATATATTAATTAATTTTTATAAATATAAATATTAATAGCAAATGGTTTTTATTTTATCCATTAAATTGATTCGAAGTATTTCAAGCCAAATAAGAAAAAAATTGAAAACAATCTATGACAGACTAATTAATAACATTGATAATATTATTTAATTTTATCATTGTGTTTACCTTATCATTTTTTTTGTCTTGAGTATTTTATTCATAATTATGTGATTAATGTTATTGTGATGATTATTATGTTATTGTGTTAATTTTCAGTCACCATGCTGCATATATATGATATAAATACCCTGTTTACATAAAATATTGTCATCTCCTTTAAAGCATTTTTTCTATTAATTAAATCATATAAACTACTATTATATCTTCAAAGAAATTATAATTGTCAATTAAAACAATATCTTATTTTCACTTTCCAGAAAAACTAATTTTCCAATTAAATCATTCTAAATACACTGTTAAATATTTTTGTGTTGCATTTTAATTTTTTTTACAATTAATATGTATATAAAATCATATATTTGCAAAAATATGCATGATTTAATAAAAATCGTCCTTAGAAAGTAAAATAATTTTTAAAAGTATGGCTTTGAAATTCTGTAAATACGAATTTAAGGTCAATATCTTTTGAATCAAAAAAATGACACTGAAAATTTTGGAAACAATATTATTTCTGAAAATAACAATTATTATGATTAGAACCAGGAAAAAGATTGATGAAACATCGGAAAAACATTAATTGCGAAATATTAGTAAAAATGTTCTTTTCTCGAATTTTTTTATAGAAAAACCATGAATTATTAGATATTTTTTAAGTATATCAATATAATCTATAATCATATAAAATTTTCATTAAAATTGTTACTTAAAATAATAAATGGTTCGAAATTAGGTTAGAAAATTTGCGAAATTTTTAGATGTCAAAAACTTGTAAAAAAATCATCCCCATTTTCGCTACTGTCTTCTAAAACGAAAGGTTTTTTTCGCTAGTCCGAGATCACTTTATCGTCATCACATGAAATCGTGATCAATTTCTTTTGATAACAGCATTTTGGTTGGTCATCGATATTTTTTTTCTTTAGGAATTCTGTGATGGGTCTTTGTTTTTTTTTTCATTATTTTTTGTTGATTCTGTATAGATCTTTTCGTATTATGCATAAATATTTTAGAGATTTCTTTGGAATTTGAGGGTACGTTCTAAATTTGGGTCAATATTAAATTGTAAGACAGAACCACTAGCGCTTTCGTTTTCAAATTTTACTATTTTACTGATTCGTTATATGGTACTAATTCTTCAGTGAATAATTCTTTAACGTCGGCAATATTTAAATCTAAAAATATTTAAGACTAAAATAAATAAGAAAAATTTCTGATTTGATTATTAAAAAAAAAAAAAACACCAACTGATTCGGCCCTGTTATACACATACACATGTCCTATATTTTCCTAAATGTTCCCATTTTGTAGATAGAGATAGCCTTCGAAAACATAGTCTATCTTTGTCAGACGCCATTGAAAACGTATGTCAAGGCGGCACAAGTTTGACATTGTTTCATTGGCCATCAGCTGATTCTCAGTAAACGATTTTTATTCTTTTTTTAAAGATTTGCTCCAATCAATAAAATGTTATCAATGAAAAACGCCCCTTTTTTATTGAAGACCTTGAAAACTCAGAATTCATATCAAGTTGGAAACGGTTTCAAGTATACAACCGAATAATTTGATGAATATGTTTAATTAACAAATTTCTATATGAAAATTTTAATTCTAGATTATTTAACACAACATGTGCAAATAATAAAATTGATTCAGTTGAATCGAAGGTTAAATATCCCGTCAATATTAAAACCTTTGACAGAGATCCAAATGAGTTGCATTGTACTCCTAAGGAATGGTCAAATGCCAAACCCTTCACAGATATTCCTGGACCGAAGCCTTTACCAATTTTGGGAAATACGTGGAGATTCATTCCCGGCATTGGTAATGTGTACTAGAAAAGTACATATAATTGTGAATGAATATGTCGTATGAGTATTCATTGATTTTGCAATTTATGGAATTTTAGGCGAATATGGTTCATTCACTAACAATTTGAATGGATTCTTTAAAATAATGAACAACACATTTGGTGAAATAGTACGAATAGAAAAAATTCTTGGTTTATCTAATGGCGTTCAACTTTATAATCCTGCTGAAATTGAAAAGGTTTGAGGAATAAAAACATAATTTATAGGTATTACAATTTACTAATTCTACATAATATTTAATATAAAGGTATACAAACTAGAAGGTATCATACCAGAAAGAGATATTTTACCGAGCTTATCATATTTTAGAAAAAACATGAGACAAGATCTATTCAAAAATGCTAGAGGCTTGTTAACATCGTAAATTTGTTGTAATAAATATTTTAATGGATATGTATGTAAGTTTATATAAAATTTATAATTTTATTTGTAGTCAAGGTGAAGATTGGTATGTTTTTCGAAATAAAGTAAATGCTATAATGATGCAACCTAAAGTAATCAAACAGTACATCAGCCCAATTGACAATATTGCCAAAGAATTTGTAGAAAGGTAATTGTTATTTTTGCGTCACTTTTTGTATACATTTTTAAATAACATATTTAAAATTATAGGATAAAGTCGGTCCGAAATGAAGATAATAGAATATCTGTAGATTTTTGGAAGGAGCTTAACAAATGGGCTTTGGAGAGTACAGCTTATTTAGCACTTAACAGAAAACTAGGCTGTCTAAAAGGAGATTTGCCTGAAGATTCTACTCCAGCTAAAATGATTCGTATAGCTGAAGATGTTTTCACTTATGGGGCAAAACTCGATTTCGAACCAAGTCCTTGGAAATATATAACTACTCCAACGTACATAAAAACCATGAAAATATATAACGAACAAACAACGTTTGTTTTACAATTAAACATATATATCATTTTGTTTTAAAAAACATTATTTAAATATTATTGCTTTTTTAGAATGAGTGAAGCTTTAATAAAACAGGCAATGAAAGAAATTAACGAAAAGAAAAATGAAGTTATTGCAAATGAAGAATCTTCAGAACCAAGCGTTTTAGAGAAACTTTTAAAAATAGATGAAAAAATTGCCATTGTTATGACGTTGGATATGTTACTAGCTGGAGTTGATACTGTAATCTTTTGCAATATTAAGACCTTATACATATAAATCGATTATTACTTGAGTTAATTTTATTATTTCAGACTTCTACCGCTTTGCTAAACATTCTTTATTATTTAGCAATAAATAAACCGAAACAAGAAATTTTGAGAAAAGAACTAATTCAATTTTTCTCAAATGATAGTATTGTCCTGACCACTGAAACTCTTAATTCTATGCCTTACTTGAAAGCTTGTATTAAAGAAGCAGCTCGAATGTATCCCGTTACTCCCGGAACAATGCGAGTTCTTACTAAAGATGCAGTACTCTTAGGTTATCAAGTGCCAAAAGGGGTAAATATATATATTACAAATAAATTGCTAATATATAATAAATTATTCAATATTATTTATTTGTTACAGACTGAAATAATGTTTCCGCACATGTATATGTCTGTAGATGAAAAGCAGTTTCCAAAAGTAAATGAATATATACCTGAGCGATGGCTAAGAAATAATGAAGATTCTGAACTGTCTTACAAAAAGGCTCATCCATTTTGTTCAATGCCATTCGGGTTCGGTTCTAGATCATGTATTGGTCGAAGATTTGCTGAACTTGAATTGGAAGTAGCTGTTATTAATTTTATAAGAAATTTCGATATATCATGGAAAGGTCCTCCTCCTCGTCAAGCAATCACTACCATTAATTATTTACTGGGCCCATATAATTTTACATTTGAAGATGCTAATAAATAAAAAGTTGTATGTTGTATAAAGTGTCTTCTTATACATAATATAATTACATGTCAATAATGCGATTAAAACATTATTACTGTAATTGTAATCCAATTAATGTAATATATTTATTTTTAACACTTTGTATATTTATAGATTTGAACATAGATTCAAATGCTTTTAATATTTTTTATGTATAAAATAAATCAATGATGCCTTGTCTAGAATATCAGTTTCCATCAATCACTGAAGTTATAAAAGAAGTAACAAGATCAGTTAAAGGCTATAGTCATGTACTGTTAGCTTGAAACTTTTTGGAGATACGGTTTGTAATATTAAAATTTTGTAGGTAAGGATATATAATAAAAAAAGTACCAAAATTTCCCAATTTAATATGGACGACTTATGGAGTAATGATATTCATTGTGTAAAATTCTGTAAAGTTTGTATTATAATTAATTTAATTAAAATCAAAATTAATATTAATATTATTTTACCTTTTTATTTGCTGTAATATTTAATAAATATTGTTTTTTGAACTGGTGATTTTTTTATTTGTAAAAACATTTTTTTTCAGATACGGATATTACTTATAGTTATTATTTCAAAAAAATGTATTTACATTTGTTTCTAGTATAAAACTGTTTTTTTTTTATCTTCACTTAATGTCATCGATGTTATGTTATCAGTATTAGATAAATGTTATTTTCGTTTTTTATCGACGACTTTGTGTTTCTATATTTATCAGAATTTATAATACAATAACAAAACTCTTCATTCGTCCAGAAAATCGATTCATTGTCAACATTATAAAATGTATATAATTCACTTTTGAAACTATGATATAGTAATCAAGCAGTTACAAAACAAGTTGTTAATCGAATGATTCATACATTATTATTTCGTAAATCGAAAATAATTTGAAGGACGTCTTCTCAGTCAAAAACGAATCTGTTTGCTTAAATAAGATAGAGATACAAATATCAAACGTCAGTCTATCTTTGTCTGATATAAGTGAGAAAGATATAGCAGAATATTTTCGAATACACACCGACATTGTTTCACATACAGTTTGTCAAAATTGATTCAGTTGAATTATCTATTCATATTATTTCAAAATGTCGATCATCAGAAGTAGTAAATCTGCTTTAGTTTTGACAAGGTCAAACTTTAATCAAATTGGAGGAGGATTGGTCAGGTATCAAACTTTGGTATCCAATAAATTGGGATCATCATTGTAATAAAACAAATTTATGCATTACACTATAAATTGTTTATTTCAGATTATTGAATATATCTTGTTCAATAAGTTATCAAACCGCTTCATCAAAAACTAATAATAAGGAAGAATGTCCTATGAATGGCATGCAATATGGTCAAAATCAAAATGAGTCTCATTGTACTTCTGAAGAATGGGCAAATGCTAAACCGTTTAAAGATATTCCAGGTCCTAAGCCGTTGCCAATTATCGGAAACACATGGCGGTTTATTCCAGGCGTAGGTAATTGCGTTTATTTTGTCAGGAAATTATAAAGTTTTAATTATTGTTATTTGTCTGATTGTGAAATCATTTCCGAAATGTAGGAGAATACGGAAAAGCTTTAACAAATAACTTTAATGGTATGATCAAAATGTTGAATGATCGGTATGGTGAAATTGTTCGTTTAGAAAAGGTTATCGGTTTCAAAAGATCTGTCCATCTTCATAATCCAGCTGAAATTGAAAAGGTTTGAAGAATCGAAATGTAATTTCAATTCATCAATATCTACTAATTTTTATAATCTTCAATATAAAGGTGTACAAATTAGAAGGTGTTATACCAGAAAGAGACATTTTACCAAGTGTCTCATATTATAGAGAAAACATGAGACAAGATCTTTTTAAAGATAATAAAGGCTTGTTGACATCGTTAGTTTTTATGCTTTATGCTATTTTTTAACAAACTATTCAATGTTTGTGACAAATTTGTTATCTATTTGCATTCTTCATTTTCAGACAGGGTAAAGATTGGTATGAATTTCGAAATAAAGTAAATACTATAATGATGCAACCTAAAATAATTAAACATTATGTTAGCCCTGTTGACAACATTGCCAAAGAGTTTATGGAGAGGTGATAATTATTTTTAGAATTATCTTTGAGGGGTCCATTTAATAATATATTTTAAATATATCAAATTATAGAATAAAATCGATTAGAGGTAAAGACAACAAAATATCCGAAAATTTTTCGAAGGAACTTAACAAGTGGGCCTTGGAAAGCATAGCATATTTAGCACTTAACAGAAGGTTAGGTTGTCTTCAAGGAAATTTGTCTGATGATTCTGCCCCGGCCAAGATGATTCGTTTAGCCGAAGATGTTTTCACTTACAGTGCAAAACTTGATTTTCAACCAAGTCCTTGGAAATATATTGCTACCCCTACATTTAAAAAAACCATGAAATTATATGATGAACAAACAACGTATGTTATTTATAATATTATATATTTACAATTATTATTTTATAATTCATACTTATAATAGTAGGTTTAAAGCACACACATTTTTTATTTTTTAGTATGATTGAAAGTTTAGTTAAAGATGCAATAAAAAAAATTAATGAAAAAAAAGACAATGTTGATGAGAACGAAGAACCAAGCGTTTTAGAGAAACTTTTAAAAGTAAATGAGAAGGTTGCTATTGTTATGTCTATAGATATGGTAGGAGCTGGAGTTGACACTGTAATATTTCAAACAAATTAAATATTAATACTTAGACATATATCGTGCAATATATTATATAATATTATTTTGATTTTTACAGACATCCACAGCTTTGCTAAATGTCCTTTACTATTTGGCATCGAACAAATCTAAGCAAGAAATTTTGAAAAAAGAGATATTGGAACTTCTTCCTGATGGTAGTACTGTTTTGAATGCTGATATGCTTAATTCTATGCCATATTTGAAAGCTTGTATTAAAGAAGCAGCCCGAATGTATCCAGTTACTCCGGGAACTATGCGGTATCTCACAAAAGATGCTGTCCTATCAGGGTATCAAGTGCCAAAGGGGGTAAAACCATATAAAACATTTTTGATGAATAGTGCAATTATACTGTAAATTCTATTTAATTTTTCATATTCTTCTACAGACCCAAGTGATGTTTATGCACCAGCATATTTCATTGAAAGATCAAAATTTTCCCGATCCAAATGAATATATTCCAGAACGTTGGCTGAGAGACAATCTGGATTCAGATATATCGTATAAAAAGGCTCACCCATTTTGCACAATGCACTTTGGATTTGGTTCTAGATCATGCGTTGGACGAAGATTCGCTGAACTTGAACTAGAAGTAGCTGTTATTAATTTTATGAGATACTTTGATTTGTCATGGGAAGGTCAAAGACCTTCCCGAAAAACAACTAGCATTAATTATTTAGTAGGACCTTATAATTTTATTTTTGAAAATGCCAAAAAGTGAAATTTATAAAGTTATTGAAAAATTTTCTTATAAAATTAATATTTACTTAAATATATTATATACCCATGTATTTTATGTTATTTAGTATTAAGAAATAAACTAATTTTTTGTAACAAATAAACAGTATTCAAAATAAAAATTAATCTAAAGTCAATAATAATTTTATATATTTACTTCCTTTTTGTTTTTATCCAATATTTTATATTTTTCTTTTGATACTAAATTTTATAAGCAACACTAACATAAATATATTTGTTGATATTATTCTTGTCAAATTTTTAGATATAAAAAATATGTAATACACAAAAAAAATCACAAAGTAAGATAAGATATGCTATGAGTTATATGTAATGATATTATAATTTCGCAACAGTTGAAGACAATCAGTGAAATAATTTGCTGTCTACATTAATTAATCATTCATTGTGTCTAAAAATATGTTCACAATAAAAAATATTACTAGAGTTTGTAAGAAAAATAGAAGGTGTAAATTAAGTTTTCTGGATGCATATGTATAGAATTTTTTTTCCTAGACTTATAATATTTTCATTTTTAGTTTATTAAATGTTTCATTGACTACAAATCGGAAAATTGCATTTGAAAATAAAGAAAAATGTCCTGTGAACGAAATGGATATCAACAGTTCCCACTGCCCTTCCGAGGAATGGAAAAATGCAAAGCCATTCGAAAAGATACCAGGACCGAAACCAATTCCAATTTTTGGAAACACGCTAAGATTCATGCGTGGCATTGGTATTTTTTGAATCATGTTCAATTTTTATAAAATATTATGAGTAATAATTTAAAAAAAACCTAGGTGAGTATGGTGACGCCAAAGAAAATTCAACTGGAATATTCGAAAGTATGTATGCAAAATATGGAGAAATAGTTCGCTTAGAAAAAATCACGGGCATGGATAGAGCTCTTTATCTATATAATCCTATTGATATTGAGATGGTACGTTAATCCTTGAAAGATTGATTCAAATTATAAAAATGATATGAATCATTTTTCAGGTATACAGATTAGAAGGAGTTTTACCAGAAAAGGATTTTATGCCTAGTTTGTCATATTACAGAGCAAATATGAGACAAGATATTTTTAAAAATGCCAAGGGCTTGATTAATTCGTATATTTCACGTTAGGTTTTAAATTATATTTATTATATTTATTTATTAGTTAGAAATACTTAATTTCAGCAATGGTGATGACTGGCACAATTTTCGAAGCAAAGTGAATTCTATTATGATGCAACCTGCAATAGTTAAAAAATATATTGATCCAGTTAATGACATTGCTAGACAATTAATGGAAAGGTAATAAATTGCAATAGATGTTTCATTATTTTGATTTATAATAAACGATATAATTTTTCAGAATAAAATCAATTAGTGGGAATGATAATAAAATAACTACTGACTTTCAAAAAGAATTAAATAAATGGGCCTTGGAAAGCATAGCTTATTTAGCATTGAATAAACGTTTGGGATGTCTTCATGGCGACTTGTTGGAAAATTCTATTCCGGCACAGATGATACGAATCGTTGAAGAAGTTTTTGTTTACAGTGGTAAACTCGATTTTGAGCCAAGTATTTGGAAATATATATCCACACCGACATTTAAAAAAGCCATGAAAGTTTATGATGAACAGACAACGTTAGTTTTAAAATATACATATAATATACATGATATGTATAATTTATTTTCATTTTTCGCAGAATGTGTGAAAATTTGATAAAACAAGCTTTTGTTGAAATTAACCAAAAGAATAATAATAATAATGATGTTAATGAACAATTAGAGAAGAGTGTTTTAGAAAAGATTTTGAAAATTGATAAAAGGTTTGCTGTTGTAATGTCTTTAGATATGTTGTTAGCTGGAGTCGATACAGTATAACATTTTTAATTAATTAATTTTATATAAGTGAATCAAATTATAGAAATTATATTATGTTTTTTTTTCTTTCTTAGACATCAACGGCTGTCACAAATATTCTTTATAATTTAGCAATCAATCCATCAAAACAAGAGATTTTGCAAAATGAAATTTTGAGCTTTCTTCCCAATAAGGAATCTGTGTTGACAGTTGACATTCTTAATTCGATGAAATATTTGAAAGCATGTATTAAAGAAGCAGCGAGAATGTATCCGATTGTTCCAGGAATTCTTCGAAATCTCACTAAAGATGCTGTACTTTCAGGATACAGAGTACCTAAAGGGGTATGGCTTTTATTCTTTCATTTAATAATATTTTTACAATATATAATACTTATACTAATATTTTTAATTTTCAACAGACTAAAATCTTTTTTATTCATATTCACGCGTCAAACAATGAAAAATACTTTCCTAGACCTAATGAATTTATTCCCGAAAGGTGGTTAAGAAATAATATCAATTCAGATACGCTATATATAAAAGCTCATCCATTTTGCGTAATGCCTTTTGGATTTGGATCCAGATCATGTATTGGGAGAAGATTTGCTGAACTTGAGTTGGAAATAGCTATAATTAATTTCATGAGACATTTTAAAGTATCTTGGAATGGTTCACCACCTAAAAAACTTTCAACTATTATTAATCTTTTAAAAGGTCCTTACAATTTTGTTTTTGAAAACATAAACTCTTGATTTTGAACTCTTGATGAATATCAAATTTAAATTATATTATAGTTAATCTGATTATTGTATATTCTTTAATTCTTTATAATGTCACTTAAAATAATAAAATTACAAGAATTTTAATTTCATTTTCTGTTTTCTGAACTGTAAAAAGTTGAAACTTTTTACAGTTCATTTTTTATCTATTAATGTTATCTATTATATTATCGTTATTATTTATACTTGGACGGATAATTTTGGTGCCCTGCCATTTTTTTTTCATGATTAAAAGTGTACTGTGACTTCAAAAAGGTTAAGAACCATGTTATATACTATATAATATATAGTATATTTCAATACGAGGTTGGCTCTCCGATAAGGTATATAGCCTAGACCCTCAATATTTAATGGGGAGACCCAGTCCTGCAGTGGGCACAAAAAAGGGTCGTCAATGATATAGTATATTATACTAATCCCAGAAAACTTATTCATGATATTATACTACCAGAAACTTTATATAATAAATAACTCTCAGAGTTTAAATAACAAATTCATCCCTTGATGTATTTTGTTTTTGAAAAATGTTAGCATTCATATGATTACATAATTCATGTTTATTTTTAGTTTTTATATATTCTTCAAATTGAAACTTGTACAATATTTTTTATAAAAGTTATTCTATTTTTTTTATTTTTTTGTTTTCTTTTACTCATTTCTCTTTATCATCATATACAGTTTGTTGCATTTAATAAAATCCATCTACTGACTGCATAATTTTTGTGATAGGACAAGGTTGAACTGTAAATTCATTGTTAATAAATATAATAAAATGAATGTTTATGATAATATACACTGATTGCAATTTTGAAATAAGTTTATTGGTTGGTCATAATGTTTGTTAATAATTAATATTCTTATTATAATAATATATACATTTACATTTAAAAAAACTTAATTAAATAAGATCATACAAATATAATACACTCATGGAATATTCATAAGTCATTTATTGAAAAGTGTTACCACAACTTTTCGATAATAAAGTTATGTATTGCAAAGGTACAAAGTCTTAAAATTTATAAATGAAATTTACAATTTGACAAGTAAAATTAATGTGTTTACATAATATTATTTAAGTGTTTACATAATATTTATTTAATTATTATGATCGATATTTTGTACAATTTATAGCTGCTGATATTATTTCACCGATTTTCCGAAATCGATAAGATATTATTTGTGCTAGAGGAAATAATGTTGAAATTACATTTTCAAAATTTCCTTTACAAATTAACTGAACACTTGGAAAATTATGGAATTTTAGTCAAATTTTAATTCTTAATTTCAAATAAGTTTTTAATTATATAAATATTTCGCTTAAATCAATTTTTATACATATATAAAATAGCATTTGTATAGTTTAAAATTGGAGTATAATTATATTTTAATTTTGCATACTCTGTCCTTCTATAAATAATTACATAATACATCCACTCAGGCACAATATTTTTATTGGGATTTTATGTAAAATCTTGGGCCATCATAATTTATGTTAGTTGAAAGTTAAAATACAGAATATAAATATTCATAATCATTTGCAAGTCAACCCAGAATGCTTATAAAAGAGTTATTATAGTTTCATTTCAAATGGAAAAAAAACAATTTTCTGATTTAGCTCACACAAAATACGTAAATAGTGTGTACAGAAGGCAATAAGCTAGCATTAATTTGTAAATGAAAAACAATATGGTATTCTAGGGCATTAGAAGCAAAAATTTCATACCATTATTATTTTTTGAATTCTATCATTCCACACGAAAAAAGTGACGGGTTACCATCTCAATGAAAATAATCGTCTAATATATAATCTTAATCAATAGATTAAAAATAACTATTACATTTGGCAACTAATAAGCGATTTGCAAAATGTTAATATCGGCTTTCACATTAAATTCAACAATCAAAACACTAAACGAAACCCAATTATTTAATTGAAACTGATCAATCATTATATACAAAAATAGTCAATAAAACTTGAAATAATCTATATACAATTTATAAAATAGGCCATTAAAAAAAAACCTAAAAACTTGGTCGAAATCGCATACAATATTTGGCTCATAGTTCAAACTTAAATCACAAACAGATTTTCACATGACTTCGCTCTACGTCTGATTCCCAAGAGTCTAGCCAACAGTCTTGGAGCAGTCGGCAGACGAACACCACCTCCTAAACCTCGTTTGTTCTTCCTCCTCTGCGAAGAAGTCCTCTGAGGATTGAGCTGAACCTGCGCCAGGATCCCGACAAGGAGTTCGTCCACGTTGTGGGCGATTCCGCTGGAGGCTTCGATGAATTTGCAGCCGTAGTTGTTTGCGAGCCTTCTACCGACTTTAAACGAATATTCGTACATGAAAAATATAGTGATATGTGTCAATGGTCGTTAATCCTTTTTGTACTTACCAACCATAGGCACTTCTCTTTTCCGTTCCAGGTCTGCTTTGTTCGCCACTAGGATGACGCCTCTTGTTAACATGTAGTCGCCTTTCCATAAGTATAGGAGGATGTCTTCAGCTGCTTTTAATGATTGTCTGTCTTCTACTGAATATACTACCACGAAAACATCGGCGTTGTATGTGGCGCAAAAACTTTCCACCTGCGAAATTGGATTTTAAATTTTATTATGAACCATCAACTTAAATGATATTAATCAAAAGATAAGATTTTTAAATTGAAGTTTTTCATTATATTATAATATGGTTAAAGTAATTTAAAAGATTTGTTTAGTAAAAATTATATTTTTCAAATATAACAGATTCAGATTAATAATACGCGATTGCGATTATCTTCTATCGTAACATTTATTATTAGCTTCAGTACAAAACTAATACATATATTTTATTCAAGAAGACTCAATTTCGAATAAACAATTTCAATAAATTCTTTTTTTTCAAATTAAATATTTGATTTGTTCAATTCCCCGAACACAATCAAATCAAATCGACGCAATTAAAAACGACTCAAATGACAGCATCGACTTTCAATTAAGAAATTTGATTGTTTGAATCTATAATTATATAATATTGATAAGAAAATAATGATTAATTTCTCAATATATTATATTATATTGTATTATGCGAGATTTTCCCTCGAGGCAGTTCTATTTTCAAACCATTAAGATCTAATGCGGAAAATGCACACGAAAAGCCGATGCAAGTCTCCTTTGACTCCATATTTTATACAAGACTTGCTTTCAGCGAAACATTTCAAGTATTAAACACGTGAAAAGACTCAAGAGAATCGATATTATTTCGTTTCAAATAATTTATTTAGGCGGTCGTTTCTGAACGTACACGTATGAGGGATGACAGGCTTTTAGTCGGAAAATAAACGATTACAAATTACATATTGCGTTCGTGTCCTGAAAAATCTTTATTACATGATAAAAATTATATAAAAGGCTTCTTTATATACTTACAGACATCTCTGAAGCTGGATGATCTATTATTTCTAATTCCGTCTCCTGGCCATCCAACAAAACTGAGACATTTTTCTGTCCGTATTCTTCGTCTGCAATTATATGAAAAAAAATGAATGGAACATTTGCTCATTTAGGATGAAAAATAATCTAAGAGTTTTGGAGATATTTTATAACATTCTCTAATTGCGGAACGTATCTAAAAATACAATCTTTCCGCAACAATACGTTATTTTCTTTGCAAATCGCACACGTAACATTTTCGCGTACCTACTAAAATTATTCTATAGACATTTTCCGTAAACAGAATTTTTTGCAGGATACATAATGCGCAATATTGAAAATATTGAGTACTATCGAAAAGTTTTTTGATTGATTTGCAACCTCTTCCCGTGAAGTTTCTCGGAAGTTTGTCTCTTTGTGATATTGTGCAAAATTCAATTCAGGCTTTATTCGACCGTGCCCTGTTCGATACATGTGAAACCATTCGTGAATATACAAGTGTGTATTATGAAGACGATTTTACGCGGACGTCCAATTATTTTTTCGAGTTGGAAATTGATTAAAAGCGAAAGCCTCCTGTTCGTGTCTTATCGTTTCATAGGCATCAAGTGGATGTCGAGAGGGCCATTGAACGAAAAGAACTCTTTAGAGATGTAAATAAAAAAGAAGCCATTCTGTTTATTTGACAAAACGAATTTCGCGATTTTACATTTCTATATAAAAAATTGTGCGAAATGTAAAAAAATCTGACAGTTGAAAGAAATGTGTAGGTTTTGAGTACGAATTAGAACACAGCAGAGTTGATTTCAATACTTTCGTGAAAATGAAATTTTAACAATCCCGTATTCAATACAAACTCATTAAATAAATAAAAATTACACACACACACACTTTCAAACACACATATATATATACATATAATATATTTATTCTAATATAAATCATCCGAAATCTGTAACCATACACTCAACAAACACGATTCGATCGCGGAATACCCCACGAAATACATAAATAAATAATACGCGTATCGAAAAAACCTCCATGTTTAACATTTCCCATTTTTTTTCATACATTGTATATAAATAATAAGAAATTATTATTATTTTTTAAATCACGATATGTTCAGATAAAAGCCCCGAAGCGGAATCGTTCGTTGCTAAGTCGACGGTGAAATGTCGAACTGTCTACGATTCGTTCCGCGCTGTGTTTACACAATTTTACTTTTATCGCAAAATGCTTTCTTTCTTTTACATCTTGTCTACCTTTATAAAGTGCGGAGAAAATAGAAATGCCTTTTGTTTTTCTCCTTTTCACGGCGGCTTGAATCATCAGTACGGATAATTGTGTAAACAGAGGTTGGAACAATATTTAGTAATACGTTGTGGATAAATATTAAATCTTTCGGATTGGAATATTTACCCAGTGAAGCGTCGTATGCGCAGATGTATTCGCTGGTCGTGAATTGACATGTTAGGGCCGTTTTTCCTACACCGGAAGCGCCTAACATAGCAACTCTGTATGGACCTTGTGCTGTTTGTGCGGGCTGCGAATCGGTGCTGAAATTTAATTGATTCGTTAGATTTACAATGTTGTAGGATATTATATGTAACTAGTATATAGGCCCGATGTTAATAACATCGGCTGTGAATTGATAACCATACTATTACGTAATAAAATAAAAATTATTTATATTTATTAGACATCTATCGTGCTTTAAAAAAAATAATTAATTAATTAATTTTAAGCATGATATTATAGACGTTAATTCTATATTAGAATAATTACGAATAATTTTATAGTATATATTTAAAAAAAAAGCATGAACTTAGCCGGTGTTAGCGCCGGGGTATCATTTTTGACTTTTCAAGCAGGATGGACTTGGTTCAAATCTCGGCGGAGACTGCGTTTTTTTAATTCGAAAAATAATCGTATCGATGTCAATTTAAAGTCACGAGTGTTATTCGAACACACGGACACACGCACAGAAATCCGTCATTATACATAGGGGATTTATATGACATCCATTATAAGATACTATATATACTACAAGTTTTTTCGTTTGTCAAACAATATGTAGTTGTCGCCGACTCGATGAAAAATCGTAACCGCAAATTGCGCGAAATGTTTCATGAGGACGATTAAATTTTGTCGCTAGATTTTACGAAAACAAAGTTAAAAAATTTTTAAAGAGATAGATAACTATTTTTTTCGTAAGTGATTTTTGACGACCATCAGTCGTTGAGATCGGCAACAGTTAATCATCGGTGTTTTGGTTTCTTCAAAATTATATTTTTAAATTGAAATTTCATATATATACCTTGTCCTGCAGTGGGCACAAAAAAGGGTCGACAGTGATGATGATGATATTTTGATAATATTTTAATTTGAATAATTATGCTAATTGTAGCAGATCATTTTATTCGAAGGTCGAAAGGTTTTCTAATACAATAATAAATTAAGACCTTTATAAAACCATATTAAATATTTGATGAACGTATAGATTTCAATCATAACAAAAATCCAAATATTATATTAACCAAACTCATAATTACCTATCCAGTCGATCTCTGGCACTTGTAGCTGAGCCAGAACTAGTTACAGAACTAATACTTCGACTACGTCTACTTCTTAAAGAATCTCCTAGATTATTAACACCATGGGCAGTGATGCTGAAACTCCTCAATCTGTAATATTCTATATCGAGACCAGCATCAGAACCACCATGTAAAGCAGCACGTCTTGTACTACCCAGCATCGGCTGAAAACGAAAATATTAATATTAAATTATTTTTAAGAATATCGTATATTTTTATTATTTTTTTTCCAGGAAGTAAAGGCATACGAAAGCAACCATAATCCGTTTTAATATTACCTAGATTAAAGGCGGAGGTCGAAAGGTCGAGACAGAGAAACATTTTATTATTTATCTTAAATAATATCTTACACAACATTTGAGAAATCTGCTGGTTGGAACGGTTTATCGTCAAGGATGGAAACGGAACAGGAAAACTGTCTCGGAAAAGACGAGGGTTTTCTCTTTAGTTTTTTTTTACAAAAACCTCAGAATGGTTATCGTGGAAAGGTTTTTAAGAAAAACGATTTTTTCCGAAACTTAATACTAGCGTATTCCCATGACAACTAATATTCAATTCATACTTTCCGCCCGAATATATTAATAATATTTTCACAATTCAATCATATTATACGAGTTTATATGTATGTTTTGGAAAAGCCGTTGCATTTATCCGTGGTATTTTTCACGCGAAAAAAAGTGCGTCGTAAAAGAAACCGAAGAAAGCTTTCGAATCAAACTCGAGTTTTCCATTGCAAATAGAAAAAGGGAAATCCGGCGTGGAAAAACGTCTATTTTCCCGCGGCGTTTAGGTCTCCTAGGTAACCGCAGATTTTTTTTATATTTCAGCTCGAGTGGAAAATTGCTGAAAGCCACCTGATATGTGATATAACACTATCGGAAATAAAATAATGTGATTATGCGTCGGTTCGTATACGGCCGAAATTTTTTAATAACTTAATTGATATTCAGCACGGGAACTTTGACCCCAAAGCCCTTCCGTGTCGCCGCATTTACGTAATTATTTTCAACATATTACATAATGTACATTATATAATATCGTTCCGAAATGAATCGAATAGATAATTGCGAGCTTTAATGAAATCCGATTAAATGAAATTGCAAATTGTACTTAATTAAATCGAGCTGTCGAATACAAATTATAGGCATTGAGTTCGTACTAATTGAAATTTTTATAATCACTAATGTATTTTTTTTGAATTATTATACATTCATGATACGTGAAGTTGAGTAATTAGTGTTTGAGGAGTTGATGCGTGACGCTGCATGCTGAAAACAACTCACAATTAAATTGAGTTAAAAGTTGGCTTATTTGATTATTTAAAATATTACATTATTATATATTATATAAATAGTGTTTTCCCAGAAAATTTTGCATACGCGTGAATTATTCATGTGAAAATTCAATTCGCGTTCATGTCAATGAACGTTATTTATTGTCTGTTTTTTTTTGTGTGTAAGTGTATTTTTTGCATATTTTCATTCGGTTTAATTAAATTTCGTTTCAAAGTAATCGCGTATATTTCGAACGCAACACATTTACAAAGTTTTATTATTTCCATGAAATTTTGTCAAATAACTGCTTCGGCGAATTTTGTACGTTCCATTTTGATTTACGTCGTACAATTTAGAATAATGATGAAATGAACTTTTCTTTGACAAGTTTGTTATACATCCTTTCACATCTTGTGCTTTGAGTAAAAATATGTCTTCAATCATTCGAGTGGATTGAATGTACAAAACTTCGATGAATTTTTCGTTTTAGATATATTCGGAAACAAAGCACATTATTACCACGCAAAATTTCACTAACGACACTTTCAACGCCCACACAAAACATTAAATGCTCAAACCGACAAATTGATCTGTTCACACACAACAAAAACGAACCATCAAACACACACACACACACACACACACAACTCAAACAAATAACTCGAACCGCGAAAATCATTATGCAAAGCGGAACGCCGAACAACTCAAACAGCACGTTCACGATTGACCATTTCCCGATCGAGTTTTCTCTGATTGACATTACGTTTCGGCAGCCTGTCAAAATCAATGTCGGGAATTTCGAGAGCCTTCGATGGCTATATTCTACCCATAAAGTGTATGTGTTTTATCTAGTATCCGACAGGTGCACCATATCGATTTGGAAGACGCTGTCAACAACCTCAGTCTATTGGTGGTTGTAAAAGTAAACACGATTTTGTTGTGTACTAGTTTGTTTTTTTTTTTAATTTGTTTATCGGTATGGTTTTTTTTGGAGAATGAAGGATTTGTGGCGGCTTCTCGGGAAATAATTAGTGTTACTGGATTTTTTTTTGATTATGGGAATTAGTTTGAAAAATTAACAATTTATTTGCGTTGCAATGTAAAATTATAATTACGGAACGCTTTTAATAAAAATTTATGCGTTGTAAAAATATAATATTTTATATTTAGTCAGTTTTGTATAGTACGTGTATGTATTACATTATATAATATGTTACTGTATAAATATGAATATTGCTAAATTTTTTTAGATTTAACATACTAAAGTGATGAAAATAGTGAGGATACTTCAATTTCGGACTAAAAAACTATTATAAATATCGTATTATTTTATGAAACTCAATTTTTATATATAATAGTATCTGATAGTCCCATATCTTTAGTTAAAATTGCTTATTACTTCTATAAAATCCAAAATAAAAACGTTTACAAATATTTTTAGAAATTTCATTACTTCATTATACCAAATTATACCGAATTATAAAAATTACAAGTAAAATTTGAAATTAACCGATCTTAATATTTATATAAAAGCACATACATATTTATATATAATTCACTAGTAAAAATAAATATATTTTCGAATTTCTCACCCATTTCAAATACTAAAAGTCTCATCAAATATTAACCCAATCTCAAGGGAGTCTCAGAAAGATAGAAGGTTGAAAAAAACTGACCTAGACACGTACACAATACGTGGCAATAATCCCAAAATTTGACACCACGAGGTCGAAGCGCTTAGCGTTTTCTTTGAAGTTTTCGCGAACTTGAGCGCTAATGTTTCGGAATTAGCACAATGGCTAATGTCACGGAAGCCACTGAACCCTAAAGGTCGCACTGATACATAAATACATTCCCATCCCTTGTGGATTGTACGGGAAACATACACGGGTAGTCCATATTAAAGGGTTTCGTATTGTGAAAGTTTGAGGTTCGTGCGTCGTATATTGCAGAGGAAAATATTAATTCTTTCATATCGATGTCTTTTCTCCGTTTTCTCTTAATAAAGGTATGTAATCTCGTTTAAAGTTTCTGATTTTATGTGTTTTACGAAGTAGTGAAATTTTCATCAGCTTAAGAAAAGAGTTTCGAAGAAAACTCGTTAACATTGAGCTCAAAGTTTTACTCTTGCTTCAATTGAAAAGGTGACTTCAGAGTAATGCTAAAATTATACATATGTATAAAGTTTTTATTTAGATAAAAAATATCGTATGATATTTTTGTGTGTTGTCAATGAAACCATCATATAATACTTTTTTTATTATTTTATACTCCTTTTGTTATAAAAAAGCCTAAACACTGAATTATTTTTCGCTTTGCCATACTTAAATTAAATTTTCGAATATAAAATTTATAAAAACGATATTATGATAATAAAAACAGTCACGCGGCAGTAAAACGTTTATAAAAAGCTGTTTTTATAATGATGTTTAAAAAATACACAAACAAAACCAAATTTATAATATCTTATCAAATAAAATTTTCATTACAAAAACCAATTCATTAATCAACATTTACGTTTCAATTAATACTATTGAATTTCAACTACATTCCTCACGCTTCCGCAGCTGAAAATTTGAGAATCACTGCCCCAATTTTCCGAAAGCGGAACGAATATTTATTACTCGAGCTCAATTCCCTGTACGGTCTCCTCCGCCGTTCATATTTCATTTTCACAATTTTCCACAAACAGGCAAAAACCATTCCATCAAAATCAGAACGAGCGTCACTTTCACCGGCCCTTTTAATCAACTTAAAACATCGCTTAATCGCTAACTTTATACGATTCCATCGTGCAGATTAAAGGCTCGTACAAGACGTATTTTGTCTCGTAAACAAGAAACGTGTCGCATTAAAAAATAATATCCCGAGGCGTCCTGTATTTTTTGCGGGGGAAACTTTCCGTGTCTTCGGATTTTTGCGACAAACACTCCATGGCGAAACCGTCGGCAAATATAATTAAACGCGAACCTTTCGTGTATTTTATGTGTGTAACTTGTATTCGTGGTACTTTGATCGAATTCAACGACGTGGAATTATTATATACACACCTGTTCGGTTTCTTGTTTGCATGTATAGGGTGGTCGGTGGGAGGAGTGTATTTTGTGTATAAATCCCGATTGGAATTTTCGATGTCGGTTTTGTGTGGAGAATTTTTGATTTTTTTTTGTCGAATCGAAGCAGAGTTCGAGAATGTATTTGATTTTTTTTATTATAAAAAAGTCGATTGTGTAACGTGTACATATAATGTTACTGGTTCTTATTACTATCGATTCATATGTAAACGAAAAATATGTTCATTTTTATAAAATTATTATTTATTAAATGTCATTTCTGAGAATTTCTGAAAAGATTCAGTAGATATTGTCAAAAAATGTTGAGATATATTTATTTATTTCCATTGTGATAAAAAGAGAGTTACTTTCAATAAATTCAATACTGAAACCATCTTTTGTCAAATCATCTGAAGTTAACATGCAAAATATACATGATTATATCCATCAATCGACTATGTCAAATGTAGCTCAATTTCTATAATATTACATTAAAAATCATCGCATTCGATATGAGTTTACCGTTGATTTAGGATTTATTATCATATTTAAATTGTTGATATTAAGCTTCATCGAACATATTGATTCCCTTAATAAACAGATGTGTGTGTGCTTTAATTCGATTGCTTTAAAATTATTGAGAAAATAATGTTATATAATATTTTAGTATTATAACAGCTTGATATAATTCCATGAACTGCGTAACCAAGGCAACTAAATTCAACAAACGACAGATCTTCAACTGAATTTTTTTCTGATTTTTTGTGATTTCAGTTATGCAAAAACCTTCTTAACAAAAAAATAAATGCCAATTTTCATAATAATGGGTCGAACGGTGTTGGAGTGAAACGACGTCCACTCCACTTTTCCACTTACCCAATAATACACTCATATTTCATTTTATAGGACACTCATTCTTCCATTTGTTTTAGTGCGGATTTAAGCTCTAATTCTATTAACGGGATGTAATCTACTCGATAAGGTCACCGCTTTACTTTACGTTTAATTATATTATTTTATCATATAGATTATGCTGTATGAATGTAAGTGTTTATTCAGGGTCGGGGTCGTCTCGTCTGAGGATAGGGACAAAATCAAATTAGCCGCGAGAATTCTTCAAACAAATATTTGCTTTTCGTCACTAGAGACATTTTTTAAATTCGCTGTCTAATAATAGCAGTGTATGTTGATGTATGGAAATTTCATGGATGACTATAATTAATTGCGCTTTTTGTGTAATTGTGTACATTTAGATAAAAATACTCGGATATTTTCGGCCGATATAAAAATTTCTGTTTCGAAATTGGCAAATAGTTACTCATCTATCCGTGTACTTTATGAAATTCAACGTATCGTCAAAAATATTTTTAAATTGGTAATAATTTTAATAAATTATTTCTGATTGTTTTGAGTCTAATTGAATATTAAAAATTATCGAATTTATTTTCATGTCGAAAAATCGTAACAAAATACTTTTGACTTCAGCAAAATTTTCAAATCCGATATGACGCATTTATAAATTTAAAATTATTATGAGAAGATTAAAATTTGATCTTTTAATTGTTAAAATCTGCTTAAACAACTTAATACAAGTTTTATATTAATTTAATCTAATCAAAATTCAATGTTATTACCAGACGGGGTGATAGAATAAATAGATTATAGTTCAATATATATTTACCATTGTTAGTTAAAAAATATTAATTATCTAAATATGGAAAATCAAAACAAATATTATAGCGTATTAAATATATTTTTCGCCAAGTTTTCCGTTCAAAAAAAAAATCCAGAATATACCGAAATTTATCTTTGGCGCATATCGCTCTTGGTGGCACGAAACACTCCCACGTCTCCACCTAATTAGTCAAAGTTCTCGTGTTACTTGGCCACGAAGAATGGCCCCGTCAGCAGCGAGGTCCTCGAAGGCTTCGCAGGACCCCCAACTAGGCGTCCTTTTTCGATTTCTCGGACGAACGAGTGCTCGAAGGAGAACGGAGTTCAAACGAATTAAGCCAGCACACGCACGTACACTTCGGCGAGCATTCGATCAAAGTAATAGTGCAAATATGTATACCTACAAAGAATAAGGAATAGAGGCTGCGTAATATTATTTCGGATTTTGTTTTATGTTTGTTTTTTCGGGTGATTGTTCATGCTGGTCGTTTTCGTGTGTGTTCGTTAGGAATGAAAGCAAGGGAGGTTTTTTTTGGGTGGAAACTTCTTATGTTCTTTTGTTGATGTTGATTTGTTTGATTGTTGAAAAAATGTTGCTTTGGTAAGAGCAGTACTAAAATTGAAACGACTGTCGCAATTTTATTATTGATTTTTATTGTTTAATAATCCTAAAATAGTTTTTGTATATTTTCAGAATTCAATATTTTTAAAAATATCATCTTTATTTATTAAATTGATAATGAATTCTTCGAAAATTTGATATGATTTTTTGAAATGTAAATTACTCGTTGGAAATGCAAATTAATTCGAGTGTCATTGAAAAAGTGAGAAGCTTTTGGTTTTCTTTCATTATTTTTTCGAAACAATGATAATTGTTGTTACTGAAATAAAAAAATAATAAAAACAATTATATATGACCTTCTTGTGACCAAACAGTGTGATAATTTTCAACATCATATTATTTTATAATTTTCATACATACAATTTATTTTAAATACAACGATGAAAAAAAGCTTATTCGAGTTTTTTTATGAAATCATAATTTTTTTTATTTCCAAAATGCAAGAATTCCACGCGACATTTTTTTAATTACCGTCAATTTACAATCCAAATAAATTAAATTTTTATCCAATCTAATCACTAGTGATAGATGTTTTTGTGTTGTTTCACGTCTCCGCCATTTTAACACAATTGAGTCGTTCAAGTGAATTGCCCATTTAAACAACCCCATGCTCGAAGGTCATGGAGTCCATTAAGGTGTGACGATACGGATATGGTTTCCACGAAGGTGTCCTTATTTGGAGCACCTAATGTTAGACCTTCGAGTGCGGCTTTTAGCAAAATATACAAAATGGCAAATGCCTCAGTTATATTTTTATGAACACCATTTTCTAACACTATGTTAGTGCGTTTAACAGCAAAGTGTTTTTATATAATTTAATTGAGCTTTTCATTGAATCAGAAATAAAAAAAAATGTTAGTGCTTTAAATGTCATGCAATAAGTCGTGAGTACTCTTTTAATAATACTTTTTCGTAATAAAAATTATTTTTTCTTCTTAAGAAAGCTTTATATATTACTTAAAGATTTGAAATTGTTTTATTATTATATCAGAAAAAAATTAATTAAATATTATATCAATGATTCTTGAAATTTGAATATCTTGATATGTATATTTAGATACGCATACGTATCATTATCAAATGCAAAGAGCTGAAGTTGACGGAAGCATCTCTTGCTTCTGATGTGTTTTTAGAGTCGTATCGCTCCAATTGTGTGTTTTAAATTGAAAAACAACAAAACAAGACGTAAACACTTATCGACGCGGAAAACCCAGCTTAGGGAAATTCATCGACCCCGATTTTCCGGCTCGGAAAACTGTTTCGAGTTTTCACCCGTTGACCTTTGCCAGATCGTGAATAATTAATCTGTGCTGCACAGATCCGTCATAAGACGAGCACACAACTTCAATCTAGAACAGTATATAGCTTAAAATTAGAAAAATCTATTGTGTTTTCATTATTAGATAACATTTGAATTTATATTAAATAAAATTTCGAACAGTTTTCATTAAAAAGTTCACTAATTTATCCGTTATATTCACTCTATTTATATTTGTGTATATGAATAATATTTTATAATGATTTAGATTTATATATGAAAATTAAAAGCATTATAAATAATATATTGATGGAATAAAATTAATGTTAGTTTACCATATTGCTCTAGTTTATATTGAACATTTGAATGAACTGGATCGGAGTTCAAAGTTTGACCAATATCGGAAATGTTCTTATTTGGAGAAATCCTTGCGTTCGGTAAAACTTTGCGATAATGAGGTTTTGCCACGAAAGGGTACAAAATAGATAAAATAGCCACAAATTTGCAGGATAAACATTGCATGTAGGATAATTAGACATGTTTGTTCGATATTAACATTGAAAATCGTGTAGAATCAGTTACACAATTAATATGTAAAATAGGGTGACCAGAAATGTTATGTTTTATATCGTAAAATAATATTTCAAAAATTGTTGTTAATATTTAATGTGAAAACATCTGGAAATATCATTAATACCGATAGAGGATACAAATTAAATTATTTATTTTTATTAAAGGTCATTTGAAATAAAATTTTATTAGTCTCTAAAGGCTCATAAAAAGCCTTCTGGAATTATAATATTTTTTTTATTATGCGATACATTCTCTTTTTTATATTTATATCTGGTCACATCAATATAAGTGTTTGTGAATAGTGTCGATCTGTTTCTGTTCTGTCCTAAAGCAACAAAATAATTTATATTGCTTTCCATGTTTGTTTTCATAAATATTTTTTTCGAATCGAATAAACATTGTTTTTCAGGGTATATGCAATATATGCGTATAGAGGTTATCGAAACAAAATAATATTTAAAGAGGTTATATAGCAGATTTTTTTCTGAGATAAAAAAATAATCTTTTATTAATAATATGTGAAAATATTCAACGTTTTCCGATACACCTTCATCAAGCGAATTGATTTTTCAATTTAAATTACGGCCAAACTTTCAAAGGAGAATAAACCCGAAGCGTGCACGCGAGGAACAATAATTAAAACGCAAATCGACCATCGAAACGGATTTAAAATTAATTATACAACATAGCCGCACACATGAACCATATAAGCACATGTACAAATTATCAGGAGTACCACAAAATGCCTCAAGTCAATATAAATTTAATTATGCAAATAAATTGATAAATATATATAAATAACCCTAATTAAATTTCGTAATGGCATATTATATTAAATTACTTACCCTTTGTAGAGGCATCGAAGCAGTTCTACTCCTGGGTCTCGGAGACCTGGCCGGTGATACTCCAGGACTTCTAGGTTCAGATCGAGGAGGCTCAGCTTGGAGAAACCTTTTGATATCAGGAGGAGCCCTAGTCACAGCTAAAGAAGATGACCTTCTTCTGACTCGTTCTGGAGACTCTCCAGGAGACGATGGTTCATTTTTTTCAACGATATCTCTATCACATCTTCCCTGGTAATTGGACATTCCTTGCGAACAACTCACCCTACGCCTGCTTCTATAATGGACCTCTGAGGCCCTTCTTTGAAAAGTCCTCGCAGACATAACTCTCCTGCAAGGTGTCTTTCTGAAGGTTTCGTAGTCTTTACTTTGTCCTGATTCACTGCTCGTGTCTGAGCATCGTGGGATCAACTTGTCTTCCAACATTGTAGTGAATATGTCTACGCCATCTTCGTCTTCGTTTAAAGTCGTGAAAAAGTCCTTGAACGAGTCCGGGAACGAGGAGGGACACAAAACTGTACCTGGAGTGGCTCTAGGGTCGTAATGGTGAGGGTGTCGAAAGGACGATGTGGCCATCATTTTTCACACAATATAAAAATTGGAAATAAATGTAAAAATAATAAATTTGAATCGCCTTGGATTGTTCTTTTCATCAAATCGCTTTTATTTATATTTATTCAAAATTTCGTAAACTTTTATAGGTCGTTAAATAGTTTTAATAACATCTGCGTGTGCTTTAAAAATCTGAAAATAAAACAAAAATAATATTAGTGTATGCAAATAATTTTGATAACATCTAAAAAATTATTAGTTGAAAATTTTATTATATAATATACGTGTATATAATGGCAACATTAATGATATTCAAACATTTTTTTATGTTTAATTTAAAAGCATTATTATGTTGTTTCTATGAGAAGGGATCTGTGCAAAGTTTTGGTATATTATCTTAACAAAACTGAACAAGAGATAATATCGATATGTATGATAATGCAGAAAGTGTTAAGTTCGAATCAAACTTCCCAACAACGTAACAGTAACGGAGCTTCGTGTCCCAACAGACTAACAGCCCCAGGTTATTTGTTTATACATTGTTTATATTATTAATTTGTTTATACCCCAAGGAGAAGGATCGATCAGATATTATTAATTGCTCATTCAAAAATATTTACATTGAACCCGAACCGAAGAACTCAACGTCGTATTTTTATCACATTGACTTTCCCTCTTATGTACCGGTACACAGGTCAACGATTCGACATTCACCCGAGTAGACGTAACGGAAAAATATTTATTCCAGACATATAAATAAATCGCGAAAACATGGAAATGCGTGAAATTTTCGTGGAGACATGACAGGATCAAAGCTTCGACGAAAAGCTCCGGAGTGTGTGCGTTTTTCTTTCTCTCGCCGATGCGATGCGAAAACACGTCAAGAATAAAAGTAGAATGAAAAAGGCGGAAGAAAATGGAGTTGAGACGATAATTTTCCATCGTCTTTCCACTCTTGTTACGGGATGAAAATGCGTTATTATTTTGTGTAATCTATTTGAGGCTGTCGCTGGTTAAAACGAAGACGGCGCGTTTCGGGTTCGCCCATCCTTTAGGGCGAGTGTTGTTTTAAATATTGTTTAATCTGAAAATTAATCTAATTTCTTAGTAAAATATTGGATATTATAATATTAAATTGGAATTTTCGTAAGATATTTTTATAACATTGTATTGCTTCATAGCATGTATGTATGAGTATTTTTGATTTTATAATAAAGAGGTGGTTAAAAAATAAAAAATTGAATGAGAAGAATAAGTTATTTATTGTATCAATTTTTTTTTACTTAAATTATGATTTGATTTTTTTCAATGTTTTTTTTAAGTAAGATTTCTTGTGAAAGTATTTTCTAGCCCATGCGATATTTTAGTTAGTAGAATATAGATAGTAGAATTTGAGAAAAATTGTGTTTTATTTTAGGAAAAACTGAATTTGGAACAGAAGCTATTAAAATGCTTCAAATATTATAGTTTTTTAAAGGTTATAAGCACTTACAATAATTCAATATCACAAATGATTTTAAAAAACTTGATTGGTTTTTGCAACACGACAAAATTTTATATTATGGTGTTTTCCTATTACTGTTTCTTGTCACTTAAATAAAAAGAGAAAACTGGAAGGAAAATATTTTAAAATGGTTGTGAAAAATCGATAGAAAAATCAATACACATCATATTTGAAAAACTAATATAAAATTTATTTTCAAATACACCCACGCATATTTCAATTTCACTGAAATTATTCCGTAAACTAACCGTATTGATACTCAACCATCAATTAACTTTCATCATACAGGCCTACAAAAAAACCCCATAAAAATTCACAACGCGTCGCAAAACCTTCGAACGTGTTTGCGCGAACATTAAATTTTTCAAATTGAATATTCGCTACGAGCACGAAGCGGTATTTTCCATGTCACTCGTATTATGTACACAGCCTTTTTTCGCTTTCCCTCCTTTTGTTTAATAAAAGCTGTCTGTTTCTCGAGCTCGACACAAAAGCGGGTTCCATTTCTTACGCAGGCTGAAAATAAAAGAAGTTTTCCTCGAGAGCCTGTTAGCGTTTTCTTTCGCTACCCCCTTATGTCGGAGTCAGTCGCGAATGTCTGCCTGTTGAATGTTCGCATAACGCTTCGGGAAATTTTATGTGTGTATGTGCGAGGGTATAAAGATAAATTCGCGTCGTAAATTTGGTTAGGTATATGTCCGGTCTCGTAAGTGTTGTGGCCGTTCTTGATTTACGAGATGTAGTGAATGTGGACATGGTTTTTCTTGTGTGGAAAAAAAAAATTTAGCACTCTCAGTAGTGAGTGGAATTTCCATATAATTGTTTTGGTGGTTTATTAGTTTCTTGAAACGTTAAGACATGTTCGGTGCTCTTTTGTTTTGATATTACATTCTATAAATGGAATAATCATAAACAATACTAATCCTGCTGTTTTGGAAAAAGCTCTTTTTGTGTTGCAAAAATAATCATTTTAAAAATATAATAGAAAACACAATTTTCATTATTTACGGTGTTCAAGTAAATTTAAACTATATCGAAGTATGATGGAATAAAAATATGATTTGTATTTAGAATTTTTAAGAAAAATTATTTTTTTTGTTTAAATTACACGATTGTCATAAAAACAAACATAATTTATGCTTAGCGGTAAGCTCATGTTTTATTAAAAGTACATAAACAAATTCACATGTACATAAACTATTTAGAAGTCCAATCGAATACTGATTGAAATGCAACGATAGTTAGTAGATGGATGTATTTTTATTAAAATTTTCCTGAAGCTACCTAAAAAGCACAAATTTTAGAATTTAAATTCATTAAAAATGACTTTTTCTTACAATAAAAAACATAATTGAAATTATTTTTATAGATATGCTTCATCATACAAATGTAAATATAAATTGACCAATTTCAAACATTCAACCTTAGAAAATATTTGATAGAATGAAGTATGGAAATGTTCCAGAAATAGTATTATCGGTTTATGGAAACTATGTTTCTAAACGATTAACTGAATTTTGAAACGATACAATATTGTGTGTAGTTAAATATAAGGGTTCATTCAATAAAGAGCATGGGATTTTGTAATAGAATACTATTAAAGACCTTTTCATCATCAGACACGCACGTCCTAACTGAGAGAGGAAAATTTATATGCGCAAACTATAAAGTGAATAGATTTTCCATTGTGTTCCAATACTCAGGTGTATACGACGTCTTTTGTAGTGGAAACGCGGCGAGAAAGAACTAAATTGCATCCATTATATAACCCTTGGACATGGGAAGTTTATTTTATTTTCCAATTGTTCGTTGTGAGTGTCGTTAAAATTTGAATTTTCTATTTACTGGATTTACTGTCAATATAAAATTCATTTTGTTCATAGAAATGTTTAATGATCGTATTTCATTTTGACCTCTATAAATATTTTGACATGTTGCTTAATTCCATAAAATAGTATGCCAATTTTCGGATAATATTCTCCTAAATAAACAATTGCTCTGACCTTTCCAACGCAAAATTTATAATTTACATAAACCACTTAACAATACGAAATATACGTTATTTTTTAAATTACTTTCACTACGAAATTCAATTCCCCAAATGTCAGTTTCTAAAATAAAACACTAAAAAATTTTTACACAAAATCAAAACGACCACGACTCCATATGCATCATATATAATGCGATAATTAAAAAACCAAAAGACATTAATATTTAAAATCGTCCTATATTTTATGCAAGTAAATCGATCGACGAATCCTTTGTTCGAGCTGTAGGTACATATACATGTACAATGGTATGTTGGAATACCTTACGGACGTATTTTCTCATCCTGTACAATTCGCATAAATTTAATATCGAGCACATATCACATATAAGATGTACAGATTCGAAATTCACAATCAATAAGTTATATTATATACGAGTATAATATAAAATTTGTGGAGAGCTCGAAACATTTCTAGTATATATGTGAATCATTTCTGTCACGTGTTATATGAGGAATGTTCACATGGTTTTGTATTTATTTTTAAAAAATCGAATATAAAAGGATATAATGTGGATATTTGGTGAAAACCAACCGTGGAAATCGGGAAAATCGACGAGCGTAATCAGCGTTTTGAGTAAGAGGAAACTCTCAATTGGATTGAATCCCGCCATTATTTGGTACCTTCGAATTTAACGGAGTAATTCCGACATACGTCATGAAAAAGGGTCTTGCGTTTTTCAAATTACGCTCATTTGTTGAACACATGTCTCCACGTTTTTTTTTCTTCATTTTTGTAATTTTCGTTTTCACTCGAAAATCTTTGCAACGTTCGCATTTGAATCTTTTGTGAATGCTATGCTGAGTTTTTGTTATTTACTGCCCTGTTATATTAACTTATGTGTAGCTCTAGAATTATTAAATCGTAACCTTTGACACATTGGATAATTATAAATTAATAAGTGCCTTCATTTTATATTTTTCGGGTAAGATTTTGTTAAGCGTTAAGGCTCATCAATATCAATCGGAAAAGAACTTTTATCACATCGTTAAGATTTACAAATTTTCAGATTTTTACAGGAATATAATAAATATATAAAACTTTCTTCATGATTCTTAAATAAAATATATGCTCATATAAAATTGTAGGTCAAGTACGTCAAATTTATATTTTCGTGAGGCGTTGTTATTTATGGAGTTCCATATTCATCCACCTGGAGTTGATTGAAACGTATTATCATTATATTTAAGTTTAATATCGTTGAAATATGAGTTAATTTCTGTGGATTAAGAAAAAAATTATCATAAATATAATAGGCGAATTCGAGGTACTAATAAATTTCGAATTGCATTTTGATTTTTGAGTTCATCGTTCCGATCACGGTTGAACGACTCTAAATAGTATTTCAATACATTTTTTTCCGACTGAAAGAACGCCAATTTGAAAAGTTTGCGCATAAAATGTTTCGATAGCACAATGTAAGGATTTTTGTCGTCAAACGAAGGCATTTATAGGAATTCGACTCGATCGAGTACGCTTGTTTATTTTCAATTATTCTCATCGAAGATCTTTTTAACTAGACACGAATAAAAAAAATGTCCGTGTTTTAAGCAGAAAAAAGTGTTTTATTTGCAAGTAAGATTAATTTGACAGTGAATACGTTGGTAGTATTACGCTGAAATGTTCTTTTCCTCTTATCCTTATTTATCTCTACTATTCGTCACTGTATAACTTTTATTTCCATAGAAATACCTGCTTATGTTATCAGAAAGGGTTTTGTATAAACAATATGATATATAATATAATTAAATATACATAAATTTTGCATTCTTACAAAAATAAAATTCGAAACTATACACGTTTATACCAAGACTATTTATTATTCAGCAAGATATCGAATTTATACGTTGTTTATATAATAAACAATATCTTTAATACGCACAGTATCAAATTATACGTAAATATCAGTATTATTTACACTGGTTGAGCTTCAACACGATTGGTCCGCCAGAAAATTGTCTCGTTTGAATACAGAGCTGACAAGGTATCAAATTACACCCACAGAAGGCTCCATGGGTTTTTTCTATGGTTAATTGGATCCAGGTCGATACTAACCCGATCCATGGGGTCTACTAAGTTGTGAGAGGTTCACAAATTCACTAATCTATATTCCGCTGCCATTGTTCCTTATGTAAATCGGTGATGTGATCCGTATAGTTTCATATTCGGAATTAAATTTGACAATATGCATGTTTGATGTCATTCCTTTATGCGCGATGTGATGTATGTTTCGGCGGGGTGTTTTTGAGAATTTTGATTTTCGCGAAATTTCGTTGTTTTTTTATATCTGAAAATTGGATTAAGAATGCATAAGAATAAATTTTGCGTTTAGAGATCAAACATTGATTTTAAGACTTTTTTTATATGGAAAGAGTATTCAAACGTTGTCCGAACATTTGGAAATTATTTGAGTCGTGCATACGAAAATTTCCCAGAAGACACATAAAGAAATTACCATGAAAACTTAATGCAAGCAATTTTCGTAGTAAAACATGCGATGCCAATAATTTAACCTCATAATAATGACCTTTTTTCTCGTTTTAACGAGATCAAACCTTTTCTCGATTAATGTTTAGAAATAGAAGAAAAAATTCGGACGATCGGACCGCGAGTAAATATCCGGGTTGTATTTTCGTTTTATTTTCATTTTTATTATATATTTTTACGGTATTTTCTCAGAACACGCTCCCACAATAACGAAAGCCCTAAGGATCTGAAAAAAATTATTATTAAGATCGTGATGATGAATTTCGCGTAAAGTTAGACGATTGTTCGTGACAGGCAATAAACGGCTGCGTTTACAATAGATCCTTATCAAGCTTTAGATGAAACTACTTCCACACATGATGTAATATTATATCGTGGTTGATGTATACTATTAATTAACAATAATAAAGTGCCCATATATTAATAGTAATATGCTCATTAAACAGTATTATTAACGATATAAGAACAATATACATATTAAGTGAGGTTTTGGATATAAAATGTTAATCATGCATCATTTCGAGAATAAAAGAAACCTAAAAACTCAGCAATCAAATTAAATTTTTATGGCTTTTGAAATAATCAAGCTGAATTTTCACTAGTTTAATATAGAAATAATTTATATATCTCATTCCAATATTTTTTTCATACAGACTAACCATATAATTCGATCCAAATTTTAAAACCACATTATGTACAATTTAGTAAAACGTATTTCTGGAACAAAATTGGCAGTTGAGAAATAATCGATTATAGATCGCCAGATTAAAATAAGGTCATGAACGTAAAAACACCTCATTTCCTCATACGATTGAGTAAAGAATAATGTTTAGTTTTCGTTGATTCGATTCATCGATCATGCGATGTCGTTTATGTCGAACGATGAAAATATGATAAGGTATCCTGAAATATACTGAAAATGATGTCGTTGCCTGGGAAAATATTGTCGTGAATAATAACAAGTACGGGCACGTGTGTCACGAATGTATCATTTTTTTTACATTTTCGTGCTGATAGTGTGTTGTTATTTATGGAGTTTTCTAGAGTTTTGATGCGAATATGAGGGTGTGTGCAAAAATAATGAGAGTTTTGTTTTTTTGAGAGACATTATCATGTATCAATCATGTTTTGAGTATTTTTCATAAAAAAATGATACACAAGCCGAATATGCCTTAGAAAATCTTACAAAAAATATTATTTTTTCAATTAACTACACAGAGTATCATCAATTTTCTCGTAAAGACTCAAAATCACTATCTAACGTGTCCTATTTTCTGCTAAGTCGCATCTGTGGTTTGTAGATAAAACGGAAGGGATTATAATTGCGGTATTTAATACTAGTTTATACCAAGCATGCATTATGTTTAATTAGATTTTACATAGGGCGATGACCTATGTGTGTTTAATTTAGGAATATGGCAAATAAATACGATATATCCAGTCAGAATATTCGTGTGGCGAATATATCATTTTCTATTATTTTCATTAAAACGAATGTCACGATGAATCAGGGGAAATTAACGCAAAAACGTGCAAATTAGCACGCATTGTTATATTGTAGTGTGTATATTGTTTATTATCTATTTAGCACACCTAGAGCGGCTATGTTTCGTATTATATGTGTGTATTTTAATATGATAATTTTGGCATAATAAACATAGCTCGAGGATGTTTTATGATAATATATTTATCAGAAATATTATATGGATATTGTTAAATGATTATCATACACATATGAGGTATTTAATTTCGTTAATTATATTGGTATGAAAAAAAATTTATGGATTATAATATAACATAATGAAAAAATTTGCGTAAATGTTATTTGAATACATAAATCATAATAAGAATAAGTTCAAATAAAATATAAAAAAAAAATTTATTTTTAAATATAGAACATTTCTTATATACAACAATAAAAACAAATTTATTTGTAGCATAAATATTTAAGTAAAAACATTCTAAAGCATTTTCACTCCATCCCATAATAAACCGTTTTAAATAAAAAAAGCTCAAAGATTAAATTTTCAACAATAAAGAAACCACCAAAAATAGAAGAAAAAAATGCGACATCCAAATCCTTTTCCCGTCCATTATTTATTCTGAACGCAATCAAAGTATCGTCACAGAGAACAAAGAGCATTCGCTCCAATAGAATCGGACAAAACCTGTTGCTTCCGAACAACCTATAAAACTCCGATATACAAAAGAAAGGCTTCGACGGAATCCGCGCAACATCACAAACACCGTAAAACGCCTAGCAAAATCTCCGCTAATTTATCGAAGGGCGAAAAACCCTACGGAAATTTGTATATTCCGTATTGTTATGTGTTGTTATTACGTCGAATATCGTCGATGAAATGAAGAGAGCCTTCCCCGAGGAGCGACGAGACAATTTGTCCTTCACTAAGGGCATTTCGTGCTTGGGCGATGTTTACTAAGTTCTTGGAAAACGTGAATATAAAATCGTGTTTGCTTTGCGATGTTTTAATAATAAAAATTTTTAAAGGTTGCGATGGTTTGGTGTGAGGAATGTCTTTGTGATGGATTCTTTCGGATTTTTTGCATGACACGTGTATCTAGATTAATTAACGTGTAATTATAATATATTGCAGTTCTAAGAATAAGAAATGTATAAAAATAAATTTTTTGTTCTTTTGTATTGGAAATTTTGCGTAGTGCTCTCGGGAATTGTTCGCATTGTTAATATTTGGTTTCTTATTAGCTTTTTGTCGTTTTTAACATGTTTGGTTATGCTTGGTATTTTTTTTCGATTTGTCATATTTAAATTGAATTTCTATATATAAATACTATGCTGATAAAATAAAGCGATGGAGAAAAGTACACGAATAAAGCTTTTTTTCAATTATCGCTATCATAAAAAAACGTAAACAAAAACATTTCAAATATTCATCGACGACCGAACAAATATGCACAATCGTAAGTCGAGAAGTTTTCATTTCAAAGATCGCATTCAAAACACCATTAAATAAATTTGAGAATATACAAAGAACCCATTGTTATTTAAAAAAAAAAATAAAAAAAATCACTTTGAAGTCAAAAACACATAGAACGACTACATTTAAATTAAATTAAATCCCGTTTCAAAACTATCTCTAAACGCAAAATTCCTAGAATATTTTGAACGCCCCCGTACACAATTTCGCGCATATAAAATGTGCAATGCGAATATCCCCGGTTTGGTCTGTTTGCCAGACACTCACCTGAATTATAATACAATGGATGACTGTGCTATCGATAATCGACATCCAATACAAACACCGATGAGGTTTGACAGATTAAACGTTTGAATTTGAGGCTTTGACGTTTGTTCGAAATTGCTTTCTACGAATGAGCGGCTTTTTGTGCGAATTCAATGATAAATAATTAATTAAACCCTGAGCCGTGAGTTTCTTGGAAGATTTTCGATTTTTGTTGATTGGTTGAATGTAGTGCACTAAGTAAATGGATGTTAGTTTTTCAATGATATTTATTTAAAATGTTTATAAATTGATTTTTATTATTCA
This sequence comes from Hydropsyche betteni, assembly GCA_028571205.2. Classification (NCBI taxonomy): domain Eukaryota; kingdom Metazoa; phylum Arthropoda; class Insecta; order Trichoptera; family Hydropsychidae; genus Hydropsyche; species Hydropsyche betteni. Next base: position 4,815,809 of record JAOXNN020000013.1, read on the forward strand.
AAAAAGTGACACTAAAAGTAAAAAAGTTGCTGACATAATAATCAATTGACGTAATGGCAAAAATATGAAGTTTTTGAGAAATTATGATTTTTTTCATCGTGTTTTTAATTTTAGTCGTTAGCAATTGCAACGATTTGTCGCTGTAATTAATGACTTTCAAAGACTAGGAATTATTAAAAAAGGTAACAGTTTGCAGTCTATAAATTTAACTTTTTAAAGAGTTTTATTACCGAACATACGATACAAATTGAAATGAAAACAAATCTAACTATCAATGGTATCGGAAAAGTTTTTCGAATCAACTTTTCAATAGTTTTTTGAGAAATCATATAAAATATAGTTAATCTTATTAAATATAGTTAATCGACCAAATATAGAATATGGCGGAATGCGATTAGTTTGCGATTAAGTATCGGGCGAGGACGACGTGCTATTTCGCAAAAACACAATATCTATTCGCTTTCGGATTCAATTTGAGCAGTCTCCGTTCGATTCCGAGAAATCCCCATTGTTCTGCGGGCTGGGTTTAAAACGAAATTCGTTTGGTGAATAAATCAATTATGAAAGCGAGAGTCTCGTTCGAGGAAAATGGGTCGGAAAACTCCGGCCGCAGGTCGGAAAATTCGACACTCGAGAGACTTTTCGTCTTCGCAGAAAAGTGGCTGACGCATCGCGAAATCACTGAGTGGCTACTTTTTTCGGAGCATATTGCGAATTTGCAAATTTTCGCATCTGTAAGAGTCGGTTTGGGGTTCGTTTTTCAGATTTTTTGTATATTCGATGGTTGATGATTGCTTTTGAGGGGTTTTTGATTTCTTTTGTATTAACGATTCAAGTTTTTTGTTCGAGTAAAACCGAGTTTCTTTAAAAGAGTATTTCATTAACGTTTTCGATTAAAATCAGTTTACACGTTATTATTTTGCACGTTGTAGCTATGTGAATCAAAGAAGGACTTATCGTCTTTGTGTTTAGTATAAACGAATAAAAATTAAATGATATTTATATTTAGGAACATTGTTTGAATGAAAGCTTTGTCGAGTTTTAAATTCCACGTAGATTCTTGAAACGAATTTCCTTTTAGCGAGCGTTAATACTGTAAACAAAAGTTAGCTGTGCCTTCATAAAGTCATAATTTCATTTTTAAAACTGTATTATGAGAGAATAGCAATGGGTGCATGTTCTTACAAAAAGTAAGAAGAGAATCAATTCAAAGTTTGTGCGGTATAACGTTTGAAACTTCCATGTTCGTAGTAGAATGAATTAAGTTTTCTTTTCACGCTTAAATACTTTGGAATATTGTAAAATTTTAGAAAAACTTCATGAGTAAGTTCATTATATTTATATTTTTATGAAATTCAGATTTTTTCCCGAGTTTCATTGAAAAATGATAATAATCTTTGTTGAATGATGGAAAAATTAAAATTTCTCTTGGAAGAAAAATATACTTAATTTAACAATAAAATTCATACTGACTTGGTAATTTTTTACATATAAAAATAATGAATTATTCATTTTTAAAATTCGTAATATCACAAAAATCATTTAAATTCACGATTAAACCGATCAAATTATCATCGTAAAAACAAATGGGTTTAATTCAAAGAACGAATTGGACAAAATTTCCAAGAATGACACTTTGACTTTGTACACGTCTTGTAAAATTCTTTTCAGCACTCCACAACCAGGGACGCGGCGATAATGAGGAAGTCTGCAAAAAAATGATGTCGATTTTTCCTTTCGACAATGAGAAAGAGCCTCCTTTTTGTGGAACAAAACGTCTCGTTGTGATCCCAAGCGATTTTAGCACGTGTCGCACAGCCAAACGTGGAATATTATCCTTTTGTGTGCTGCTATTTTTGATGTAGATCCAAAAATTGTTCGCCAACCCACTACCGACGGATTATACGACCAAAAGATCAATGTTGCTATGAAATTCTGAAGATGGACAATTCTTAGGTTTTACCGGTAAATACTAAAAGCTGTCAATTTTATTACTTCAATCTTATAAAATAATAATTTTAATTCGTACAAGTAATAATTAAATATTATATATTAATTCAACAGTTATTATATATTGATGTAATATAAAAAAAAATTGTAAAAGATTTTTTTCGGAGACCTTCAACCAATGATTTTCAGACTTTGACAGTAACAAATATACAATATTTATATACAAGTTGATATACAAACAAAAGAAAATTGCCGTCCGCTTTTTGAAGGTTCCAATTAATGGAAAAATGTAAAGAAAATAAAGCTTCCACGAAAAATGGATATGTTTCATTATATTGGTTCAATTTACGACGACGTATACACGTATTAAGGTCGGTCCTTGTAATTTATGTGTAATAAATTTAAAAGAAATATCTTATTTAAAATGTTAACGAAACACATGAAAGGACGGCTTTATGGTGAATTAATTAAAAGCAAAAATGGTTTCGTTACTTTTGACGCGATATAATCGCCGATTCGATTCTGGCCCGAAATTGCTTTTTTTGCCGAATTCAATATCACAATTAAAAAAGGTTTCGCGATGAAAAGACGAGAAAAATATGCGAAAACCCGGGAAAGCAATACGGAAAAAATAAATAATAATTTTTGAATATGTACCCGGTAGTCACGCTCAATTTGTCCGGATAATCGATTTAACGAGTTTTGAAAAATTGATGAAAAGAAAACGCCTTGGTTTATTTTTGTTTTCGGAAATTATTTTCGAATTGATAGATCCAAATATTGATAGTGATCTATAGGTTTTAAATGTAGAAACGTTATTTGAGCGGATCCGGTGATTTTATTATCTTCATTGTAGTATCGCACGTAGTTATTTCTTCTTTCTGCAGACTTCTTTCAGAAAGGATTATTTAAAAATTCAGTCAAGGATGAAATTCTATATGTATATTTTACGATTTTCCTAAGAGAAGAAAGCGCTTCTAACTATAAGAGACTTCGTGGTTTCACAAAAATTCCATTTTTGTTTTATTCTACAAAAAAAAGCAGACCTTTATATACCTGCATAGAATATCTCGGATGCTTTCGGTAATTATCTGCGGATCGTATTCGCCGTTTAAACAGCGTAATTTTCGAGTGAAATTGAGCCTATTTTTACCCAGTCTTACACAATAGTTCAACCCGAGCGTACCACTCCATAATGGGGGCCTTTAATTATCGCTACGGCGCAAATATTTTAGAGCCAGCTGAAATATTAGCCAGAAACTCTTCAGCGTTACTTATGACAGTAACTAGATCTGGATGTGTGATAATCTTTTAAGTGAGAAAGTCCATAAGAGGCACCACGCGTCGCATGCTATATGGCCCGAAACGAAAATTCTAAAAGCTCTGCGGTGAAGCTTTCATCCGGCGGTAAATTACATAGAGCATACAAACAAGTTTTATTAAGATGTTCTTCGAAAACAAATTATAAAAGTATATTTAAAAAAATACTAAAGTCGATTGTTTGAAGAATATTAGAGCGTCCGTATGAAAATCGAAGGACATGAGAAATTCGATATTTTACAATGAATATTCGATGCGCTGATAAGATACCATTTACAAATTAACTTCGACAAAAGATAGGTACAAAGATTTATCTCAATAGATCGTTAGCAAATGTACACAATGTTAATTATGAGAACAATATCGGTTTTCATTACAAAGTTATCTAATTTTTTGATGGAGGATGATTTTTTTTTTGAAAAATTCACTTTTATGTATCGAGGTACAAATTTAGTAGATAATCTTTGTTATATTTTCAATTTTCAATTAAATTTCCCAATAGAATTAAACGTGCTTTATATAAAATACACCATGTTAATTCAATATAAATACTTCATGGGTTCTTCATAAATAATCCATTTGCATATAATATCAAGAAATAAAACGAATGGACTAAGGTTTTCCCTATGGATTATTTAATATATTGAGTATGAGATTAGTGCTCAGAAATAGTTAAGCCATAAGTGTGCAAATAGAGACAGTGATACATCATTTTAACACGTCCATATAAAGGAAAGCCTTTCGTAGAATACTAAACGATAACGTATTGTGAATCAACATATTTACAAGTTATTATATAGTATTCCGACTAAATTCGTTAAACTCTTATCATGTACACATTATGTATACACTATATCAAGTTCAACATATGAATAAAGCTTGTATTTTAATTAAATATTATTCGTATACTTTCGTCAATTTCTGGCTTCAATGAGTTGAATTGCATATTACTTGTCAATTCGTGTGAACGACATATGAATAGCTTTCCTCAAGCGCGAAAAAATGTGAAAATTCTATGGAAATTCGATCGCTTCCACATTATTATAATGCGAATAATGCCTCAGCAAAAATTCGCGAACAAGGAAATGTGTGGAAAAAAGAAACACAATTTTTGCGCACAGAAGATGAAATCTGATAGCGAACACATACTTGAATTTTCAATATCATAATATCTGGTGATACATTTCGACACGAATCAATGAAAAGAATTCTTGGAATGTGTTCCGATTACGTTGAAAATTTTTTACTTCCATCATTTTTCATTCAACTTGATATCTAAGAGAATTTTTTTGTATTTTTAAAACGTAATAAGAAATACTAAAATAATATGCCTTTCCACTTTGCGTATATTTCAAATAATGAATATGAATGCAAGAATTCGCGTACTGAAAAGAATTTCTTTCAAACACAATGGCATCAAAAGTCACTGAATAATCAAAGTCTTGTATAATATATTTCAATTATACTGGATTTCTGTCGATCAAAATATAATACTTTTCATAATAATAATAAATAATCTTTGTATGTTTATGATTCAATTAAATTCTTCGATTCCCTACTACAAATTTCAGCGCGTAATTCTGTTTGCTCAGAAGTTCCAAAGTTAAATATACACAAAGATTTAACGGCGGATCGAGCAAGCCATTGTAAAATGTTTCGAAATCATATTTGCGCGAAAACCTTTTTTGAATTCATAATTGGAAAGTTATAGAGGGTCAGACGAACAAAATAATTGATTTAACTTATTCTGAATTTTTGGAATGTTTTCGCGACTCAAAAATCTAAATAAATTAAAATAGAACAATAAACAAATATTTATAATCAACAGTCGCACGCGTATTTGGAGTCTTTAATTTGTAATGGAACGATTATTTTCGTTGGTTCTTTTTCGTACGATGGACACTTTGAAATGTAATTAAATTAGTGCTCAATCCTGCGATTATCCTTATGGAAACGTTCGAAAATCCGTTTAAAAGGATTTGCTCTCTCCATATTCACGAAGCATAATTAACAAGACGCGTCTTTTAATAATTTAAATCGGGAATTAAACAAAACCGAGATTGAAAATAAAATGAGGTCTTTGAATGAATTTCGTGAGAGTACCGCAAAAGCAATTTTACATAAATTATACGGATCTAATGTAAATTTGTTATAACATATGTGGCGAAAACTCAATGTGATAATTGTACGGAATAAATTAAATAATAACTATTTATAATAAGTAGCAATTTTCATGTAAGCAATTTTTTTCTCGTTAATATTTTTATACGAGATTCGAGGTGTATTAAACGATAAAATTTTCCCGAGAGCCTCCTTAAACGATAAGCTATGGTAAGTTTGGGATCAGATGAAAAATATTTATAGGTACTAGATTTCAGTTATTAAAGTTTTGTATGCGGATAGAAATTTTATAAAATCTATACGATTCGTTTTGATATTCGCGATGTGTCTCAGTTGGAATGTTGTTTGTCACATATGCGGGTGTTATAATAGAACTAATGAATTCATTCATAATTAAATGTCTTGTGAATTGCTAATATGCGCATTTTGTTTGATTTTATATCAATCAAATGTTACTGTATGATAATTATGTACACGAAATTTTAATCCCAATGAGAATCATTCGATTTTTTCATAAAATCTTTTTAAAATTTATATGATTGTTCTTATTAATAAAAAATGAAGAAAAGATATCATTTTATTATAAACTTTTTCTTATAGTTATTTTTAATAAATAAATGACATAATTGTAAATCCATATTAATGTTTAATCTTTTTCTATTCAGAAATATTTTTTGTTTTGTGTAAACACTCGTGTAGTGCTATATTAGATTAGGATATGAATATCCACTGCAATGTTTTTTATATTGAAAACTCATCAATTTATGTAAAATTAACAAAAAAATATATTAAAAATACATATTATTTGAAATAAAATTAATTAATGATCATTTTTTTTCATTTGTGTACAAATACAATTTAACTTGGAACAAAGAATACGAGATTATTTCAAATGAAAAAAAAACAACAAATTCTTGAAAGCTGAATGAATTAATTTAAAATTTACTATAACATGAAAGCAAAATATATCGAACAATATAAATCGCCATAGGAAACAAATAATATTTCAATTCACAAATATTTAACCTCAATAAAAATTTATACATATGAAAATCATACAAAGCTTCCAAATTTATACGTTCTCAACAAAAAGAACACCAAAATACACGATTCGAAATATTTTTGAATATAACCAAACATATTCGAGCAAAAAACAAACAAAACATAATTACCAACACATGTTGCTGACTCCCATAACACCGAGCAGCACGAAACCGGTAAACCCAGTCAGAAACCACTTCGACCCACCATCAGATCGACACCAACAGTCAAAAACCCATCGACGGCAACCCTCTCCTTGAATTTTCCGGAACAACGAGTGCAGAAAAGGGCCAAGGAAAGCCCACGGAGACACGAGCTTTCCCCGAAAGCTTGCGCGGTGTACTGACGTTCCCGTCAATTCCCGGGCGATTTATAAGCTCGGTTCGCGCATGCACACTCCCCATATACGCGAACCACGGTTTTCTTGCTTCCAGACGATGGGAATTGGATTTTTTTACGATGGTCAGGATTCGAGGATGTTCTTTGTGATTTTTTTGTATGAAATTTTTGATTTTGAATTGTGGAGATTGGTTTTGGTTCGTACAAATTTGTAGAAATATATAAGAATGTAATTTTTTTATTGTGTGTTCCGTATATTGTTTTTATTTTGTATATGGAAGATATAATCATAATTTGATAGTCTAAATCAAACATCGGAAACCTATGGGTCACCAAGTGACCCGTTTGATGGTTTCAAGTGAACCATTAGATTAATTATTATTGATTATTAATTATTTTCTCGGTAAAATTTATAATATTTTTCACTAAAAACTGTTTCAAAACGTACCTACTGACCCAAAACACTTCATAAGAGTCACATCTTGGTTGTTTCTGATCCACAGCCATAAAAGGTTACCGAGATCTGGTCTAAATCTTAAAACACTTTTCGTAATAATTTTTTTCATTTCGATTGATGAAAGTTCGTTTATTTCAACCGAATTTGAAAGTGTTAGTTTTTCATTATGTTAAGTGTTTTGAAAATCTTATTTTATTGCAAATCGAAAATATGACTGTCTAGGATCTAGAATATAGAATATCTAGATTTTTTAATACTAAGCCTAAATTCTTGATTTACTTGACGAGATTTAATCGTTCTACTTTTTATTTTGAATTAATAAAATTGATCAATAATATTTTGAAAGTGTTTGTACTTTGGTGATACTAGTCGATGATTTTTATTATAAAGAGTGTTTTAATTCTTCCATTTTTAATGCGAAAAATGTCATTATCATTATATATAGCCTTTTATAATTTTCAATGTAGGATAAAGTCTTTCACATAATATCAAAAGTTCAGGGAATTTTCCCTAACCGTCGGAAACTAACGGGTTTAACAAAGGTGAATCATTGATGTATGAAAAATACGTTATATGTAAATAATTTTAGTATTACTTTTCATATGTGACGTATCGTTATGTATAACGTATTTGAAGAAATATAAATATTTATCATAGAAAATTACAATCTACCACCTCCAACCCAACCAAATAGATTATGACCAATAAAACCGAAATGATATTACTAAACCCTAATAATTATCGAAAATGATATGAATTTATAAAAAATGTACGTACAAAACTCTGATACGCAATACAGAAATGTTAAAATTTGAGTCGTCATACGTTTTTGGGTCGAAACTAAAACTACCACTTTCATAACCGTATCTCTCATATGCGATTCAAAATTTTACACGTCGTCGTAAAAACACACCAGACAAGAAGTTTCAACTTTATATAAGCCGTAAGTCGTTTCGAAATCACGTCCCCTTTTTATTCAAGCGGTCATAAAGAGTGTCGTGCGTATTTGAATTTTAAATGCATGACAAATATGGAGACTTTCTGCGCAGTTCAACGTTTTTCACTATTTTTTTAAAATACATTATTTGTAAAAGGTTTTGCATGCATATGTGCTAATTTAGTATGCGCTATTTCACATGATGTAGAAAGATTTGTATTTGCATTGAATTATTGGTGAGTTTGCGAAAATGTATTTGCTTGAAATGTTAAAAAATTTATGATTATTTATAGGGAATACCATATCAACTGATTTGTTGGTAATATATGTTTTTCCATAGTAACTCAAATATATTTCTCGGAAAATTTTGTAGGTATTAGGATTAATCTAAAATGAATTAACTTTTCACATAAACAAGAAATTAATTACTGAATCGTACGACTGAATAATATTAACAAGGATTCGAAGAATTCAACATCGATTAAATAATTTGTACACAGAATCAACACAGACGCATAAAATTCCAATCCCGTTTTATAATCATCCTCATATCAACAATCGCAATTAAAACTGAAACGATCAAATATCCAAACCCTCATTGTCGCAGATAACTTCGCGAAAGCTATTTCTTCAACGAGACTAGCCCACAGTTACCAACATCCTCGACTGCAGACAAAAGCAATCTCCATTAAAAGGCAGCCGAAATTGCCATCGAAGTCCACACAACATGAAATGTCGTCGACCCAAAGGAGGCTTTCGTTTTAAGCGAATCCTTCGACGGGTACCCTTGAAGTTCGTCGGCGACCTTTTCCGCTCCGTTGGCAGCCGCTTCCTTATAATTTATTGTAAATGTTAACGTGAAAGTCTGAAGATTTGTTAGTTCTAGGTTGTTTTGGAAAATTCTGAAAAAAAAACAGGCATTTTGAGCTTTCATTAGACTATATTGGTAAATGGTCGAATCTATTAATAACAATTGGTAATTTTTTTTAAGTGAATGGGTTTTTAATTTTTTGATAAATAAAACTTTATGTTGAGCGTGATTATGATTAATATTGATTTAATAATACACTCGATTATCTTTTTGCGAGGGGGATACGTTTCAAGGACTATCGTTTAAAAAATGTATGGGGATCATATAAAAATAGATACGCCGCGTATTGATTGTGACAATAATGAATATTAAATTGATTATTGAAAGTACTAATTTATTCATTTACAAGCTATTATAATACAGACTGGCAGGACAACGTCTGCGGGTTCAGCTAGTAAAATATATATAAACTGACAAAATTTTGTCACGTGAAATTACTATCTTAAATTTTTATTTAATAACTATAATTATATAACGGCCTGCACCGGATCTCACTATTGTGGCATGATAATACATATTATTTTTAATTTTTATACCGCGCTAAAGTGAAAAAAACAGAGTAATATAAAATATTCTTTTTCTTCGAACCACGTTATTTTAGAACTGTGTTAAAAAGGGATTGAGCGTAATTTATTTTTATCATATTCTATTTTTGAAATATATTTGTCGTATTAAGTTCATATTTTTATTTTTCTTTAAAAATAAAATTTTCATCCGTCTAAATTAATGCTCATAATATCATAATTTTTCAACGATTTCAAATGCTATAATTCATCAATAAAATATAATATATCAATCTTCGTGCATTCACAACAACTTAAACGTTTCGAAAGTCCCTCGAACGCTAGTCAATATCTCCGTTTTGTACCATGTTATTATATTTTGCGACGTTTTAGTACTTTGATTGTTCGACCGTCGTAATTTCGCGACTCGTTTGAAAAACGTTTTGAGTTTTGCGCGATACCCGTAATTGCCCGAAATCGAATCGCTCAAGGGGTGAAAGTTGCGAGTTTGTGCCTTTGATTCGTTTCTGGAAGTTAAACACGAGAAAAATTGTGTTTTCTTGAAAATCGCGGTTAATTATGACGCGGATAGCCTTGGAAGAAATTGACAGCGGTCTTGGATTAGAAAATGGCGTTTATTAACGTTTTTGTGCTCGATAAATTTTATTATTATATTAATTCGACGAAGAATTGGGAATGCTTCGTTAATATGTATTATAGTATTAATCATTCACATTTTCACTTTCACGATGAAAATAGCTAATAGATATCTGCTTCTAATCGATCGTCACTTTCGATGTATTTTTTTTTTTTATAAAATATTTTTACACGATCGATTTAGTCTGTTACTTGTGAGTCAAAAATAATCAGTAATTTTTTTACAAATTTTCTACATATGAAAAATGTTTGTAAAGTTTATAAAATATATATTTTGAAGAAAATCGATTTGTTTTTTATCTGAGTTTCATAAACTTGGTACATTTAAAAAAAGCAATAATATAGATTTATTGACGTATCAAAATTGTATCGCTATATCCACTTTGGAATATTATATTGCTTTTTAATGTTAGTTTTATAAATAGAACTCATTTCCCGTTATAAAATAAAGCTTTACCACACCATGATGTATTTAAAGGTACAGCGATAATAGAATGTATGAAAATAATATTTATAAAATGTATCGAAATGATCTCGCAATAAAATAAAAGATAGTTCGCTTCACTGTATTATTGAAATACAATATTGAAAACGGAAAGATATTAAAAGATACACGAACAACAATAAAAATACAACAATAAATAATCCCGGTGTTGTAATAAAAAATCGCACGATAATAAAATGCCCACCATATGTCGAAACTGGTAAACATTATTGCCACATATAGTTATTTTTTTATACTCGATTTATCTATCGTTGATTTTATTAGATAACGAACGAATCAAACTCAGGGTCAAAATGATTAATATATTATTATATGTACTCGCCTCCATAAAAAGTCATGCTCCAATAAAAAACAGCAACGCAATATACGATATATTTTGACATTGGAAAACTCGATCCGGAGAGCAATTTTTCCAACGTTCGAAAAGCGATCCTCCCACGAAATGGACTAATTAAAATTTTTCCAGACTAGAACTTTTCAAATTTTTTCGCTTAATTAAAACAAAATAAAAAGTTTGCGTCCGATAAAAAGAAGATAGTGATCAAGCGATATCACCTTGCAGCGTAAAACGAAACCCTTGGCGAGTGTGTGAAAAATTATTATAAAAAATTAATTAATAAAAAAATCTAGAAAGTTAACGACGTTCTGTTAATTTTTGCGTTTTGTGCAAACGCGTCAATATTTTTCGAAATAATCGTCAATTAAAAACTTTGAAAATTTTTGCAGGTGAATGTGAAAATATTTTCTTTGAATCCATCTAATTTTTTCAGCTTAAAATAATCGTAAAGTTATTATCTCTAGAACAGATACTTTTCTACACTATATACTGTGTATACAGAATATTCAATATGTGGTTACGAAAAAATTTATTATTACGTTATCGAGGATAGATATAATAGATATGCGTAAAGCTTTACTAAGTGCTTCCAGAACAGCATTGACGTCATATATCCATCAAGGCATGTTTTTATATGATTTTTTTAGAGATATTACTACATAGAAAATTTACATTTTTATATATTATATAATATATAATATAGAAAAAATCGTTTATATTCAATTTGAGCGCGAAGAAAGACTGCATTTTATACTGCATTTACATTTATTGACGGTTGTGAATTCTCAATGACGTCGATATTCCTCGGACGCAAAGGACATCCTGCTTTTATGGGTTTTTTCAATTTTGATGAAGACAATTCCCAGTCGCTGTTTATAAATTATTGATCCTATATTGGTGTCAAATGAAAGCGATAAAATCTTCGATCGAAGACACTAGAAACGAAATCGAATATTCATTAAAGCGTCAATCAATTTGTTGGAGAAAACTTGTCAATTAATCAAAATTTACATTAAATTGGAATTTTTTTTTGGGAAGATACGATTCCTAAATATATACGCTTGTGTTCGAAATGCGAAAACTCGTTATAGAAGTTTAAATTATTTTGAATAACAACGGGTCACTATATATGGGTGCGGTTTTATGCGAATCATGAATTTATGATTCGAATAATATAAAAATATTCGTTTTTTCCATAGCAAAATATTATATTATGAATTTTCATTTTGATAAAAAAAAATATTATTTTATACTAAAAATGAATGAATTTGATGAAAAACGAAATCATTAAATTTTTATTGAAGTTTTTTAAGATTTTTATACGTTTCAAGATAAATTCTTATTATATCCGAGAACATTATATGAATAATGGTCACCCTAGACTTTAATAAACGCCATGTCGACTCATGAGCGTACAACCGCCATTTTATCTTGGAATAAGAGCAATTTTTTCGCAAGTATCAAAACTTTCTCTCGCGAAAATATGTTTGTTTTTACTGCTACTTTCAAATGCTAAAAGTCAAAAGGAACAACGGACACTCCATTCAGAAAAATACGAGCATTATTACAGGTTCACCTTGTGCATCAAAAAAGGCACAAATGATAAAAAACTCGCATTTATCCTGATGCGGGGTCGGAAAAATTGATAACGTCCTTCGCCGACGACGCAAATGGACCTCAAATGAGCTGAACTTTCTTCTGAAAGTCGTTCCGAAATAGAACTGAGAATTTCAGGGAAAAATCCGAAAAAACGATACGCTCACATACGGCTGAATGCATGCGAAATTAAGCTGTCACGAAAATTCGTATTTTTATCAAAAACGTTTCGCTTCGTAGTGAAAACAATGAATTTCGGGATTTTCGGATATCTGTCACGTCGGGTATCCGTAATCCACAATATATTATCTGGAAAGAATTTATTTTTTGACAGTTTCATACCGAATCCGTTTCAACATGAAGAAAAATGAGTAAATATACGTTTCCTTTTATGTGAAACGTGAATGAATAAACAATTTCGAAACTTTCCGATGATCGTCTACACAATTTCAATATAAGAAATATGCCTATTGTGAAGCCTAAAATATGTTTGAGTGTTATTACAAATAAACTTTTCAGATATCTCCTTTCAAATAAGCTATCGTTTTCAAAATGTAATTTATGTTTTTTTTTTGACATTGGCCCGGTTTCCTCATGTGAAGCAATGCAGCTTTTGTATCAGAAAAATATTCGAACCCTTGAAAGTTTCTTCGAAACAAAAATGAATAGATAAAGTGTGTCAAAAAGTTTTGCATTGCTCCTTAGAGACAAATAAATTCGATACATGCCAAAACAAATTGTTTTGAAATGTTTACGCCTATGTTATAAATATATAAAGATAATTGAATAGTTATCGAAATATTTTTATGTGTGTTGAAATTTTAGGAAAATTGTTTGGTTTATTTTCTGTTTTGATTTGGTTTATTTTGTGCATTATTAATCATTTATTTTGATAGTTTCATGTACACAAAACGTTAAAATAGGAATCGGAAAGATTCTATTTATATTTCATACCAAAATACATTCTTCATTGAGTCCAATCATAAAATATATAATACGTTAATTGTTTTACAAAACAGGAAATTTCATATTAATTTAACTTCATTTGAGAACTCAAAATAGATATTTGTAAATTCCACAAACACCAACATATGCGCGTGTTTTTTAATGCACTTTTTTCGTATTTAGAAAAAAGTTTTTCACAAAAAACAACGATCAGTATTTCAGACAAGCATCGCTTCAACCATTCGTGTATATTTTTAGACATGGAAATTCAGCGGAAAAACAATACAGTTTAACGGAACGAGAGGTCGAACGAATAGCGAAAGCTTTTACCACTGTAAAAGAATGGCGTTTGTTATTCACAGTCGACCAGCTTTAAACTAATTGAAATGCATTCTTGCACACTAAAAAAAAAAACAATTTCAATAACCTTTCCCTATTTTAAAAAATCCTTCATCCCACCGCACAGCCTATCTAAAAAAATCAACACGAACCATATGACAAACGACCCAACTTATCTAATCAGCGAAAAGAGGAGCGGGTGGCGAAAACTTTTGCGCATCATCCGACATAATTGATGTGTTTTCCGAAGATCTGGCCGAGATCAGGCTCTGGTGGGTCGTGACGGAAACGGCTTTCCCGCCAAAAACCAGGTCGGGTCAAACGCGGCCCTATATATGTGTTAATATGTAGGTTATGCAGGGTTGGGCTAGGACGAGGAGGAGCACGCGGGTCGGCCGGGATTGGGCCGGGTTCGGTGACAGTTGTGAGTTATGGCCGACCGCTTGATTGTTTGGTGCAGTCGGAAGTGGGGTTCCGTATTGGTTTAATTGTTTATGGTGGTCGATGGGGTCGATGAGACTGTTTTTAATTTGTATCCGTTCTTTGTTTGAGGTTGTAAATGGATTGTTGAAGATTTGAAGATTGGTTTTTTTTTTAGTTTTAGAATATACAGTTTTTATTGCATCTCTAATTTATCATATGAAAAAATAGTATTTGATATCTGAAGGAAGCCGTGTCCTTTTTTAATTAAAATCAAATGTACTCTTTTGATAAAAATGTCGGTCTGATACAGTTTTGAAGATAATACAGATAAGAGTACACCAGATAAGATTAACATATTATATTTGAAGCTCCAAAAGTAACGTGAAATGTTATAATACTTGGTCACGTGATTGTAAAACTATGCGTTTTTATTGGTCAATTGGAAAGACAATTTCCATAATGGTGATCGGGCGTTAAAGTAATTTCATAGAAGGAAACGAACACGTCAAATAAGTTTAACAAATTTTCAGCATTAAAAGTTGCATAAAATGCTACTTTGTCACGTGACTGCCAAATGGAGCGATTCAAAAGGCAACTTCCATTACGGCAACGCGACAATGATAAGGAAACCTTTTCCTTTCTTTATTTTTCATTCGATAACTCTACAATGTATATGATGAAACTATTTTCATTTATAATAAAATGAACACTTTTAGCGCTTTCAATACCATACATTGTACGTATTTCCTATTCACAATATCTCACACACGAGATAAGAATCGTTCTAACAATTATCAATAGACACGAACTTGTACGTGACTCGTGTTCAACTAAAACTATTGTCGAAATGTTAATAACTAACTCCAATACACATTCTTCAACCGAAAACAATGAAACTCATTCATAAATTTTCCATAAAACGTCATATCTCTCACAAGCCAAATATTTTTAAACAAATTCAAAATTGATTTCTGAAAACCCCGAAGCGAACGCAAATGAACATCGGAGACGCTATCCCGTTGGATGTTCTTAAAATTGTGAAATTTCGACCATTCTGCAAAACAAAGAGACGACCATTTTACGTTTAAACGCTTTTCCCTTTGACGTGCGCGCGTCTCGCATCGTTTGGCTCTATGATCTTTTCACGACTTCCAGTCACATCCGAAACGTCTTTTTGCCGCAGTTTTTCCCCTTTTCCCTGACCAGAGTTTTGACCCGCAGTTTTTCCGGAACCGGAAAAGCGTTGGGAGCTTTTGACCCGCAGTTTGGGGTTCAAGAGCCCCACGGGGACCATTTTGTCGCGGTCGCCGAACAACGGAAATGTTAAAACGCGAAAATTTTATTGGCGGCGATTACGACGTTGTCGCGTCGACGATGGACGGATTGTTTAGGAACTGACAAAAGAAGTTTTGATTAACGATATTATCAACATTTCACTTGACCCAGTTCGGTCGGTGGCCCAGTGACCAGAAGTGCCTTCGCCTTTTCGGCATATATTATGTTATGGTTGTTTACGTGGTGAACGATAAAAATGTATATGTATTCAAAAAAAGGCGGTTTTAATAGTTTATTTTTTGGAAAATGGAAATTATTCGCTTCGTTTAATAGATTTTATTATATTTTGAGTAATTCTTGCATAATGTGTTGATGAATAATGCAATATAAGGTGTGTAGTTCTATCGAGGAGAAATAAATTGAAAACGATTGGCGATTTTCAGTTTGAAAAGAGGTGACTATTCAATATAGGTAAATGCATCGATAACTTGATTTAACCTGATAAAATATTTTATGCATGTGTTATTGTAAAATTCTGAAGACTAAAATTTAAGGTTTCATCAATAAATCCAAGAATTCATTATTGTAAGATAACTTATCCGAAATTTACCTATATTTAAATAACTTCGGCAATTATTTGTATTATATATCCCGATACTAGGTAGATTTTTTTTTATTTAAAAATCATATTTTTCAACTTCAGTGCATTTTAGTTATTTTTATCAAAATTTCAGTTTTAAAAATCCAACAATCTTACTTATTTTCATATAGGGATGTCAGATTTACAGAAAATGTCACTACCTTCTAATACATTCTCCAATTTATCTACAAAACCAGACATTCTCCAGCCTTCTGACTTTCACCCCAACGTACAGCTTGGTTCGATTCTTTCCATCCCTTGACTCTGCATATGCCTCGATACTAAATCGTGTTTACTTAACCCGATTCCCGAACGTTCGATACAGTTCGACACGAGCCATACTATCGAACGATATTACGAACAATTTATTTCACGCACATAACTGACATAATTCTCGATGATTCGTGACGGAAAGCGAGATTTTAATTAGTACAAAGCCCACCGCGAAAGGTGGCTAATTGTGTAGGCCTCGCGGCACGAAAATTCTAAGAGAGTTTCCCAAACCGCAAATGCGGCGGGGAAATTCTACTCGTTGATATTAATTTCGTGAAGTTGTTTGTTTTTTCGGAAAATTTGATAAAATAAAGGAGAATTTTTTTAAAAACAGACGAGTGGTTTTTGAGAAAATCTATCACGAATATTCTATAGAAATTATAGAAGAGTATCAGAATTTCCGATTTTCCCTTTATTCAATTTCTACGGTCGAATTAATTCTAAGGCCATCCATAACAAAAGTGAAGGACAAGAATTTGTTGGTTTAATTTTTTAATATACATTTTTTTTGTTATTTTAATGACAATAACCGTATTTTTGACGGAGCACGAAGAAGGTTTGTTATTGATTATAAGTTTCGGAATATTCATGCCGGAAAGGCTCGGCTGCTTATCTTATTTATTCAGTGAACGACTTTCATTGTGCATACGAATGATTTGCGAGCTGAACTACGTTTATCATTTACGCCATGCATATTCTATTTAGTTTGTAAGTAACGAAAAATCCATAACGTGTAATCCGCACATAAAAGATGACCCATTTTTATAAAGTCCGCGCACGATGCATGCAGATAGAATGAAGAGTGATTCGTAAGGGAGAAATGTAATAAATTTAGTCGATATATATATTTTTAATATAATTTCTAACTTTTAATCGATGTTCGAAAATAAAATTAGCTGGAAAAAACAAGGTGGAGCTTTTGTAATCGAGATCGGTTCTGCGAAATAGATATTTTTATTTGCTTGGTAAATTTTTCAATTCTGTAAATTGGAAAATGTAATTGATATTAAGTTGCAGTCGGAAAATAACATATTTAAACCATTATATAATTACAGCTTTATACGATAAATTTCACATCATTTATACGCTGTTTTGAAGACGAGCATTATATAGCCGCAAGGTGACATTTGATTATCGTAAACGAGTTAGGCTCGACTTCATTTTCGTCGAAGTATAAACCAATAAACGTCACCAATTATGCGAATAACTTGTTTAGAATTTGGAATTTTCTGGAAACTTCGTACACCTGATATAAGATCAAATCGTTGTATGTCAATAGTCGATCGTCAAATTATACATCTCAAGATAGTGGATTTGAATCCAGTAATGCCATCAACGTTATTTTGATTTAGTGACTTGAACTATTGTGATATAATGGTCCCAAATGCATCATATTAAATTTGAAACAAAACATATTACACAAAAAGTCACAACTATCCCCATATCCCCTATATATCATAACGGATTTCTGTGTGCGTGTGCGCGTGTGTGTGTATCTGTTCGATGACGCTCACGACTTTTTCGCGAATATGGTCTTTATATGCGTATACAGTAAGCTAACGCCTATAATATGATGCTTATTACCTACGGCCTCTGGCTTTGCCTATATGCCACAAACAAGTAACAAATGAATTATTTTAATTTTATTAATTAAATATTGAATATTCAAATCGAGTACACAATTCGGGTTCACACAATCGGGTTTTCACATTTTATCATTTTCCGTGTCTTAACAAATCCACAGTCGATGCTATTAACATCGGGCCTATATCCGAATATATATCTGGTTATATTTCGAGGTCCAAAATAATACCGTAAAACGAAAATCATCGAACACAATATCAATAATTGAACTACACTTATTCGACCTTCCACCATAGACGTAGGTCGTTCGCTGTCCTTTAATTGGCGATCGGATCCACTCTATTCTGGCAAAGTGAGTTGTTGAGGGGTTAATTGAGTTGTTGGCATAAGGCGTCCTGCGGAGGCTGCGTTGCGTCACCGACTTTTTCCTGGGTTTAGCACCCCTGCATATGGTGGTGATGTGAAGAAAACCACGCCTACGTAGGTTGTTTTCGTGTTGATATGCAGTGGGTATTGTGGTGCAAGAAAATAATGGTGGATTGAAGACTTGGAGGTTGTTGGTGCGTTTTTGGGATGGTGTTGATGATTTTGCTTGGATGGGAAAAATTGAAGACGTGTAATTGGTTTGTGTGTTTTAGAAAACTTTGTCAATATATAATGTTTTTTTTTATTTACGTGGAATTTATATAGAGAAAGAACATTAACAAAAAGATATAAGGTTTTTTATGTTTGTCTAAATCCGTTGAATATATACATACATATGTATGTTACTATTGAAACTTTAAAATATTGTTTAAAACTAATAAATTATCTATTTTTATACATAAGTTATATCATATTAATTATTAATAATATTTATATTTAAATCCCAACCTACTTTTACGTATTTCCCGAAGTTTTTATCACTTTCATGATAATTTATATAAAAATATTTACCGATTTATCTTACAGTCGTCAAATATATATTTTCCCGATATTACCATTTGTTTTGCTATAAATTTTCAAAGATATTATTATGCGAATTATTTAATACGTGTTTTACGAGGTAATTTTTATATGCTATTATATTTGTTGATAACTCAGCAAACATCGAGCCCTTTTTTTCGATAAAATATTTGAATTATAACTTTCGTACAGTTTTGTGAAAAGTGTGTCAAAGCATAATATAATATAAAACTGCTATATTGTTTAAACGTATGAAAAGAAAAGTTTCAAGGCTCGAAAATTTTCAAAAGTATTTTATAAAAATTGGAAAAAATTCTTTCTCAAAAACAATTCACATTTTCGATCATAAACAGTTTCATGTAATACATTCTAAAAATAATCTTCACTTTTACATTTTGCATTCCAGTTATCTACATATATATATAAAAAAAAAACAAAGATAAGTCAAAATTTCCAAACCACCATCGTTTGCATTCAATGTATCATCAATTGAAATCAACCCATAAATCCAAAACCCAAAATCTAACTCATTAACAAACAAGCCATCTATTCGAAACACATATACAATCGAGATATTCAAACCGCACACTCGGCCAGGCTAATTAGCCTGTTTACAATTAAACCTCGTTCATTTACGAGCGATCGATTTATCCCAATACCACGTCGACTCGAAACCACCATTGTTATTTGGAGAATTTTCAATTTTCTATAACGCATCGAAGCACTTCGAATTGTTGTGGTGAAATAATAGTGGAAGTCTTCGATGCGCGAAAATCGTTTTGTACATGATGGAAAAATTTCTGATACTGTCTCCTCATGATGACCGTGAAATCGAAATTAAATAAATTTGATAGAGCCAAATAAAAGGTTGAAATATTGACCTTTTCAAAAAAGTGCTTTGATTTATTGGGTGTTATTTGGGAAATGAGAATTAAAAATGTAAACAAACCACTGTATTCTTTGAAGTGAAAAAGTTTTAATGTCAACAAATTTTCTACATTTATTGTTAGTTCGAATATTGTTTCAAAATCATTTCAAATTGATAACTATTAGTAAAATGTTTATTTCAACATTAAATTAAATGAAAATATCAATATAAATATTTTTTATCATAAATGAAAATCTCCGTTCATAATTTTCCTTGTCATAATTGCTGATTCAAATCTTTATTTTTTAATCGTTTCCTTATCATTCATTGTGTCATTAATGGATCAAATAAGAAATATCATGACGTTTGTAGAATTCAAGAAAGTCTAGGAAAAAAACTCGATAAAAAATTACCCGTATTCGTGTGTACATGATGACCTAAATTTCGAAGGATGACGAGTGTTTTTATTATTCTATTGATTTTTGTCGAAGTTTTTTGGGTAAAAAAACACACTCTTTTGTTTTCCATTGGGAACATTGTAATTATTTAAAAATTTCTCTGGACGAAAGCGTCCGTTTCTAAGAATAACGAGACGAAATCCGTTTTCAGCTCTGTGCGTTTTCCGAATCGCAAATTCCTTTGAGCTTTCATTGTCGATTCATTCAAACGGCTTAATTTGCCTCCTCGTATATTATATAATACATAGAATTACACATTAAACAATGAAAAATGAATGAATTTGTATTTTATCGGATATTTATATGAAAATAATTTTAACGAACAATATGAATGTCAAAGGTTAAATCAATCCATTTATAATGTTTTTTTAATAAACTAACTTATAATATACTAAATTTATATGGACTATTATCAGAGGAAAACAGAGTAAATAGTTAATAAAAGTGTCGAACTTTCATAGCAAAAAATCATTGACCTCCCATCAAAAAGAGAAAAACGGCGTTTTAAACGCTTTCACATCCCAAGGGAAACTCTGACCCCAACCAGGGGCCACTTAGGGACAAAAGCAGGATAGGATAGGTCACAAAAGACCCACACCATCATAAGGGTGCCAAATATTTTCAGTATGCGATATAGCCCAGTTTCGCATGGCCGTTTTTCTTCTGGTAGAATCGCGTAATTGTTTGGAAAACGTGTCAGTGGGTCGCCAAAGAAAAGCCGCCCTTTGGTGAAAAACGATCGAAAAATGTAGGGAGGAGGGATGGGGTTTGAATAAGAGGAATTTGCAGGAAATCAAATTAGTTGATAGCGTTTTTGAACGGCGGCGCAATTCGATCTTTTTCCGCGAAAAAGTTAAAGGTGGACGATATTTTGAGGTCAATTCGATAAAAATAAACCCAACTTTTCTCTTTCAGAGTTGATAACGTGTCAGTTTGATAGATTGGATTTTATATTTTTTAATAATAAATTCATCAGATCTATTTAATTTTAAAAATCGTATAAATTGAATTTTTGAAATGAAATAATTACTTCTCTGATCTATGTTGGTTTGAATAAAACGAAAAATAAAATATGTACTTTGCATATATGGAATTTTACGACAATTTCAAAGAAGTCGTAAACGTGAAACACAGTTTACTTTCTCCCAATGTGTTTCGTATACCCTTTTCTAAAAATATGTTTACCAAATAAAATTCTATTTTATTTTAGAA
Organism: Hydropsyche betteni; assembly: GCA_028571205.2. Taxonomy (NCBI): domain Eukaryota; kingdom Metazoa; phylum Arthropoda; class Insecta; order Trichoptera; family Hydropsychidae; genus Hydropsyche; species Hydropsyche betteni. The sequence goes on from JAOXNN020000013.1 coordinate 4,837,405, forward strand.
AAAAGTGAGACAACGAATACGATGCTGAATATAGCATTGCTTGTTGAATTTTTTCCTATCTCCGACACTTTTAGAGAATAAAGGCAGTAATAAAATCTATTTATAAAAAAGAAAAACGTTTTCCCTCCCATAAAAATTATCCTTTGTTATTACCACCTACAGAGATCATTATATATTATATCATAAGAAAATTAAAAATTTTATATTTTTAACGTCCGATTTTCTAGATCAGAAAAAAATTGATCCAACCCAATTCCATTTTTCAAACATAATAGGAATAAATGATTAAATATTTGTATGCAATATCTATTTTATAATTTTCCACAACTCTAAATTTCAAATGCATTCACTTTTGTTAAGACTAATTCCTAATCCTACATTCAATCGAACCTCAAAATTTTCAAAACCAAACTTTCCATCAACCAACCTTAAAAGTTCAACACTCCTAAGACATGACCCTGCTCCAAAAAAAAAAATTAACAAAAAAGTGATCGCTCACTACAGATTCGGGGCCACCGAACCGACGGGTTGGCCGTCGGAAAACTCACTTTTCCGACTCACTTCCGGAAAACCCGAAACACCGAGACGTGCCGAAAATAACGCCGGTGTGTATCGAGTGCAAACAATCGTTGAACTTTGTAAACTGAAGGTGTGTTTCGTGTTTGGCCTCTTCGTGGTTGTTTGAAATCGACGGGGTCACACTTTCTTCGCGAGTGGTTTTAATGATTGAAATTTCGTGTGTGGGCTAAGAAAATAGCCTGATTTTGAGTGTGAATCGATTTTTCAAATGTTCAAATTTGTATTATCTCAGTAAGAATGAAACAATCCAAATACAAAATAACTCTATATTCTGTTTATATAAATCGTAATAACAAATATCATCAAACATGTCACGGTTCAGATTTTGATCAAAATCGTATCTTTACCACAATTAAAAATGCATAAATTCTCACAAATCTATCGTAAGCCGAGTTTGGCTGAAGTTCAACAACACCACAACCTTTGAACCCGACACTATACAGATCGATTTTGACGCGACGAGTGCACAGGACGCAGTTTAATAAAAATATTTCACACGTCGAAGGAGTTGAATCGATCTCGTTCAAAGTGCATCCTATTTGTCGAAGTCTAGAGCTTTGTTGGTTTTGGAGTTCGGGTATTCAATGAGAACTGAGCTTCTAACAATATTGTATTATTTGTCGTAGATGTTGTCTTGAAATTGTTTTTTGTCTTGTTTTCATGCATTTGTGTTTCAAATTAATTAACTAAATTTGTTAATATGTATATTATATACAATTTTTGGTATTTGAAAAATGCTGAAATTTCACTCGAGTAATATTTGTAAGAAAAATTTATATTAACAATTATTCTTTTACATTAGAATGTAAATTTTTTTTTTGTGATTTTTTCGTTTTATAGTTTTCAGTTTGAAATGAAACTAATACAGGCAGCTCTCGAGCTACAATCGAAAAAATAATATATTCATATTTTTTTTTTTGAAAATTATTTATTTTGTTAAATTACATACTGTTATCACCTACGCATTTCGAAAATAGGGTCTTTGAAAATTGATTGATTTTTTAGCATGGATTCGACCAACGACCGAGGTTCGGGAACGTATGGAGATATGTCGTAAGTCGAGGAATATTGTATTAATTTATTCATGATTCATTTGCACGTCATTCTCATTTCTATTGCGTATTTTTAAGAATAAATTATCGCTTTGAGTATATATTATAGGGATCAAATTAATTTTATTGGGGTTATCTCTAACTAAAAAACAACGTGATAATATTTTGATCTTTATTTCAAAACTTTTTTATAATATAATAAATATTTTATGTACTATTTTAAACAATGTTCCCAAACTTTTTCAAAATTAAAAATATCAATATCAGTTTCTTCTCGTTTTCGTTTATATTTTCAATTACTAGCTGCTTCAATCACAATGAGCTTTCACGATTAATTATGAGCACCGTTTCAGTTTTTCAAAATATTCTTTGAATTACTATTATATTTGTTTTAATTTGTATAAATACAACTATAATTTACACTTATAAAAGGATTACTATAAAATATTAAATTTTTATTTGAATTATTTTATTATTATATTCGAATTATTCTAATTCGAAATCAATAATTATATTATTGCTCTGTTTATTTATGCAGATTCATGTTATTTACAATGAAATCACGGTGGTATAATATATCTGTGTATAATGCATAACTGTTTTTTCTACACGTTTCAAAAGTTTCATCAGGCATACCCATGCTTACCATGGCTCTCAAATAATATTCCATTTTTCCATATTTTACATTGGGAAAAACTAGGCTTCCACCAGCATCACCGGGGCAAACGGCAGTACCTTGAAAAAGAAATATAATTTATTATTCACGATTTAATTTTTATTTATCGTCAAAATCAATTTTTACCGTTTAAGTGTCCTGCGCATAATTTATCTACGGAAAGGTATTTTATGAAATCGGATGGCACATTTTTTTTACACATTTCATTGTTAATTATTGGAAAATTCGCTGCCAGCAAAACTTGAGATAATAGTTGCATATCTCCTTCTTTTGTTAAACCCCATCCAACAACCTGGAACAGTTTCAAAATATACAGAACTTAAATTTCTTAAATAATAACAAGGAAATATAATAAATAATTGTAATGTAAGTCATTTTTTTAATTCTCAAGTTGACTTTTTGAGTTTTGCCAAAGATAAAATGATTTTTTTTACCTTTCCTATGGATTCTTTGCTTATTTTGCCGTCATCAAAAATGGAAAAGTCGAGATGGACGGGTTTCACATAGTCATTAAATATCAATTCAGTCTCCAATATTAAAAGTGCTATGTCATATTCAATATTTGTCACAAATCCATTATATTTTTCATGTACAATTAATTTTTTTAACTGTAACAGTAAAACAATGTTTTTCTTAAATGTTTATCCTTTTTTAACATTGAAAATTTTTCAAGATCAATGTTGTTGTTTAGAATATTTTCATTAAAAAAATTGTTCCTTATTTTCAAAAACCGTAAAAAATACATTATATTTTATCTTTCATCTGGTATTAGAAAGCCAAGTTATATTTATCATCTGTAATGGGCTATTAAATGTTTTGATTAAAATTTAATATTTCAAAACCTACATTTCGTTTTTGAGCTGTGTCTTCAATGGCTTCCCATTTTCTTAACATTTTTCCTGCAGCGATAAAATTTTCTTCGACGTTTCTTTTTTCTATTGAAAAACTAGTCACACAATGAGCAACTAGAAAATTGAAAATAAACATTATAATTATCATTATCAGGAAAAATTTTCAAAAAGTGGAAACAAGAAATGATTACAAAAATAATCACGAATCATGGGCCAAAGTTTGTTAATATTTTTTTTCCTTACCTGTTATTACAATTTTATTAGTGAGTATAGTTCCAGAACATATTAAAAAATAAAATCCACTCGATTTTTGAATTCGATATATGCCCACATTCCAAGGGGAACCTCCTTTTACTTCTCGATATCCATTGATAACTAAATTGAAAAAAAAATTATATCACAAGCGTAAAAAAAATGAACCGAAAACTTTTTCAACTTCTTCATTAAAATAAACAGTACATACTTGCTTCTGCACACAAAATAGATATAATTACAACTAATAAAGCTAGTATTTTTCTCTTCATGATCAGCTGGTTTCTCCGTCACTATTTAAATTATGTATTATTCAGTATGAAGTGAAACTACATCTGCGGGTATACACTAAGCTCAGATTATTATTACCGTAATTATCTGTAAAAAGATTAAAGGTCAAAATTATTTTTGTTTCGTTGCAATTATTTTGATAAAATAATTAAAATGAAAATAATTCAGTTTAAATAAAGTTGTCTATGAAATAATGATGTATTGAAAAATTTACGATTGTAGATTTTTTTATGGTTAATTTTGTATGGTTATCTTATAATTTTGATCTGATTTGTCTTTTCATTGAAAAATATGTTTACATTGCTTCATTTTTTCCAATTTTTGATGACATAAAAACTTTTAAATGTATTTTGAAAACAAAATAAACAACATTCATCGATATTTTTTTGTCGACCTAAATAAAATAAACTCACACCCTTATTCAAAACGAATTAATTTTTTCATATATTTACCTGATCCGAGCGAATTATATAGCATCGTTATATATTATGGGTTCGAACCGAACACAACAAAAATGCAATAACTTCACACTGACCGATAATAATTCAAAGTCCATTGTTATGCAAGTCGTTTCAGCCACCTGTGCGAAATGCAGTATGATGAAAATAGCAAGGCATTCGAAACCCATCAAATGTTTTACGGCTCAGAAGCGTATACTCGCAATTCGCTAGGAAATGCGAAGCTCGTAAAATGGTAGCTTTTCAAAACTATGAAATTTCCCGCCGTGAGACTCTTATAAAGGTCTTTTGTGCGAGTGTTGTTTTTTAATCCATTCAGGCGGAATAATGAGTTGGTTCGTGGTATTATATAATATATAACCATATTTAAACGTTAAAATTACTAGTCGTTCGAAAAAGGTTTATTGATCTGAAAAAAACAGTTCTACGCTTTGATTTGATTATGTATATATATATAATAATTCAATTAGCTATAGAAAAAAATATAAAATATATCCGTATCATTTGCGACAAATTCAAAAAAGGTCTTATTTTTTTATTTAATATTATACATCCAATCCTCTTTTTACATGAGGGATACGTTCCACAAACTACAGCGTAAAAAAATGTATAGTGAATATATAAAAATTGGAAATAGGTTATATCATTATATAATATAATATTTGGATAAAACTTTCATCCAAATGTACTTATTAAAAAATTTGTAATGTGAAAAAATTTCGATGTGTAAAATCATTGAAAAATATTGATTTTTTTTCACTCATCAACTATTATATAATATAATTGTAATAATACTGTTACTTGTTTGCACCGAATCCTATTATTACGGCATAATAATAATCATTTTTTAATTTTTATATCGTGTCAAAGTGAAAAAACCGTGTAAAAAAATAATCGGTTCTTCTTTCTTGAACCGTATTATTTCAGAACTGTGTAAAAAGAGGATTGGATGTAATTACATTTAAAATATGAACGGTTGTATGATTGATTGAAATTCATTAGAAAATTAAAAAGTATGTTTTATTAGAGTATAAAAATATTTTATTTTTAATTTAAAAAAATAAATTCTAATAAATCTTAATGATAAATATTTACGATTTTTGTTATAATATAAACACATAACTAGCTCATAACTAGGATTATCATATAATATCCAAAGGAGGATAAATTCAACTTTTTCGATTAAAATTCAACAAATACTTTAAATAACCATTTTAACGATAGTTTTAGATATAAAAATTATAAATATTTGAATCCATGTATCGGTTTTCTTAATAAAAATGTTGTCATTAAAAATTTTGAATGTTTTCGCAAATTAGGTAATATCAACGGTTAATCTAATTTTGTTTTCACAATGAAAATATATTTCCTATTTATAACTTCGTAATAAAATTCCCTATATTTATCCTTGCAATTTTTCAAGTGGTAGCTCTACTAGTGATAATATACGCTAAGGCTTCAAAGGAGACGAAATACCACCTGCCATATTTGGGATATTCAGGATCCACACGAGATGAAGGGACACCAAATTTTCCCGAATTATTCCAAAAACTCAAGTCCGATCGCTGAAAAGTCACCGAAATACCTCGCTTTCAATCAAAAACAAAACTGCGCGATATTTTATGATAAATCACTTGGTCCGCGGAATCTTATCTTTGAGGAAAATTCCTCGATAAAAACAAAGCCCGATTAACAATCAATTTGCCGAAGATGCGAAATCGGGTCACAACATTTGTGACCCGCTATTTTGCTGTATTCGAATCCGATTAGTTCGAACGCGAATGTACAATATTCGAAGGCTTTAATTCAAGACTCGATTAATCCGTATACAAGGGCCGATAATTGATTCGCAGACGAATTATTCAAATATGAATCGGCGCTCAGAGCTTTTGTCGACTTCGAAATGCTTACGTAAATTGATTGAATTTTTTTCGTTTGCAAAATAGTATCTTGAGGCTCTTTATGTACTATATATATATATATATATACAATAGGATTTTAAGTTTTCGTACTTTCGGCTTATTACTTTTATATAAGATCACGTTTTTTTTTAGATCACGTTGGAAATTCGATGATTTCGAATTCTCTTTTGCTCTTCGATGTTGCGTAATTTTTTCATATTTTTTTATAATCGTAAATTGGATGAGCCGTCACGTATTGTTTATTGCTGAATACTTTATTCTTTTTCACTGAAAATAAATGAAATATTATGCGGGCAATATTTAAATGATTGATCCACTTAGTTTTGTTTAACAATGTTTTCTCGAAATTATAATTAGTTCAATTATCATCATAATAAGCTGCTGTACAAAATCCTTGTTGATACTTTTTCATTAGCTTATATTCTGAATAACATAAGGAAAAAAATAATAATTTGAATTGAAAGGCTCGGCAGTAAACAATGCTAAGCTCTAAAAATATAAAATTGACTTTCTTTTATTTACTACAAAAATTAGTACTTTTACTACAGAAATTAATAAATAATTAAAAGATGACAGATGACAGTATTATGTTGGGTTACTCCTAGTTTTATTTACATCTAAATGTTTTTTAAAAACAGTTTTTCTTAACATCTTCAAAAGTGACAAATGTCAATTTGCACTATTTACTGCCGAGCCCTTCAATTGATTTTTGAGTTAATATTCTGAATTTAATAAACCGAAACAGTTCAAAATTATAATTCGATTTGAAAAATATATTTTATTATTATTTATTAGTATTTTTGATAGATTAGTTTTATTTTGTAATATGACACCCCTTCGCATGTGCCTCCGTGGCGCAATCGGCTAGCGCGTTCGGCTGTTAACCGAAAGGTTGGTGGTTCGAGCCCACCCGGGGGCGGCTTTTTTATTTGTTTTTATAAAAATAATTTATTATTAGTTATAGTTATAAATTTTGATAAAAATTTTAAGTGGAATATCTATAAAATTTTTATTTTGATAAGATTTATTTGTTTATTTTAAAATCACGCCAATAGGTACACGTTTCAAAAATGATTTATGTTGCGTCGATAGATGGGAGTTATTTATTGATAGTGACATCTATGAATTTCAATCTACAATTTATTTTTAATATTAAAAAATTTAAAAACAATTCAGTGAAAAATACAAATAAAACAACTATTTTAACAAATTCAGACATATTTTATTTGCTATTATGCTTTGATGCAATAATATAATATAATAAATACTGTCTGTTTAAGCACACTTCAAGCCAACATCTTCAACTTTTCGTCTGTTCAATGTATTTTTTTTTAATATTAACATTGCACAATTATTAATACAACAAATATTTGATTTAACAAAATACAAAAATGTAATAAAATTCCATAAATGTTTAAAATGGTGTCTATATAAATGCCCATGATAAATTATACATACAAATCTCAATTTTCTAAAATCATATATTCCAAAAACTGTAAAAAATCTATTGTTTGTATCAAAATAATGAAAAATGTCCGATACTATTTAAGCACAAGTGTATATACTTGTTATTTTTTTTTTTTCAACATATCATCATGAAAGTTGTATACGATTAATAATTTTTAAAATTCTAATAAGGGGTTATTTTATATAAATATGAAAAAAATAAGGCTGTTTTAATTATAACTATATTGGTAATCGAAATTACTTTATATTATGTAATATCAAATAATATTTTTTTATCATTAAATGCACTTGCTTTAATTTTCATTTTTTATTTAATTTTTGATTTCTACTCGGATATATTTGGCAGATATTACTTAACGGTTAAGTGCAATGAATATATTTATTTTGTGCTTTTATTGTAAATTATATAATAAGTCCTTTGAGGTTTCTAAAAATAAAAGAAAAGATCAAATACGTTTACAACCATACAAAATTAAAATATCCATTTGAAAAAATGTTATGATATAAAAAAATATGTATATTACAAAAATTTCTTATTGCACTTTCAAACTTACAAAATATTTTTTCAGTTCTAATTAAAATAGTTTTCAATAAAAATAGCATGAAAAATAACTTATTAAGTAATACACGGCACGTGTGATTAGATTTTTAAAATTAAACTCTTTAGTAATCTACAATTTGATTCAAAATTATTTATATAAGCGATATGCTCAAATTCATAATGAAAAACGTGCTGCAACATATCAATTTGAAAATATTTGCCATTACATAAAAATATATTGAAAACCTTTTTGCTCCTTAAATAATCAAAATATCATGCGAATATAATATTTAAATTTTCGACTAGTTTAGTGCTGATGACATAACAAGTATTTAGAAATAGAAGGAATAAATAAAGAAAAAATATCACAAATTTTTTTCAATGTTAAACATCAAATTTCATAAATATAAATGAGTAAAATAAAACAACTGATTTTTAAGTAGCAAAAGAAAACAAAGATAACTGAGGTATAAACGCAAAGACTCTTCAAGAACTATAGATTTTCTAATCATTTATCAATAGATTTTTCGTAAGTGACAATATAAAAACTAAAAAAAAATGTATACAATCGCATAGAGGACCTCTTTGAATTAAATACTATCTAAGTATTACAATACTCATAAGTTCTTTCGATAATGTAACATTACTATATAAATGTATCACAATGCGGGGTCTTCAGCCGTAGACTAGACACATGGCCGGGTTCTGGTGACACCAGCGTGGCCATAGCGGAGCGGCAGGAAGACCTCGACGCACCAGCCTTTCACGATGGGTTTGAAGACGTGTGTACACGTCGTGAGGGGACACAGTTCTGTCCAGAGATGGAGGATCAGACCAAAGCCTTTCGGCTAGAGCAGCTGCTCGAGGCCAAATCCTGGGATGTACAGTTCCGGAGTCAGCTTGCTCTGTCCATAGACAAGCTTCACCACCAACTGTTAATCTTCTTGACCCTCCTGACTCTGGAGACCATGGACGATGGTTGTAAACAGATTGCCAATTCTTGTATTGACCACAAGCACCTGGTCCTGAATCTCTCCACGACCCAAAACCACAATCAAAGTACCAAGCATCCACGTGAGATGCAATTGTTCTATAATCGTTCTCGAGCAGCTCTTGATTTTCAGGCCACGATGAACCACCCCACATCTGTATGGCAAAAATGGATTTGTCGAAGTATTGTGTCAAATAAGGCCTCTTGGACAGATCACTAGACCAAACTATAACTATTTTGGGCAGATGTCCTCCATTAGCTTTAGAAACTCGTTCTAGAGCACGCAAAGTGAACTCTCCCCATAAAGTATGCAAGTCGGTTTCGTTGAAAAACTGTCCCCAACAGTCTAAATTAACTTCATCGCCTCCAAAGTGAAATATATCTGTCACATGGGTGTACTGAAATATATCTCGATAAAGTTGCTCTAATATATCATAAGTATGGTTATTTCGAGGATTGAGTTGACCACAAGGAGGTTCCCCACAATAAGCTTGCCAAGGCTGTTGATCTATACATAAAGCTAAATCGCCTAAGCCATGGGAAGGTCCCCATTGCCATCCGCTACCGGCATGCCCAGGAGTGTCGACTTCGACTAAAACGCGAATACCACGAATTCTGGCATACTCAACAACGTCTTTCAAATCATCCACGGTGTAAATGTGTTCTGGAGAATATGCTCCGTGCTTGGCTAACTGTGGCACTCTTTCAGACAGATAAGGAAAACTCTGAGAGTCAGTCATATGCCAATGAAAAGTGTTTAGTTTCGAAGCAGCCATGCCATCGAGAGTCTTCTTCAAAACATCCAACGGGAAGAAGTTTCTAGCCGTGTCAAGCATTAGGCCTCTATAACGGAAAACAGGAGCATCTTGCACCGAAGCAGCTCGAAGCATCCTCAAAGCACCTCTAGCATATTCGTCAGACCATATCAGTTGGGACAGCGTTTCAAGACCATGTCTAGCTCCAAAAAACGACTTCGCTTGAATATTCGCGACAAGAGAAGAGCCCTCTGGACGAACGATCAACGAATAACTTTCATCCGTATCCAAAGTCAAATACGTCTCTCCCGTGCCGTTTACCGTTACTTTTATAACTACTTCGTCGACAGACGGCGACGCTTTAGCACCTTTTCCCTCTATAGCCTTCAGATTGTTCTCGAATATGGTATAGGCCAGCGACAGTTGAGTCATGACCATCCTGGCGGGCACAGCGACGATTTCGAAGCGCAATATTTGCGTGGACACGATGGCTGTCGTCGTGCCCAAGGTGACCGGTCCTGTGGGCTGAGGCCACAGTTGGGTGGAGTCGCAGAGCATGTTGCAAGTGTCCAAAGTTTGAAGACTTGAAGCGGACGCGGACGCCGAAGCCGCGAGTCGTTCGCATTTTCCCGAGTTGCACTGCCATGTCCATCGGGGTTCAGATAATCTGCAACGTTCAACGGAATTTGAGGGGACATTGTATAATATTACATAAAATAAATGTGGATTTGATCTGAGCATTAATAAAATTAGTGTGCATTAAAAAATAACTTATGCATTTTGCACGAGCATTGAAATGTGAGCACTAGAAAAAATATTTTCATCATTGAAATAATATCTGTACATTAAAATTAATAAAACGTATATCTGAATGAATATAAATACAGTAAGCCCCCGTATAACGTTTGCGGCGTTCTCCCTATAACGTATTTTTTTTTCAAATGCATTTAATTTAATTTTTTTTTTGAATTTTTTTCAAATGTATTTGAAACAAGCAATTAACGCGTAAAAATGTCCAAAAAGAAAAAAGAAATGAAAATATTTCATTTATTGATTTCTTTAAATTCCCCCCTATAACGTAGAACCTATCTCAACGTTATAGGGGGGGGGGTTTACTGTAAAGCAGTGGTCGGCAACTTACTACCTGCGGGTAATTGAACTGCTCACTACGACGTTTTGAATTGCCCACCAAGAAAATATGATATTTTAAAATAAAAATATTATATTTAAAATAAAAATAAAATATCATATTTTCTTGGGGGGGCAACTCAAAACGTCGCAGTGGGCAGTTCAATAACCCGCGGGTAGTAGGTTGCCGACCACTGCTGTAAAGGATCGGAAAAGCCGCAAACGGGAATAGGACAAAATATCAACCGCACAACCATCATCCAAAACTTTAATAATAGAATTGAAAAACGACAAAATTTTAAAATGTGATAAAGATTAAACGAAATCAAAATTTCAACAAAATGAAACGTTTACATTTGTATTGTAAGGCCAGGCGCCCACTGCGATTTTTAGTCGCGGCGATTGTTTAGTCGCGAAAATGGAAACATAGTTTTGGGTTGAAG
>JAOXNN020000013.1:4848910-4866846 GCA_028571205.2 Hydropsyche betteni
GTTTTTACATTTTATCGTTTTCCGTTTCTTAACAAAACCACAACCGATGTTATTAACATCGGGCCTATATACTAGTAAATTATATATTCGGATATTCGATTATCCGAATATTTCTCCTATTCCATATTCAATATCCGAATAATTGATTTTACGAATATTTGGGATCCTTACCCGCTACGCTTACTAATAACCCAAATTCTAATCCACACAAATCTCCGCATATAAATATGTACAATTCTAAATCTAACACGAACAAATATGTGATTTTCCAGCGCTGTTTTGGGTGGCGTTTTAGCGGCCGTGTGTGCAGCTTGTTACTGTTGCGGTCGAGCGAGTCGCGCTAGAAAACCGAGGGAAGGCTCTCACGCCGGCAATATATACACCCTGTCGACGGAGTGCCCTCACAGCCACGCTCTGGTGAGTTGAATTATTATATTTGTACGTTTTTGCGACGACAGACGCGGGGCCGATGGGGAAAAATGCGGTTCCCGTCGGACAAATTAGAGCCGAAACCGCCGCGTCGGCGTCTCGGGATTAATTTGATTGTGTTCGTTTCGTGGCTCTTTTTTCGTCACATGAGTAGTTGGTTCGATTCGGAAAGTGCACGGATGTTGTATTGTGAGTCATTTGATTGGATGTTTCTTAAAATAATGTGCACGTGATGTATCAACTAAAATATTGACAAAACTGATATTTTTTAAATATAGATTTGACTCGTTCAATTATTATAATTATTTAAATTTAATTTCTTTCAATATGGATACTTGATTTTAAAATATACAATAAAATTTGATGATTTGTATACGTTGTTTAACGCAATAACCTTCCATAGTGATTTTACGTATACTATTATACTAAACAATTGAAAACAAATTTGACAAATGTCGTTTTAACAACATAGAGCTATAAACTAACAAATTTTGGACATCCATATCAAAAGACTCTGAAGATAAAGATTCAAAATAAAACTTAAAAATGAATCGTGATATTCATCAATTAAACAAAGTTTATCTTTTCTACGTTTGATTTGACTTGACTACATTTGAATTCGAATTTTTAATTCATTACAATTAATCAATTATATTCTACATGTATTATGAAAAAAATATCAATTGATATAACACGAAATTTCTTTAATACTAAAAGATTTGACACATCTGATGTTTCTTCCAAAGCAAAAGATAATTCAATGAGCAGCGACAAGAATCACAACGAAGCAATAAACGAAAACAAAATCGGGAAAAATCTAGCGCGGCGGAAATCAGCGGAAGACGCTTTCCCTCAAACTAAGAAATAAGCGCACAAATCCCGCGTTTTCCGCCCCGAGGCGAAGATCGGAACGCGGAAAAGCCGCGAGACCGGGAAAAATTCAAAAATTCCGTGGGAAAAATTGAAGAAGGCTCGTGGGAGAGGCGACGCGAATTTTCCGAGGGAAAGAAGTCGTTGGAGTGGATGCCGTCGCCCGGCGATGGTCCACCGCAGGTAATTTTCCGCATGTGGTGGAAAAGTGGGTCGGAAAATGCACTCGGCCCTCTCTTCCACGTGTGCGCTTTTCCGGGACGAACTTGCTGCCCGCTTTTGCGGCGCGCTCGTAATGGAATATTTACGAATGTTTGAATTGCGCGATTTTCGCATAAAACTATATTTAACAAATGTATTTGAATTTTCAGTTGTGCACGCTAGAAGCGTTCATGTACTTTAATTATATTTAGTACAATGAATACAATTTTAACTGGGAAATTTAAAACTATCATCTACCATTCAAAATACGAAAAACTTGCTACACGTATATTATATTACAGTTTATTAAATCCATATTATTATTAACACGAAGACAGATTTTTGTCACATTGTCAATACGAGAAATGGTAATGAAAAAATTAAATACAAATAAAGGATACGAAAACTGATTACATAAATAACAAATCAATACTATGAAATTCACTCGACACGTTTTAAGAAACGAAAAGCGATTTTTAACACTGAAAACCGTTATCTGTCTCTATCACCTTATAAAAATAGTGCACAATCAGCAGATCGAACGAACCAAGCGGGAAAAATCCTAACCTGACCCAAAGGGGAGTGTCTTCGTCTTTTTATATATTTCTAACGGCGCAAACAAACCGCTCGGCCATAACGAAAAGGTGTAATAAATCGGGAAATTACGTCATTTTCAACGCCACTGCCTTATCGGGAATGTTTCCGAATTTTCGCGTTGCAGCAGAACAATTCGAAAAGCGTTTTTCGTATCGTATAGAATGAACTGGTTTCAGTTGACTGTACTAGTTGCAGAAGTTTCTTCGGCAAGACCGTTCGTCATAAAAGGTTTAAATAGTTAAAAGGATCCGATGAAAAATGGCGCCTTCGCGAACTGGAGGTGGATGAGTGGGTTGAGAAGAAGAGCGAAGGAGTACGGAGGTAAAAAGGTTAATGGAATTGGAATCATGCATCGAGTTTGGGAAGTTAAAATTAAAATCGTGATTAAATTTATATGCGAAACCTTAAAGTTTTGAGAATCGAGACGTTTATTTAGCGAATCGTGCGGATTTATATGAGGGGCGTTTGGGTGGAATATTTTATTTTAAATTTTAATTTAATTCAATTAAAATAGCGATATTGATAAAAATAAAATTTACAATTTTAACCGATTCGAGAAAATCATTATCCTAACACCGTTAAACTGCAGCTTCAACTGCAGACATTCCAAAAATAAACACATTCGCAACCTCTACAATGCGAAATACAACAACTCTACTGAAATAAATCCAGTTAAAACTTTTTCGACAAACAACTAAATCATTTCACAATAAAATCTATATACAACCACGAAACCAATTATCAACAAATACAAAAAAAACCAATCCACCGCCCATCAACTGCATTCACAAATCCCAACAGAACGACCTCCGAAAACAGCACGTATTCAATTTGCATACACCCCTCCGTTAAGACCATCGATCATTCCGACACAGCGGAATACAATATTAACGTTTAATTTTCTCGGCGTCCAGAGACGTCGGATATGGACCCGAAAGAAGCGCAGACTCGGAGGACACTTTATTCATTGGCCACCCTGTACACCATCAATCACCGTGACGGTGCAAGGACCGCGGATAGTCCTCGGGGAGAGGCTCCATTAGCCAATATCCTCAGAGGAGGACACGGTGTACTGTTATGTGCGAAATGTGAGACGTCGGCGATACGTCGCTTGTTTGGTTCTCGGGGATATAATAATTTGTGGGTAGAAAAGGGAGTTTGGGAGGGATAAGTGAAGCTGAAGTGAAATTAGTAAAAATGTTGAAATTTGGGAATGGAATTGGAAGAAAAGAATATAAGTTTGAGTGGGAAATTGATGTATGAATTTAAGAAAAAATGTGTTTGAGATAGTCGATGAAGATCGCTCAATATATACGTAAGTCACAGTTCAGGTGTATTTCAGTCCATGTATATTTAGGTTGGTCATAAATATACATTATTGGGGGTTGAGTTGGGTTAGGAAAGATTAGGTTTTTTCGGCAATTTCATTTGTTTTGATAGAAGCTTTGGGATGATTCAAATATACATGGACTAATAATATATTATACATGGACTGAGACGTATGATATACAAAAATGGAAGATTGTCGAAGATATTTTCATTAAAAAAAACGAATTTTTTGTATGAAGTAATACACCTGTAACTGACCATGTACCAGTAATTAACCATCTGCCAGAAAAACGTTAAAAATAAAGTTTCCAAAATTGGTAATTTTTCAGAAGGATGCGATTGATAGGTTGTAATTTACAGCCACAATTTACCATAGAAAGGGTGCGATTGATAGGGTACATGGTCAACCTTATCTTAATGGTGATTTATCATTCGTAAACGCCTAAATTATAATTTCACATTTGAAAAAGGTTACATAGTCATTCGAAAAATAAAATCTGCACCACATAAAACATAACGATAACATATTTCATAAAACGTAACGATACGACTCACTACATAAAGCGATAGCTTTAAAACTCAGAAAATTTTTAAAATATCATCCCCATCACAGAAGCGAGACACGATTCCGAAAATAGAAAGTTCAACGAGAATTTTCAGTGCGTCCTGAAAAAGTTTCCGAATCCCTTCGGGAACGGGTCGCCACTTTTGAAAACTCCATCCCGCCGACGGCGCTTCCCCAACACACGCGAAAAAAAGACGCTTTTTTAACGAAAAAAAGCGATTTTGCAAACACCTCGAATATTTCGACACGTATCGCGAATGGGAAGTTTGAATTATCGCGGGAAAATATCGCCGGTGATATAATAAAATCCGGTACACGGAGCAAGTGCACGAAAGCGCCGAGAGATTCCGCGCAATAAATCGCTTTATATGTAGAACAAAGTATACGGGGTAAAGCTCGAAATAACTCTGATATATTATTTTATACTGTCGTGTAAGTTGCTCGGGCTAAGCTTTTCTTCTAGGTCATAGTTCGCCGTCGAAAATGCAACCCGAAGCTTTTAGCGTCACACAAAAATTCTATTATGGTCTTTTAAGTAACGGCATTCGATATCGTAACGTGAGCTAGCATTATATGGACCTTACAAAGGCCAATGCACCTTAGTAAAAAAAAATTCTGCTGAATCATAAATTAAAATTTAACCTAATAAACTAATTGAAATAACGTTTCAAATTTAAATTGCTTCATATGTATTATTAACGATTTTTTAGTTTAAATCTTATATATTTTTCAACGAAATCTATTTTTTCCAAACAAATACGATATCTGGCCTATAAGTGCTTCCATAGAGTAATAAAAAGTATTGTGTTCAGTAATAATAGCCGCGTTACCTTAGAGAGTATAGTTCAACGGTTTCAAAGACGCTTGGACGTCGGCCACATCATCTGAAAAGAAAATATGATATTATTAATACACATTGTAGAGGGAAAATATTTTCTAAAATGCTTTAGATATATGTATTTGGTATAAAATTCCGAACGCAATAAATACGAGACGAGAATAAAAATAGCTATAAAGCTCACTGATATTTTTTTTACAGGACTAACGAATGTAACTGGAACGATATACAATTCAGTTTTGTTCTCGAACCTTTTCAAAAAAATGATATGTGAGTGCATTTTTACATACTACACATTCGACATAGAGAAAAAAAATGATACAATATGTTTCCATACAAATGAGTATGCAGTATTGACAAAACGTGCACATTACACATGAAACGGGACTGCTAAATATACCGATTTTATTTATAGAATTTTATTTACCATTCAGCGAATGAATTATCAAATAGACTATTACGCAGCGGAGCTTTATATAAACGGTTAAAATTGGAGAGTCGATAACGATGATGCAATTATTGTGTAATGATCCTTATACAATGGATGACGTTCATGCAACATTACGTGCATTCAACAACGTTATAATTAAATTCGATCCGGGCTATATTTCAATTACTGAGAAAGTTCTCGGAGCAAACAAAGAAAGTTTGGATTTATAGTTCCCTGAAGATGAGTAATTTTAATTTACCGTTGGGCTTGTC
Source organism: Hydropsyche betteni (assembly GCA_028571205.2). NCBI lineage: Eukaryota > Metazoa > Arthropoda > Insecta > Trichoptera > Hydropsychidae > Hydropsyche > Hydropsyche betteni. The sequence continues at coordinate 4,854,442 of JAOXNN020000013.1, forward strand.
TGGGGCAAACCTTTTATCTAGGTCCCCATTGGAAACGGTACTGACTCCTGCGAGACCACTAAACACACCTATTTTATTATATGCCGAAGAAGAACGAAGATTGACCTCGTCTGTGTGCATATAAAAAAAGATTGCAATGGATTCGGTGTGGTGTAATTTTCGGGATTGTTTTTTTTTTTTGCTTTCGTTACAATTCAAAGTGAAAATGTTCGAAACATTCAATTTATTATTATAATGATAATTTTCATTCGATATTGAATCTATATAAAAAATTTTAACAAAAGTAATATATAATAACTGTTTGAAAAGTATAATCCAACGATACAAATAAAATTGCGAATTCAAAACAATCTAATTTCAAACAGGAGTTTCGTATAGCAAATTTATTCAGACTGTTATTTTTTTGACTCATTCATACACACATACGATTATGAGAATATTCAAATTGAGATTCGCACGAGAACTTTTACTCGAGATATAACGACTCGGTGAGCAAAAAAAACCTCATTACATTACCCTCGGAAAAACTTTACCGCGTAATGAATAAACACGCGAATTCTTATACGCGTTACATAGTCGTGCGAAGTCTGCAAATTGGTAGACACACTGAAGGCAAGAAACTTGTCTTATTCCGTTAAACGACTAATAATTCAATAACTTTTCCAATTAATTATTGTAATTTTTTTGAATTAGTGATAAATAAAACATAATATAATTTGTATGAGAAAAATCACACAAACGAAGCAATTGAAAAATGATGGGTATTGAATGGGTGTAACTATGTATTATCGATCTAAAATTATTTAAGTAAGAGATATAAAAGTATAAATTTTTGAGTTATTTTTTCATCGCTATACAGGTTGCAGACAATAAAGAAAAATGCTTGAATTTACGATGGTATCAAAAAAGCTTTGTTTTACAATAGATGTTAAATCGACTACATTAGATGACGATAAATAATCATCTGTTATAAAAAAGTCTTCCCGATGAAAATTTCAAGAATTCTTATTTATATAATGACAACGAAAAGATTATATAGTTTGAGTACTAAAAACGATATTTTTCAAATTTTCTGACGATACATTATCACATCCTTCTACGTCATTTATCACTTGACCAAATTAATCAAAAAAAATTTAACAAACTACAAAACAAATCAATTTTCTCTAACAAAAATTCATTCTAATACATATCACCTCAAAACAAACGCAACATCGACCAAATTTTCTAACAACACCTAACTTTTCCATCCTCCCCATCACTTCCATACATCATTATTACACACGAAATTCCGACACACATATTCAGACCAAACAGAAGCATCAAAACCGTACACGAACACTCGGCCCGCAGATGAGAGCGATTCGAGTTAAAAAGCTGGCGTTGCGGAGCGCGCAAACGAGCCGGAAAAACACTTTTCCGAACCGCGATCAACGGGTTAAATTCGGCGGGAAAAGTCGTCGCGGAAAAAGCGATACGGCATCGGCTCATTTGCCGCCAAAAATTGATTCGAATTTCGAAGACGATTTGCGGCTCGCGATTCGCAGACGGATCGGCGCATCTGGTTTTTGTTGATTCAGTATTTTTCTTTTAACAAAATAATTAATTTTATGATTGAATATAATCGTTTCAGAAGTTATATCTATAATATAATTTTTGTATAAATCGACTTTTTAATTTGATACGATGTGTAAATCAAATTATATTTTTAATCAATTTAAAATACACAGCACTTGTTATATGATCGTCTGTATTATATCATATACACATTTTACGACGGGAAAGATATTGTTCGGTCACTGCTAAAAGAAATTGTAAAGACAATGTCCGTGTATTTTTATAGTTTCAAGCAATCTTTATTGTTTGCGTAGAAGATATAAATCCACTTAATCTCGCGATAAACGTAAAACATTCAATCGATACAAATAATACACGTCGATATACATACACTCGGAGATGATAATATAACATAATTCGTATTAAATTCGACAGGAAAAATAATAAATAGACTTTTATGCGAGACCATCCATCTTAATACAAGCGGATAAATGCGTGCACAACGGAACAGTTCATTTTATTGCGCAATATATTTTCTTCCACAATTTTATTGACGTATCGACTCCGGTATATAAAAAACGCATCAATATACCGGCGGGCAAACACAATTTAAATTATAATACGGAAATATCGTATGTATATAAAGGTAATGCGAAATGTCAATGCGTCGTTCACGACGAAGATTAAAGGGATCCTTTTTTTCTGTACTAAAACGGGAGCCTAGTTTTCGCGCGGTCTTCAGTACTACTATTTATTCGAGCAAGTCACGCGAAGCGGAAAAAAACCTTTGTCCTTCAGGTCCTGAATACTTAATTACCTTCATTAACTTCGCATCCCTACGGTGAGCTTGTATAGAGTTTTGTAATTAATTACGTCGGTTTTGGCTCAAGACACAAAAGCGAGACGAGCGTGTCGCGCAAATATCTCTCGCCGAAGGGTTCGATCTGAAAAAAAAAAAATCGCAAATACAATACAGTTGAACCCAGATAATGCGAAACGTTAGTAAATTTACTTTTTTTAAATATTCAATATGATTTTCTATTATAAACTGAGGTTTAAATAAACTGTTTTTATGACGGATTATATAAATCGATGATTTGATTAATATCACAAAAAAAATTAATCATAAAGCCACATTTTTGGAAAAATAACGAGTAACTAACATGAATTTTATATTAACAAATTACTTCTTATTTCAATTCAATGTCAATATCAAACTATATATAAACGAGAAGTCGTTGACACATTCCCGGAAAGCTAGCCTACATCATTTTCATCGCAATAATAATCCCCGTTTTATTTACAAACGGCTCAATAATTCTTCTGCTTGTTCTTTCGTCGACAAACAACCGCAGCTATAATTTGAGTAACAAAAGAGGTAAATTGCCTACGACAATTTATTATTTTCGGATCGTAAAAAAAGTTTTCGTATTCCGCAATATAAATGGCACACATATCATATAATGTGATATGAAAATTTCAATGCATTCCACGCAGATCGGGAAAAAATTGTAGTTTTTACAAAAGTTTGACGTAATTCTATTTTTCAATCAATGAAATTACGTTAATAATTGAAAAAAATTGAATTAAAAAAACAATGGAACGTGTGTGCAATTGTAAATGGAAAGTTTTCGAGTCCGAGCACACAAGCGTTTCGCAAATATGCTAAATAAAGTGAAAAATATACAAGCTGTGTGTGTGTGTTGCATAATTTCAAACTTTTTATTCTTCCAATTTTATTTCAATACGAATATGCAAATTAATTAATAAATTCAAAGAATTTAACCTACTAAAAGTCTGATTTTCTACATGAAAAAAATTAATTAATCAAAATCAGTTAATACAATATTCAGAATCCTTTCAGTTAAAAATTTGCCACTCGCTGATTTCCAGAATAACTCCACCCGATGTTTCAATCAAATCCGCTTATAACCCACCGAAAAAACTGATATATCGACGATATTTTCAGTTTTTTTTTAATGAAAAATTAACACCGAAAGTGTGTACTCGTGTATTTTTCCGAGCGCGTTTCATTGATCGCCTATTGAACGCGCAAAGGTGAAAGGTCCCTCCCGGGACGATACATTAACTTTTATACACACGTATAATATATTAATGACGCGGTAATATTGTGACAGATGACGGCAATAAATAATAAAATGACTATAGTGGAACAAAAGAGGGCCGAAATCTCTGCGTGACGTCGTCAAAGCCCATTTATCCCGCTAAAAGGGAATAAAACCGAATAAAGCACGAAAAACTCCCAAATCGAACGCGATATAAATAATTATTCTATTATAGGAACGTGTGATGGTTGTTTTTGTTCGATTTAATAGCGCTTAGCAACAATTTGAATTCGTGTCGTTTAACTTTTAACAAGCTGAACTGTGAAACTGACAATATCTAGGTGCGAAACTTAATCTTCTACAAAAGCCATATAGGCGAAAAATCTTTTATTATTTAATTAATTAAGGGGCTCGGCAGTTAATAGTGATAAGCACCAAAATTATAAAACTGCGTTTCTTTTATTTACTACAAAAATTAATACTTTTACTACAAAAATTAATGAATAATTCCGCATTCTCTCAAAAGATGACAGTACTGTCGGGTTATTCTTAGTTTTATTTGTATTTAAATGCATGTAAATTTTTTTTCTTAATATCTCCAAAAGTGACAAATGTCGCTTAGCACTATTTAATGTCGAAGCCCACAAATATCAGATTGATTCAAAAATTTATATTATTTCAATCAATTATACGGTTTCCTTTAGTGTTAATAAATAACCTTCTTCTATCTTTCTACAAGCATAAATATACCATTTTAATCTAAATCTTCAGATTAATTATTAAAAATATTTTTCCATCTGAAAAACACAATGACTTTCACATCAACCAAATATATAAAACGGACAAGCCATTTTCACGGCATTTCATCACCCCGATCGCGCCAACACCATCGCCCGCAAACAATCGACAACTTTCCCCATGGAAAAACTTCGACGAAAGCCTTCGAAGAAAAAAAACACCGATTTCCAATTTGGCCGAATCAAACTTTCGCCAAACGTCACTGTCTCCGGTTAACACGCACGAGGCAGTCGCGGGAGCCATCAGAAAAGGTCGACATCATTAAATGGCGCATAATGGGTTGGGATGTAAAACGCTTTCATCACATTTTGTGCAAACACGAAGAGCGGGCGTGTGCTTTGTGTCCGAGGCCCGAGGCTCTGTCGGAGGTGTCGGCAACCTTTTGACATTTTTTCGTATTTTTTTTTAATGAATCGCTTAATTGATTCGGTCGTGAATTGAATGTCGCTTGTTTCGTTTGGATATTTTGAAAAAGTCTGTGCGATTTTGTTCGAATTTTAAAAAATGCATTGATGCTGAATTGCTTTATGTATGAAACTTCGAATATATTAATTTAATTTTATGAATTTGAATTATGAAATCTAAACATTCCAATAAATGACTACATTTAAGTGATAAAAGGTATGGCAGTGGTTTGTATTATAGATGGATTAAATTAAATATTGTCGATCCAAGATTATTGTAAAAAGATAATTTTATATTGAAATTAAAAAAAAAAACTGATAATAAAAAAGGTGATTTATAAATATATGCATTTTTATAAACAAAAAAATTGAATATGTTTCAAAACCGGAACTATTTCACCTCTGAAGTAATCTCTTGGCGTAGTATTAATTCTTCCGGGTATTTAGTTACGGAAAATTTAGACAAAAAGTTTCATAAACGAAATTAAAACGACGAAGTGATTTAAAAAAACCTAAATATTCATAAAAAAAAATATCGCTTAGGAACACGTCCGAAACAAAATCGCATAAACTTTTCTCATATTTTTTCACTGAAAAATGCTATAAATTGTTATCACGGCTATCTCACGCGTCATATCAGTCACTTTTTTCAGCAAACATTTAGCGCATTATTAAATTTTTTTCCTCGACTACCATAACATCGAAGCCTTCAACCCTTGTTAAATTGATACCGATAAATCTAACGAGATTAAATCCCATCAAAAACGGGAACGGGTTGCTAATCGCGTTATTATAATAAATTATTTTCGCTCGCAACGATACCGAAGCAAACGCGAAACTATACTATAAATACGAATCATCAAATTTAACAGTTTTGACATTCAACAACAGCGACGAAAGCCTGATATTTAATAACCGTTTCCCAATTTTCGTTATATCACGATATATAAACGAAAATCGACCTTTAACGACACGAAAATTATTTAAATTCCCACATACACATGCGCGTACTCGCATTCGAAACGAATTCATACGAAAAAGGTTCATTGCGGCGAATTTTAATGACTCGCAACGCGATACTCTCCCTACGCCGTAATCAAAAATGGGTATGCGAGAATTTTCGCATTGGACGGAAGAAGCAGCCGACCGAGAAAGGGTAGCACTTAATTAAGGGAAACTCGTACGAAAGTGACGTTGAACAACAATGGGCGTAGGTGCTCTTGCGAAGGCGTTACATGTTGAACTTTGTCGTTCGAATGTGCTTTCGGTGATGATGTTAATGGTCGAAAAATGGAACGGGGCGTTATGTTCGACGGTCGTAATCAAAATGTTATATATTTGTTTGTTTGCGCGGCGTATTTTGAATGGTGTTAATGATGTCGATGGGGTGAGGCGATGGAAGGTCGTGAATGTGATATTTTTTTCATATAAAAGTGTATGGGTTAACTTTTTTTAAAGCGCCGGTTCTTATTGATGCTAAGCGAAAAGTGACACAATTAGTATGTAGGTGCGATTCAACTGTGTATTGTAAAAATATAAATGTGTGTTATTTTTGGTGCATTAAAGAATGTCGTGTTGAGCATCATTTTATTTGTAGTGTGCCATGAAAAAAAATTGTGCATTATGAAATGAGTGATAGGAAAAATATTTTGTGCGTTGAAATTATCGAGAGGTGGCAAAGTCATTAGAATAAAGTCTTCTTCTACAGACAGTTCAATACAACTGTTAACTGTTTCCTTTTATTAAAATTTTGATTTTAATCACGTTGTAACAAGTCGGTCTATTTTGATTTTATCACGAAAGTTGTGAATAATAGTCGTGCGGTTGGTATTACGCCCTCTTTAGGTTTGCAGCGTTGCCGATTCTTTATTCATATTCATTACAATGCACGTTTTATTCATTTTGAAGTACCTCCTTTTTTTTTGAATACACACATTTCAATGCTCGTGCAAAATGCACACATTATTTTTTTTAATGCACACTAATTTGATTAAATTCTCAGGTCAAACGCACATTTATTCAATATAAAGCACGTTTAAATTTTTTCCTTGGTTATATAACAGCGTTGCGTGAACCTGAAGCCATTGGGAAAGAATGATTTTTCTATAGTACTAGCAATCCTTTAGAACTAACTAAAAAAATATACAAATTTTCCTATCCCCTATCCTTTATATATAATCACGGATATCTGCGTGTGTGTCCGTCTGTCCGTCTGACCGTCTGTTCGATGACGCTCACTACTTTAGAATGACGCGTCGATACGATTATTTTTTTGCATTTATAAAATTATTCTAATAATGATGGTCTTTATGCGTATACACTTAACGTCTATAATATCATGCTTATGAAAGCGTTTCAATTGACTTATGAAATACATCATTATTACGCAGTGGAAAAAATATTTGAAGCCCCTATACATGTATATAATCACCGAAGACAGATGTCTGTGTTTGTATGCTGAGTCTCTCGACTTATCGTTCCAATTTAGTCTGTATGCAATTCAAATATAACGGCTATAATCACTACACGAAAACGGCTAATAACGGCTATAATCTTATCCTATATAATCTTATAATGGCCCGATGTTATTAAAATACTAGTATTTTATAATATAAATAAAATAATATCAAATTTAAAACATATGATATTATCATTTCAGTATCCAGAAACGCCAAACGATGGCTATCTACAAACGAGAAGACCACCTACGCCAGGTCCGCCTCCGGCCTACGACTCCGTGGTGAGTTCCACGGACAAATTGCGGAGGTTCGGAATAGTCGACGACTACCTAGAGGACACATCCAAATTCGACAGATATATCCTTCACGAGGGATCCACGGGACCGGAGGAATTGCGGGACGCCGTCATAACTCTGGACGGCGGACGACTCGAGAATCTGAGCTTTTGCACCATCAGGAGAGGGTGCATGGATCGTTTCGACCCCGGAGACGTTCCCGGCAGTGAAACGGGATCGGAGCAGAATATTTTCGGGAAAAATTCAGTGGAAGGTTCGTCGGAGGATATCTCGGAAGCGAAGACGCATAATTTCGAAGGATCCGTCAGCGAGATGGACGAAATGCTGGATTTCGTTTCGGAAACTAGTGCGTGTCGCGACGACTCATCGAACGAAGTCAAGGTATTTGTGTTCATAATTTATATCTTCTTTTCTTTATATATAAAAAACGCTAACTTAAAAACCGCATGATTGATTTGGATTTTTTTTTGTTCGCTTTAACTAACAAGTGATTTAAAAAAAAAATAGGGATAATAATAGGGAAATTCCCAAAGAAAAGCTAAAAAATAACATAAGTAATTTTGTATGGAAAATCACACCCCCGCGCCGCGTATTAATTGTGACAATAATTACAATCGGTACACTGGTGTGTGCAGAACGCTTTTTTGAATCGGTCCACCTTCCTATACACATCCTATCATTCAACAACGAGACACCGAGCGCTATTTTAAAATGAAAAAAAATCCAGTACAGTAAACTCCCCTATAACAACCTCCCTTATATCATTCAAATTCAATTTTTTTTTAATTTTCAAATAGATTTGAAACAATCAGTTAAATTGAAAAACTTTAACCCCCTATAACGTGGAATCTATCTTGACGTCATAAGGGGGTTTACTGTATTTAGAGTCGAAGATCTGTCATTTGTTGAATTTAGTTGCTTTGGTTACGAAGTTCATAGAATCATACCTATCAATAAATACCGCGTTAATTTGAATTATAAAATAATAATAAAAATGAAATTGATTATTGAAAATAATATTAAAACTCAATTTATTCATTGAAAAGCTATTATAATACAGACTGACAGAACAACGTCAGCCGGATTCAGCTTTTTCATAATATTCATAATATTTGAATTAAATAATTAATTATTTGAGAACCCTCTTAATTTTCATATTCTGATTTTGAATAATCCGCAAAAAATTATTATTATTTTTCCTATAGAAGAAAATCACCTCTCATCCAACATGAATACAAATACAAAAGACCTCTCTTGACCTTAGAGCGTCGGCCGCGAACGCGACACGACCCTTTGTTAAAGGCACGAGGAGGACTTCCCTTTTTCTTGACACATGAAGTCCGCCATTGAATCGGGTCTCGATAAATTTTACACTTTCGCCGGGGAGCCCTTTCGACGGAGCCAATCAACTTATACGAGCGCGATGTGAAAAGGGCTCCTCGCGCGCTTTCGCCGCATAAAAATAAAAGTGCACAGTCCGCCATCATAAACAGATATAAATTCTTGTTCGCAGATTCACTCGAAGAGGGTCGGCATATTGAAGACGAGGTTCTCCAACGACGAAGAGGGCGAGGACTCGTCTTTGCCCACTTACGAAGTTGCAATATCCATCGGCGAGAGCAGCATAGGGTCGAAATGAACGTGGGATGTTCGATGTTTAGTGTTTATGTGTAAAAATATTTTAGTATTTAATCGAAATGACACCAACGTTTAATTGTTATTAGAGTAAATTATTGTACGATCGATATGAGATGATATTTTTTTAGTTTACGAATATCGTCTATTTTTCATGATTTTTTAAATGTTATTGTGTGTTGAAGATTTTAGGATGTAATACGTGACACTTTTCGAAATCAGTGCAAGCTTCTATTGTACCATTTTTTAATTTTCAATGAATATGTCCGTTGAACCGTTTTTTGACTACATCAAAATTATTAATCACGCGAATTCTAAATTTTATATAAGATTTATGAAGTAGATTTATTGAGACCAAATAACCTTAGCACATTCCGAGATTTTCAAAATATTTATTGGGTATATATAATTAAATACGCAAAACTGACGAGAAACGTAAGGATATCATATTTGGAATATTATTTTTGAAATTGGACTAATAGAAAAGAGCTTTTTAAGCTTGTTTATTAAGTTTCACGTGCGCGTTCAATTTTCTTTCAAAGCGTTACTTGTTTACTTTACATGAAGCATGTGTCGTCATGTATGATAAAATTCTAAATACATTTAGTATGAAAACGATTTACATGAAATAAATAAAAAATGATAAGATTCGAAAACAAAATTGGCGAAAAAGACTAAACGATCGCGTAAAAAGATTAATAAAAATTTGGTCAATTTTGAAACACACCGATACGGAATTGATTGTTATACTACTTCTTAAAAATGTTTGATATACGTAGAATAATAATTAATTATATATGGATGATGCACATAAATGTTTATATTATATGAAAAAAATAAATCTTATGATACGAATATACAATTTTTTTAATTTTCCTACTGTTTCGAATAAAGCAAAAAACGATTCGCTTTACACAGCAAACGAACGAAAGACAAACGAAATATTATATTTATTCAAGAAAAGTCATACGAAATCACCTAGCCGTTCGAAAATAAAAGCAAATAGCGTTATTTATCAGCCTTTGCCGTTACAGAATTCAAATCGAAAATAATCGCCAAGGGGAAAACATTATTCATGCATCCATCCGAACGCATCGGAGAACATCGCTAATAGCGCTAATGCTAAAAAATCGAAAAATAAATAAATAAACGAATCCGAATCGAACATTCGAAAAAACGGCCAATATAACCGAAATGAAACGGCTCCACAAAAACCGAATAGAGCGGCACTAAAAACGTTAAATGGCCGTTGAAGATTTTTGATTGATTGGTTGGTTAACGTCAACCCTTCGGCGACCGAAACGGCTCGAAAATGTGACAGTTTTCGTTCGGATTTTCTTGTATATTTTTTTTTATCCGTTTCTGTATGCGGAGTCGGCTCGTTCGTCGCCAATTTATCATTGTCCTTTGAGAGGAACAATTTCGATTGTTTTCCCCGCTGCCACGGCTCCCCGTACTTCCCTTTCGTTTCGCATACTTCAAAGTGACTATTGGCATTCTTGCGAGACGTAAATGGAATTTTCTCGTACGTATTTCGAGTGCTTTTCTGGGCGGTGTTGCAAGCCTTCGAGTCCGCCCCTGTACGCGCGCTTTGAATGCTTTCAGTTGACGTTCTTAAAATATGACCGGTGCATGTAGTAATGTGAAGCGATTTAGCACTGTAACACGCGATCTGCATACGAAAAATTCAATATAAATATCCAGAATCAAAAACGAGGATATAAAGTTGGAGTCTTTATAAAAAAATTATATTTTTTTTGATACACAGTGGAAAAGTTTTCAAATATCAAACATACAGAATAGTCCGAAGGTCTAAGATGAGTTTTTCAGAGGTGATAGGTCATATTATTTGGAACATTTTAAATCATAAATATCTCAGTTTAAAGTATCATAGTTTTTGATTTATTATTATTTTGATTTTTAAGAAAAAAATCAAAAATCTCACACTTGTACACTAAAAATTTCTAAATGAAAGATAAAATCTCAAAAAAATCTTATGAGCACTCAGAAACTTTAATAAAAATTATCAAAAAACTTTAAGTCTCCTTTACTTGAGTAATTTTTTGATAAATAATCATGTATTTCTTATAGTTTTTTGCTAATAAAGATTTTTGTGTTCCTATCTAAGGATTAAATAAATAGTAAATAAATATAAAAATTAGGTTTGTTTGCCATATTATTTTTCATTTAGGAATTTTTAGCGTGCAAGTGCGAGATTTTTGATTTTTTTCTTAAAAATCAATAAAATTATAATAACAACTCAAAAACTATGATACTTTGGACTGAGGTAGGTATGATTTAAAATTTTCCAAATAACATGATCTATCACTAATAAAATAATTATACTTATTTTTTTTTATTAATCAAGTTCCATAGACAATACTAGTAGTAGTAATACTATTACAATAGGTGTTTACTTTTAGATCTAGTTACTTACTACGAAATAGACTCATTATTCCGTTGTAATGTATCAAAATAAACAACACACATATTCAATCGAAACATTAACAACATACAATTCCTGATAATTCAAACCGAAACATAAAACGAACGCACAGTCGTCAACACCGCCACCGTGCAATTGACAGATTCGGAAATATTCACGAAAACAAGATTGATACCCAAAATATTACACAACGCGCGCGAATTTCAAACCCCCCCCCCCCCCCTACACCGAAATCGCACAATATTACGAACGAGCCATGATCGATCGTTTCGCATATTTGCGATATAATCTAAGGTTAAGGAACCCGAAATGTGCGAGGTGATCGTCTACATCGACTTTGGCCAAACAACATAGCCCCCGGCCCGGGCTCATAATAAATTTCTTAGCCGGGGCCATTGTGGTTGAGGCAATCTGCGAACTTTGCCGGAGAAATGCCATAAATTTCTACGTCGGCGTGTTGTGTGATGGAATTCGGTATGTCGTCGTGACAGGCAGGTGGAAAACCCGGGAAACTCCAGCCTCTTTCGTTCGCGGTCGAGCCTTAGAGAAAAGTGGGAATGTTTCGAAAGAATATTCTAATAGATTGATCCGGTTCATATTGACTATTAAATGAAATAACAAATGAACATAATTAAAATCGAAATTTATAAAATACTAGTATATAGGTCCGATGTTAATAACATCGGCTGTGGTTTTGTTGAGAAACGGAAAACGATAAAATGTGAAAACCCGATTGTGTGAACT
>JAOXNN020000013.1:4866946-4881860 GCA_028571205.2 Hydropsyche betteni
ACACACACACACACACACACACACACACACACACACACACACACACACACACACACACACACACACACACACACATAGAAATCCCTTATTATATATAGGGGACTAGTGGTAGTACCCTACGTTGTTCGGAATTTAAATTTTAAATCAAATTATTTTTTTTTTTACTTAAATTCATTTAAACAAAGCATAAAGCAGGCCGCGTATTGTCACAATTTTTGAACGAGCAAAAATTTTTTTTTATATAGCGGGGGAACATTTTTTAGCGGACCGTCTCGTTTTGAGTTTTGGGAAATATGAAAATATATATTTTAATGATACAAAAACCTTCTCGACAAAAAATAAACTAATTCTATTATAGAAAATTGCGATAGTTAGAACATATCTTGTTCATGTAATAACAAAATGCACTAGAATACTACGCAATGAAATTCATTCATGAATAAATAAATTCGTGAACATATCGAATAAAAAATCTATTCGATGTTTTCATATAAAATATGTAAAACATGTCAAAATTGTACGACTACCCTTTGTAACGAAAAACGCGAAACACATGACACTCGAGCATACAATAGTCTGCTATTTTTCACGCATGTAGGAAAATTCCAAGAAAGAAAATGTAGCGTCAATAGGGAAATTTGGAATGGGGCTCCGTCGCATCACTATGCTAGAAATGCATGGGGGGGTTAACGAAACTATTGTGTGCGCTTGTGCTATATAACCTGCGATCGTTTGTTCGGAAAAATTTTTCGAAAGAGCGAAAAAAAAATCGAACAAACAAAGGCGAAAGAGCTGAGTCAACGCCGTTTATTAGCGACCTGACTGGAAAACTATACAATTTTTTTCTATACAATATTGTTGGCTTTTTTTAAATCGATAATACAATGTACATAGTTTGATCAGTTTACGTTATTATCAATTCAACGAAACTTTACAACTTTTATGCGGAATAAATAAAAGAATATTTTCGAATATGAAAAAATAAATAAACCGAATCAAAGTTGACTAATTTATGTACAATTTCTGAATTTATTTTATTCGACCTTTCCGTATCACCATAGATATCCTTTTCCAAAAGAAACAAAAAAGATCGGTATAAGTTTACACTCGGTAAATAAATGATTCAGGTTTCGGCCTCAAAGTCGGACCTCGAAAGTTTTAACCTCAAGTGACGGATATCCGATTACCGCACGAGTTGAGCACCAAATAATAACAGATAAAAATGTACGTATAAATATACAAAAAAGGGAAGAAAAGAACCAGAGAAAAAAACATGATAAACAAAATACAAAAGAACAAGATCACATATTTATTCGCATTCGAGTTTCGTCCGGTAACTTGTTCGCTAACCGCTCACGTCAAAACAAATGAAAAATTACCGAGTTCCCTTAATAAAACTTAGCACGGAAAAAAATTGAAGCGAGGCGAAAATCTAGCAGATATTAAAAATAAAAGATGTATACATTTATTATATTTTGTACTTGTAAAACGTTGGCTAAGTCGAGAGCAGTCGGAGTAAAGATTTTCTAAAAAAGAAAAAAATTAAACGAATGAAGATTTTTCCGACTAGACGCCGTCGTAACGAAATTTTCTGCGACAGGATTAATACACGTATAAATAAGTCTTCTTCTAGCTTTTCTCCGGATGATGTTTAAGCCGGAAAAATCGAGAAAATTCACGAGCGTTTTGTATGCGTTTCCTTCGCATTATTACGACGATACGTTCCTGATTTAACATTTCTTTTAAAACGTATACTTTCTTGTCAAATACGTACGATTTGTGTTTGCTAATCGGATTACAATACATTTCGGTTATTTTTTTTATTGATGCAAAGTAACAATAAAATACGGAATACCTTCGAATGAAAACACGAATAATATATTCGATATAACGGATGAATATTCAAAAAAGGGATAACCGTATCGAAGTCGTTTCGATTGTTTTCGAACTGAATAAACGTAAATCTTTTTTTTAAAACTCACTTGTACCCATGTCAAGTTAAACAAGCATCTCGTGAAGGAAAGACGTTTGTAATCTTTCGCTTCAGTGCGTTTATTTTCTTTCCGGATAGATTTAATTTATAATAAGTAATCTATTACAATTAAAAAAGTGACACGACCGACACGTTTTTCTATGAAACCGCAATCAATATAATATGGTTATGTATTTATAAAAGCTTCCTACAATATTCTAATTATGACATAAATAAATTTCAAATAATTTTATAATTGATTTATCGTTATATAAAAACCAATTATTTTCAATAATTTCAGATCAATAGTACGCGATAACAAACGTTTGTAAACCGTACCACTTATCATAACTTCAATAATCAATGGAATGGAAAGCGGTACATTTGACAAAACCAAACCGTTGACCCAATTTTATCATACATTTCAAAACTTTAATTATTTTATAAAACACTCCGAATCCAAACTGAAAACTCCTTGGCACGATAACACACGATTTTCATCACATAACATCCATTCCACTCGCACTTTTTTCAGCAGCAAATTCAGGTCGCCTTTCGTAATTGCCATCTCGGACGCGTACCGAAGTTTACACTAGAGTTCGCAAACAAAGGCGATAAATAAAATTAAGAGAAAAGAGAACGGAAGGCTTCGGTTTGTCGTCAACGAACTACAGCACTCTTCGCCCTGAAGACGGACGAGGGCCGTGTTCAGAACGGCTGAAAAATTCAATATTTCGAAAGCGTGTGCAATATTTATATGACATGATGCATTCAAAGGACGTGCCTGAGTCGGTGCGATGTTTGGTGCGTTATTGAGATGCATCTCGTGAGGTCGGTGCATCAAAGTCCGCTTTTCTGAAAATAATTGTATGCGGTGAAGAAAACGTTTGAAGCATTAGGGAAGTGGTTATTTTTTTTAGTTTGATATTCAAAATAATATTATTTCAAATGTAAATTGATTATTTTAAATGATTATTTTTCGTTATGCAGCTAACGTAAGAGATACAAATTAAAATACATGAATTTCGGACAGAAAAAGGAACAAATACTCCCATTAACCCATTTTCTCCCATAACATTTGGTTAAACGGAATATAAATTTCTACGATATTAAAATTCTGGTGTATAAAATTTCGCAAGAATACAAAACATAATAACAATTATTCTCAATTAGTAATGAATTAATTTTCGAGTACAAAATATTATATTAACAAAAAATACAATAAATTCATGTATAAATTATTCAACTTATTTAATCTAAAAGAACATTTCAAACTTGAATATATTTGTAAAACATGAAAGGTAATAGCTTTATTGGAACCCGATAATTACCGAAAGTTAAGTGACGATTAGCACTATCAGTAGTCGGTTGTATTCGCATCCCGTAAGCATTAAATCGTTTAGCAAAAGATAATTTTTTTTTAATTTGAATTTTTCGAGAATTATACTAATACCAATCGAAAAAAATAAGAATTTTCGATCTTCCAAAAGCAATTCCTAAAAAAAATAAGATTGCATTGCAACTAACACCGCCACCATCAAAGATGTTTTACTTAAGAATGTAGCAGATATGAAACTTTTCTATAAGAAACCATTTATTGGATCGTTCATACAAAATCGTGAGTCAGAAAAAAAAAATTTTCATTATAACAACTCCTGAGATCCCGAGGGTTACCTCAATGCGATTCGTTCGAACAGATGCGTCTTTCAAATGTCACATTAGTTGGGTCGATTGCGATCGAATGATCACCTGCTCTAATAGAGAAGATGAATCGAGTTGAAATTTCGGATTATGATCACACTAGATGATGGTTGTTAAATGCTGAAAGAACTATTCGAATCGTGCCGAAAGAATCGACCATAAAAACAAAAATAGCAACTAATTATGTATATGAAATGATTTTTTTTGAAAACTTTTAAGAACTACTTCATCAAAGCTGCACAAAATCGTAGCCTTTTAATTTTGATTGTGAGCGAAATGTGTAGTGTAATTACATATTTGAAACTAGACTTTTTCGTAGTGGCTTCAATTATGCACTCGTGAAAAAAATGGCTCTTAAACTTTCCACCCTTTCACTTATGCAAGAGTACTGATGAATTCGACTCTTCAATTAAAATTTTTTATATACGATAACATACGTAAAACATATTTTTAAAAATTAATTAAAGCATCTTATACATCTTAATTAAAGAATTGTCTTATACGAGATGTGACGCTATCACGAGCAACGTGCAACATCACGAACATGAAATAGGATACCAGATAAAATCTTCCAACCAAAAAAATAAAAATAATTACTGATATTTTTTACCAAAAACATCCTTTTACACCGCAATCATCATTAAAAACACGAATTTCGGAGTTGGTTTCGTACCCGAAAAATGTTTCCCATGAAATATAATATGCATCGCGCAAATACCCTAAATTCTCTTTTTGCACGGGGATACGTTCCAAAGACTACCGTGCAAAAAAAGATAAGGTGTTCATATAAAAATGATAGATAGGTTCCAACTAGTAATACGCAATTAAAAAACGGTAATTTTTCATTTATTTGAAAAATATATTTAACATAATTATGTAGTCATTCAGTATCATAATTAGATAATAAACTTGCCCGTTTTTTTGTGACGAAAAATCACTTAATGCAGTCCAATATGAGATTTTTTTCAAACTGTATTTAAGTGAAAAAAATTAATGTAAAAAAAATCGGTTCTTTTTCATGGACTTTGTTATTTCGAATCCGTACAAAAAGAGAATTTGGTGTACATACATTTCAAAAATATTACAAATTATCAATATAACCTATATATAACTTTTTTGATGATATAAATTTATATGCAGCGTTTCACGAAACCGTTTATATACTAATTTCCGCATTTAAGAATATGGCCCAATTCGGAAACGGAAATTCATCAATTTTTAACTCGTCCAAAAAAAAACAAAATAATCAAATACACAATTTCCTCAAGCAAACGAACCAAATAATGACGAACACAAAAATTTCAAATATACGAAAATTCCTCGAACAAAACACAATCCCGAACGACTGTCAATCCGAAACATTCCTCGAGCGCCATTGCACGCGAAGACGAACAACCGCCACATTCGTATAATACATCGAACATTTCTCGACGCCGTCGGTACTATTTACGTGACCCTCCGCATTACTAATTAAATCAATCGATGGTGCAAATTGAGCCAACTCGCAGAGACGGCAATTATGTGCCGGTCCGCCTGCATGCACTCAAATGTTAATTGGACCAAAGTTTTCGCGGAGTTCTCCTCTAGAGAAAAAAATCAGACAATGGCGATGATGGAAGCGCACCGCGATCGAATTTATTCTGTTTATTCAACGTGGGTTTGAATATTGTATATACAGGCAGTCCTCGACTTACGACCGTTCACACTTACGACCGAAAAAAATATGATTTTTTTTAAACAAATTATTATTTTTTAAATTGAATGATAAATTTCAAGCGGGTTTCAATACACAGGAATGTAGAGCCGTCAAAAAAAATCGTTTTGAAAAAAATGGTTGCTGCTTTTCATTTAATAAATCAAGGAATACAAAAATTTGAAATTATGGACCCCAACAGTGAAAGATTTTCAAATTTTATTTATTTATTTATTATTTTTATCAATTTAAGTAAGTGAAACTTCCGAAAAAAAAAATACAGATTCGAATTACGACCGAGGTTCAGGAACGTATCTCCGTCGTAGGTCGAGGACTACCTGTATATTTTAGTGGATACATAATATATTTGAATAAAATATAACTCGATTATCTAACTATATTTATTATATAATGTAATATCCATTAAAATTTTCTTTATCATTGCGAATTTCAATTATGAAACATTAACGAGTTGCGCAGATCTCGCGTTACACAATTAATAAGTTCGTCGAAGAAACCGTAATCTTAAAGGACTGTTTTGAAGATCTTTTAAACATTCCATTTTACTTATGATACAGCTAAAATTGCACAGAATATCGATTGCGCTATGTACGTAGGTACATAAAGTGCGATATGACGTCACGTCGATGACGTCAAACGCACGCGAAAATGCAATTTCTATAAAGTGCAATGCTATTATGCGTTATAGTGTTTATAAAAATGCATCCCCTGTTTCGGGAACGATGAAATCCACTATCCGTCTAAATATAGCCTGATCGTATTAGTGCATAAATGTGTGACGAAAGCGTGTGTTTTGCACGGAAATCGGCGGAGCTTTCGATACGTAAGTATAGTGTAACCTAAATCTGTCGATTATCGAATATGGATTGTGTTTGTATGGAATTCGGGGTTAGATACGTTCGAGTCGTCATCCTGCTCCACCCCTTAGTGACGTCATTGGTGGATATAATAGTTAATCTTGTGGAAATTCCGCCGACGATATGGGAAAAGTTTCGGAGTCTGCATAATACGGTTGTAAACATCTTTATCGATCGTAGTCGAAAATGTGACGTGTATTTTCATAAAAATTTACGGTGCAATGCAGCAAAAATTGATGGAGTTGAATGCAAGTTTATTGCAAGGGCTTTCTAAAATAGAATTTTTCCGGGTGGAAATATTTTCGAATTGTGACATCTATGCGAACTGATAAAAACTAAATAATTTTAATTTATTTGAAAATTCGACTAATTCAAAAAATCTTATAAATTTAATTGTTACAAGCGCAGAAAATATTTATAAGAAATCATAATAATAATAATAATAATAAAGAAAAATATTTTAATTATATTTCAAGAAAATATAGATGGCGCACATTATCAAATTTCACAACCATTTGTTGGTGCAATTCATCGACACTCTAAAAACATAGATGGCAGTGATTTATTTATTTCATTCAAATTAAAAGAAATTATTCGATTAATATTCGTTGTTAAAAAAAAGAATCATAAAAAATATTAACAATTTATTACTAGAAATGAGTAATAAAATACTATAAAAACTGCTCATTATCTATTCGCAACATTTTACAACTTGCTCTAAATTACAAAAATATGATAAACTAGTGATCTTTGGGGTAACCCAAAGTGCGTGAACGACTGATTTTGTTCGAACCATTAAACCAAGATAAAATATATGAAAGAAAAAAAAATTAAAATTCGTGTCGTGAGACGAAATCGTAGAAAGAAATAGAGATAGATAACTCCGAAACCGTTTAACGGGAAGGTTCAGTCAAATTATATCTCAGTACATTAATCTTCGGGTTAATGGATCGGAAGTCGGTTTCAACCCTTTACTTTTCCAGTCTCTTTCCCCGTAGAGAAAATATTATTCTACACTTTCGCCTGAAGCGAGGATTACAGACAGACGGAGACTCCGACCGAAATTCCCGAACAACTCCATCCCAAGTAAAACCTAACAAGATCTCACAAAATTGGATTCCCGAGTCGCTCGGAAAGATACCCGAGCTCGTTTTTACAAACATACAGCGAAAACAATTCGAAATTATCAATCCGCAAACACAGATCGATCGAAATCACCGACCGTTGCGGAGTGAACAAAAGTCAATAGTTCGCCGAACAAATCACCGACGTCCGATTCGAAACGGCTGAAAATAATATAGGATACCGCTGTAATATCGAAGACATGCGAATGTACAAAAGGAGTGAGCCTTTTTAGGCTTCTGGTGTATTGCGGCTAACCCGAAGTCGGCACTATGGATTTATATGAGGCCATTAGCCGAGGCAATATTGAATTTCAAAGCATCGGGCAGATCCGGGACAATAATAAAAATACGCACGCATTCCTATACGCGGAAAAAAAGAGTTCGACATTCGAAATCGTCGATTTTATTTAGCGTCAAAGGATACCTGAGTCCTTTGAGACTGGAGCGAAAGCGTATCGTTTATACTCCAAAAGAAAAAAGTCTTTTTCAGACTATATACTTGATCATTTGAACGTTTAACAAGATTAGGAAGATGATTTGTAGTTTTAGTAGTTGAAAAAAAACTTGCTTTTAGTTAACGAATTGATAACCTTTCTCTGTTTAGAGAGAAAACCACTGAAAAATGCTGACGCGTACTTCTGAATAATTCAAAAGAATTATTTATTGTGTATATGGTTTTCAGGTTCTTTTACACACAATATATTTGGAATAAGTACGCATTATATTTATGCATACACGTGTAACATATTGCACAATGCAACGTTGGAAAAAATTAATGATATGAAATTATTACGAATTTCAGCAATTATTCCACATGCATACAAACGATCCGAATTAGCATAAATTCGAAACTATCCGCCGAGCGAAATTACGCAATGAAAATTCATACCATCGTTATTGATATAAAACAATTTTTTAGTACAAAATTTGAAACGATTCGAACATTTAAAAAAAATTTAAATAAAAATTTTCACCTAGAAACAATAAAAAATCTAGTAAAAAGACAAGAAGATATTTTCCCGCGTTTATTCGCAACTGCGGCACCGCAATAATCCATCTTCATTTTCCACGTCGTTAAATAGAACTGCTTTTATACTTCTTGCCGTTATAATAGTACTTTTACCGAACCTTCGAGAGTGCGTCCACGATTCTAGATAATGTATAATTTTCTTTTTTTTTTATGTCGTGAGCATTTAAAGCGACACCATAACGACTCCTGACACAAATGGCTCGAGTTTAATTGCTCGTAGACGATGTCGTTATAATGTGGTGTAGGTTATCTTTACAATCTGTGAAATTAACAAATCTCGCGTGACTGCGTATCGAACAACGATCGTATCGGAATCGTAATGACAGGTTCCGAACAAAAACAGGCCGGTTTTTCATTATTATGTTTCCGATACAAAGGCATCGACGACGGGTGTATAGTCACCTCGGGAAAATCGAAATTTACAATAAAAACGATTCTATTACGCAACAAAAAAACGGGTATGTGAATATAAACAGAATAGTATTGTAGTACTCAAATAATTCAACGATTCACTCGAGAAAATTTTATTGAAAGGTGGTTCATTGTTGTCGGAATTTCGTATCGACATTACGTATTGACATAACTGAAAATTATTCAAATAAATCATTATATAAATACGAAGTCTTACATTATTAAAATTCGGAAGTCAAACTTACGTTCACTCATATTACAAATTTACTATTGGATACAAAATTTACATATAAACTTCTGCACTAGAAACAATTAGTTGGGAAACTCGCGGCTGCGGAGGACCCCACACATTTCAGTCCCAATCAAAAAAACGAAACATACTAGGGGGATACCGCCGCCATCGTACATCACAAATTATCTCACATACGATACAATTCGTGAGCGAAATAAACGTTCAGCAATTATTTCGTGATGGGGATCGTTCGCTTTTGATAGGCCGTTATCTAACACAGAACCGGGGGCCAGGATGTGTTGCGCGGATCGCTTACTAATTGCCACTGTTAACAGTCCTGTGTAGTCGAACTGTGATAAAAGTATGAATTTTCGCATTGTTTATGGCGTTCGACGGGAATTAATTCCGAAGTCGTGAGGGAAAATTCGATAAGAGGCGAATTTCCCGCGCGTAACATAAAACGGACGTTTCCTCCCGTGGGAACGGTGGTCGGAATGCGTGAGATGTCTTGGATGCTTTTCGATATCGTTTCTTGTGAAAATTGACGATTTTTTATATATTGAAGTATGCGTGGTTCGTGTTTTTTAGAAATAATAGGTTTCCGATTGATAGAATCATTAAATATTATGTTTGTATGGTGTAGATCGATATGTTTTGTCAGTAATGACTTGTGGACGTCGAATGTGAAAATTTTAAATAAAATTCACTGAACATAAAAAATATGAAAAGGTGAGTATAATAATCAGAAAAATATATTCAAAAGATTTTCAACCAGATAGAAATGACAGTTAAGTAGTCATATAATAAGAAGATGGACACTTGAAAAGCTAGAATGGTATTCAAGAGGATATAAAGAAAATAGGAAAGACCTAATAGATGTAGAGCATACATGATAAGAACGAAAAAGGATAAAAAAAACTTTATCCAAGAGTGAATGGTGAATGACTGAATACGATGATCGTAATTCGAAATTTTTGAAACGAAAAATAAATTAATATAAAAACGAACTATCCGATTTGACTTATCGCGTACAAATTTCATGAATGTCGTTCCGTTTTCATAATTCCTATCAAAAGCTTCATTCAATATGAAAATATCACGAGCGTTCATCGATATTACTTCCACGTCAGTAACTCTGTATTATATTTGTGAAATTATGTAAATACATTTAAGGAATGATTTGTAAATATTTTTCCAATTTTTATTGAAAAAAAGAAAGCACACCGCACTTCGAGAATCGTCTCATGAGCATTCGACGAAAATTGTTTATGGTCATTTACGTCATGTTGATGGCGGAAATGAACAGTTGGTTTCGATCTACAATTCCGCTTTTGCATAGCAGTTTGTTAGCCTTGTTCTTTCAAAGTGGGTCCAATTTATATACTAAATGTTTGTTCCATCGATCTGCAATAATTATCCACTTTTTCATTTAGCTAATATTTGTTTTCAATTTATTTCTTAACTGTTGATTTATTCTTATCTGCGGTTTTATGTGGAACGGCTTATCTTAAAAACACCCGCATTTTCCGCATTCTGTAATGAAATTTTCTAATACAAAGAAACCATTATTCAATTGATTTATAACGATTTACAAAGTAAATGTAAAAAAAAATCAAGTTTCAAACGAATTCTTTTCTTTGTTACATTGAATCGATAAAATTTTACTCAAACTACTTTTGATTGACATAATTGACAAGTGTACACAATCTATTACGAAAAAGAATACTCGATTTATTAAAAAAAAAAAAATGAATTCAATTTTATGTACGCTCTAATGATTTAATTTCAATCGAATATCACACAAGAGCGAACGCCAATCATTGGATCGATTCATCCAAAAATAGGATACAATACAAAAAAACTATTTTTTTTATTTAGAATCAGTCAAATTAACTACATAATGAATCATAAAAAACGAGATTATTCGTAAAACGAGTGACATATTTTCATTTGGTAATAAGTATGTCACGGGGAACGCCAGTTTAGTAAATGTCGTGACATTTGATGTCACGAACAATAAAACTATCATAAAAGCTTTTCTGTGTACGCACACACGTCCACGTTTAAATTACATCGAGTTTGGGAAAATAGATTATCCATAAAAAGGGGATCGGACCTTATTACGTGTTGTTCTATATCCGTCGAAAATATCGGAAGAGAAAATTGAGACATGAAAAACTCTCTTCAATAATTAATTTCAATTAAGGCTCTTTCGACCCAAAAGGAAAAATCCATCATATTCATCGGTGGACGTAAGAGAAACGTCCATTTTTCATCATTGTCGATTTCGATGTTTGGAAATAGTAGACGGAAATTTTCACGATTAATCAATCTTTCTTCTACCTCGATCGGATTTCAAAGTATTATAGTTCTACTTTGAATTGTTCCAGTTTTCAATAAAACATCGATACATTTTACGATTCGGTTTAAATTCAAAATAATTAGAGCGCTCGACTTTCGCCTTCATTTCAAATGTCAAACGAAACCAGAATAATATAAACTTTTTTACTCGAATATTACAATTGCAAATAAACAATTTCAAGTAAGGTCAATTGTATTTTAAAAAACGCGATTGCACTAAAAAATAATAAAAACCGAACAGATTACAGTTCAAAATACATTAAACAAAAAAAAAAACTTGAATATGCAACTAAACAATTGGACAAAGATTGAGGTTATTACGAAACCATTCAACCTTGATTTTTCAACTATAAGTCAACGATCATTCCACAGCATTAATCAAAAAACTATTACGAAACACGCGCACATAGCCGACCAAACACATGAAAATCCAAACTCCGATCCATCCCATACAAAATTCATAGACCATCCGATCCATGGATCATCCATAGACCACTCCCACGTCACACCGTCATCATAAACCATACAACACGAGCCCAGCACACGTAACAACGATCCATAATAATATCGTAGCGCGTGTCAATCACCCTAACGTACAATAAAGCATATTCGAACCATACGACCGGACAAATCGGAAACGAGTGTGTATGTAAACGGTAGTTTCTAAATATGCTGCGTTATGGGTTATGAAATAGTCGTTGTTAGTGTAGGATCGTTTTTTCACAGCCGAAATACGATTCGTGTGGGATTCACGTTTACTTTCTGTTGAGAACTAGTTCTATGGATGTTGGATGAGGACCGGTTCTATTATACAGTTTTGTCTCGAATCGTGTGGTTAATCGGTAATGTTGGTGAGGTTTTTAAATTAGACTCGGTGTGACTGTTCGAGAATTATTCATGTTGAATGTTACTGTAAAAGTATGAAGATTGATATATCTTACAATAAGAACTCAATCGCCCAGGCTGGTTCTTCTCCTTGTCGGATATTTTTGTAAAATACTAGCATTTATTTTTTCGAAAGCAGCTTGTAAATTCCACAAAAAATTCAAGCTTTATTTAAATAAATAATGAAGGTTATAAATTGTGGACTCTATATAATAGTTATCATATAAAAAATGATATTCACAAAATAGTACAACATAAAGGATTTTAGAATTTTTTGAAATTATTTGTACAAAAAATAACTTAAGAAGAAACGTATCCACATAAAAAACCCAATATTCAAATATTATAAAATAGACTTGTTAATATAAAAAAATCTTACAATAGCATTCACTGAAATAGAAACGTTTACATTATTCATACTTTTGCCACCTGGCAATGTTAACGTTAGAATTTATCAAAAAAACCTAAGATTTATCAATCTTTTGACTCATACAGCAACATATAATAATACGTAAGCATATTCAAAAATATGTTTACAATTTAGACATTCATCGTATATTCAAATTTATTCGCATGAATCACGACTTATTACTCATCATATCACAGATGCGTTCACGATCACAAAAATCACTTCATCCGAAATTCAAAGAACCTCAAATTCTTTTCACAAACCGAAATCGTCCAAACGAAAATTATCAATCCCCAAAACCCATCTAATACAAACCCCGAGAAAACTGTCACAGCCATCATCCCCGACAAAGAGCATCAAAAAAACCAATCGACCGTTTCGAAGAGGACCTCTCGAAAATTCCATCACCCGAAAAAGCGCGCAAAGCGAAACCGCGCATAACCAGATCCGCCTACCGAACGGGTTTCATAACGCATTTCGGTTTTATAACCGGTCGTTCCATAGACGGGTAAGCGACGAGACCGTCCTCCGGCTCGGATACGTGTCAAGCATCCCGAATTAACACTATCCATGCACGCATAATGGGCACTGATCGCCGGGACTATGTCGAGTTCGCCGTTAGTACGGCGAAATCGCGTATCTGTACAGGAGAGCGCATACGATTCCGGGCACACCTTATTCAACGATGCATCGACGTGCATATGAAATGGTGTGTGTGTGTTCGATGGCTTGTGTGAGGATTTTTATTAGTGTTTGTTTGTTTGAGTGTGTGTGTGTGTGGTCAGAATGCGGACAGTGCAAAAAAGAGGTACAATGCAGTTGGGGCGACGTTCGCTGGTGCACCGTGGCTCAGAGTTGTGCAATTTTATATTTTTTGAAAATGAAAGGTTTTTAAAACCAATCTATATATCAAAATGGATGTTTGTGTATATATTTGACGTCGTTTCATCATCGTTCGACCGATCACTGTGAAAATTGCCACGTATATGTATTTTTTTTTATCGAGAAGGTATTTGTATTATTGAAACCGAAAAAAAAGATCTTTCGTTTGTTGAATTTAGTTGCCTTGATTACGCGATTCGGAAAATCATATGAAGCTGTTATAATACAAGTTGGAAGGATAACGTTTGCCGGGTTTAGCTAATGTATTAAATTATTGAAAATTTGAACATTTTACTTATTTATGAAGTGATCAGAAAAATAACACTTGGAAGAGTTCGAGTACTATGAAACATTCGTTCGAAATTTTCATATACATGTAATAGATCATCGATACGTGGCTACAGTTATGAACTGACCGCCCCACTAGTCACTTAACTTTAAACTTTAAGCATTTAATAAGTCAACACCGTTCATGAATATCAAAATCTACATAATTTTTATCTTATACCGATTTTAAAATACCATCAAAGTTAAGCAACAATTGACTCGGTTAGAAATTAACGGTTTCATACCATCAACTCGAGAATATATTAAGCAAAGCATGATTTACTTTCTGTAATTAGCAAAACATATATTACATACAAGATTTAAAAAAAGATGCCCAAAACTGTATAAGGTGTTTATAATATAATTTTTTCATAAAATTTTCTATCGTCTAAACGCCGCTTTAGTCGAATTAAAAAAAAAAAATACAGTCAAACGAGAACGTTATACCCGCTTCATGGTTAATGAACCGTAAATTGCGTAAACTCCAGATATTGTTTTATCAAAAAAAAAGAGACTATATATCAAAAAAAAATGCCAAAAACAGCAAAGCTTATCCCCTATATATAATAGCGGTTTTCGGTGTGTGTGTCCGTCCGCGTGTCTGTGTGTCTGTGTGTCTGTGTATCTGTGTAAATGACGCTCGTGACTTTAAAATGACCAACCTGTCGATACGATAATTTTTTCGAATTAAAAAATCACAGTCACCTCGCCGGGATTCGAACCCGGTTCGTCTCACTCGCGAAACGAGCGATCAAATCTCGGTGCCAACGCCCGCTTGAGTCCATACCTTTTTTTAAAATACATATTATAAAATTATTTAAAACTATTTAATATGGTCTTTGTGCGTATACACTTAACGTCTATAATATCGTGCTTAAAATTAATTAATTCACATAAATCACAGTAAATGTCGCTAATAAATAATTAATTTAAAAAAAGCGCGATAATTACGTAATAGTATGGTTATTACTTTTCATGATGTCTGTATAACATTGTTGAAAATATTTCG
>JAOXNN020000013.1:4889099-4920624 GCA_028571205.2 Hydropsyche betteni
AATTGTCGCTTGGACGAATTGTCTTGGACGAGTTGTCGTTGGACGAATTGTCATTGGACCAATAGTCGCGGAACCGTTTCGTATAGGACAAGGATACTTGTTATATTCGTTACGATACCTGTTAAGGCGGTGTTTATTCCCTGGATTTTCCGCCGGTTTTTTTTCGGTCTGGTTAAATTATTGTCTTGTGTATAACGGTCAGTGTCGAAAGACTTCCCAAATTCAGTTCTTCGTTAACTGTAGAAAATAATAAAATTAATCGATTTTGAAAATAAAATTTTCAAGGAATTTATTATTTAAGATTATGACGGTATGAATTATTCAACAGTTTTGTCTTGTATTAGAAATTGCGATATATGCCAACCGTAAAAGTATGTTTTTCCTTTCTAGAGACATCGCCGGTTTATAAAAGTTTTACTATCGAGGGTTTTACGATGTTATACGAATCACAACATAATATAAATAATGAAATATATAAATCGCACCTAGTCATACATTCGCAATAAATTATCGATCAAAGCCAGTTGATACTCTTAACATTGTTATCTTATCGATCATAATACAAAAATTGAAATGAGTGCATTATTGCTTGATTATTAAATCATACTATAAAATTGATTTTTTTATTATTAGAAATACTCGACTTTTTTACAATATTTCGTATTGAAATATTGGAAAGAAAGACATCAATAATTTTTTCCAATTAATTAAATTACTTGATTAGTCTAAATTTCGCATACTTTCGCATACTTCGTCAGCAAAATCAACACCAATACTTTATTGCCTTAGAAATACACAATATAACTTTTTTCGGTTTATTCATATTCTATCACAAGTCAAGGTACACAGATGACCCCGGCTCGTGATTTAAAAAACGTGATACTCGTCTACAAATTTAATAAACGTGCTAGAAAAAATTAAAGGTTAAAGACAAATTCTTATGCATGACTCGGTACGGAAGAAAAAAGTACTTATGAAGCTCCGAAGTGCCAGAGATTAGGCTAAAATTAAATTTCGCCGGTGATAAATAGGCCTCGACGCCCTAAACGGATTATTATTATGGACCCCTTTTCGTCCAAGTACCTTAAATGCCAAATAAATTCGAAAGTAGAAAAGGTCCATCTTAGTATTTAGATAAAAGGTTAACGCCATACGAATCACACGATGAAGAAATTCGATTGTTCTATAATGAAAATTTACATATAAAAAACATATCTAGAATACTTTGAAATGGCTACTTCTATATTGCAAAATTTATAATGCGGTATTAATATAAGCTTATATACTCTAGAGGCGCATAAATCACATTAGAATTGACCGTAATGAATAATTATCTTTATAATCTATACTATTATAATATTCTATAAAAAGCGAGATAATACCTACACATTAAGCTCGAGATTAGACGATAACCATCACCTCACCATAAACAGCGCAAATCGAAAAAATAACGCGCGCCGCAAAACTTTCAGATCGCAAAAGCGAAACACTAACCGAAAACTATGGATCCCGAACGATAAATCAAACGTGTCAGATTTCATCGCGTTTTTCCGAAAGGACACAAAGTGCGGGAAGTCCGAACGCTTTTTGCTCGGAACAAAAGGTCCGCCCTTTCAAAAAGGGCGGCAGAAATTCACGCGATAATTTTATGCTCGACAACCGTTCTGATTTATGCTTCCTGCGAGCCCGAGTATTAGGGAACTGTGTTCAAACAAAGGCCAGAAACCGAAAACCCGAAAACGAGAAAAGGGAAAACCCCGCCGGGAAGCGCACCGCGAGTTTTCGTCCCGTTCCCCCTCTGAAAAGCTCTGAAATAGGAAAATCCACGTAATTATCTCCACAACTAAGGTGATTTCGATGGCTGGAGATATTCTCGAGATTTTATATTTGAAATAATTGTGCTTCGGTTATGGGGCATGGAAGTCGTCACGCGCGCTTTGATTGTTTCCAGACACGTGAGTCGTCTTGCTCTAAATCGACTTGACCTGAAGGCGAATCGAATTATATCGGTTTTATTTTATTTTCATCGATTTTCTTAGTCGGAGATGCATGTAGTTAGATTATTATGTAATTATTTCGATAATTTCACAAGATAAATTGATGAGCGCGAAGTGCATATGAAGTGTTGGATATGTTCGTTATTTATTTGCTCAATTTGGAATGATGTGTTTCGCAGTATGACGGCATGATTCTAATGATGATGATTCAAACAATTAATATGACACTCACACTAGGGCAATGTCGTTTCATTACTAAAATATATAACAACGTCAAACTTCATTATTACTATCCGTCAATGACATTTTTATCAATATTTCCCAATATTAAGTAAAAAAAAATAATCTTCGAAAACTAATAAATTGCCATAATTGATATTACAACATAAAACGAACTGAGTTTGTATATAATAACAAAAAAATACGTATAATATGGAACACACGTTCACATCGCATATAAGTAGATTCTCTGCAGAACTAACAAGGGTAGTAAACTAGACGCGTAAAAAGCGCTGGATACATTCCAAAACGCTCTATTATTATCAGTACATTAATATGTAGAAAGAAAAACGCTATTGTATCCAGGAACAGAAGAGCAACATCTAAAATAATACACATATTCAATGAGAAAACAAGCGTAATCGATAATTCTACTCTCGTAATGCATTGCAAACCTAATCTACAGTATAATACGAAATTACAAACCGGCCATAAAACGAAATCAGTGAATGAAATCGCTATATAAAATCCATATTCGAAAATACGTCAACATTTTGAAATACGAAAAAGTATATAAGTCGAATTTACGATGCATTGCGATAATAAAAATGAAATTTACAATCCGGCATACTTGCAACTGTTATCCGAATATTCGACGTTTTCGTAAAATTTTATTGCGACACAAATCCGGCCTGTACCGGACAGATAAGAAAGACGAAAACAGAGAAATTTTCGCGCCACTTGTTTTTTTGTTTCGAAATCGAGAACAGAAATTCTCCTTCGCACCGAAAAGTAGATGCAATTGTTTCGCTAAAATGTTGCACGGATGCACCGAGCATAAACAATTAACGCAATCATTTTACTTATTACAATAAAAATGCAATAACGATTTCCTTCACGCCTCGTCTCAGCTAATTCATACAATTAAAATGCGAAATCGTATGTTTATAAAACTTTTTTTTTTTGCATTAAAAATAACTGTTTCATTCTGTACTTTAAACACAATTATTACTGACGTTGCTGCACCTTGAGAGTACACTTGTATCAATTGAGAACCGCAAATGTGAAAAGCAAACATGTATGTCGATTTGTCACATATAATTCTCGTTAAACGTCAACTAAATCGTGCATTTGAAACATTCACATTCTGCATTTCAACAAAACAGAAAAATTATCACTGAAAAATAACCATACATCGAAGATTTTCGAAAACTTTGTATGAACAGATGTTATTCTGATTCTTTTAATAATTTATTCTTCAGAATCGAATAACAAAACTATTGAGAAATTAAAAGTAGACTTTTGTTTTGCATTTTCCTGCAAGAAAAGAGCAAATCGACGAGAAAAAAATGGTAGGCAAATCGCGTGGGAAGAACGTGACTAGTTTTGTCGGTCATAATGCAATTAGATGTGCCGATAGAACAATTGTCCATTATTACTGGCTATTGCAGTCTATCGCCAACAATTACTCACCGGTGCGACATAAAGAACTTAGAATCATCCATCTATAGATTAAACACATACGACCGTATCATTAATAAAGAAATACTGTCACGTAATACAAAAAATAAACCAGACACGAGCATCACGTAATATGCGATCATCATGAAAAAATAATCATAACATGATGTTACGCAAGTAAAATTTCAATAAAAATCTGAGACTTCAAAAAATAATCAGCGATATAAAAACATATATTTAATATGATAAATTTAAAAAGTTTTAGTATTGAAAATATTCATGACGCGAAAACTGCGTTTAATAAGACTCGAGTGTCGTGTGCGCTTTCAGTTTATCACAATTAATTAAGAACTAGAGCCTTGTTACAATATGAGAACATAATAAATATAATATGCAGAATACACAAAACGCGTATATTGTTTCATTATGAAAGTGACGAATTATATTAAGCATGCACATAATACCATTTATGCACAAATCTAGATTAGGCAAACATCCAACGCAATTATGACCCATTGAACAACAACAAAAAATAATAATATATTCACATTTTCGCGTCGACAACATAACGAAACATCGCTCACGTATTATCTCGTACCGAAAATTAAACGAAAAGAAAGAGAAAATTCGTTCGACGTTGTCGAAGGTAAACTTCGCAGTGTTTGCCGAACTAACAAACGGCCCCAGAACACAGCTCGAGTTCTAGCTAAAATATCGAAAAAGTTAACGTGAAAAATGTTCGAAATATGCCGCGATAGAATATCGGGAAATTTCAATAACAAAAAGAAAAGCCGAAACATAATGCAGTGTTGGCGAAGACAGGGTTCGACTTCCTTTTGCGCCATCGTACGGTTTCCTTTTTGTACGCTCATCGGATTTATCTTCTGACAGGAAAAGAATCTGAAAAATGATGAAGTGTTCCGTGTTGTGAGGTTTCACCGAGACTATGATACCATTGAGAGTTATGTACATACATTCGACCCGCGAGAAAGCCTATAAATTCGGCGATAAGTCTACGATTCGAAAAAGGATGAAAATTCAGATATAAAAAAAATAATAATTACATTCGAAGACCAAACAACAAATTTCGACTCATTCAAATACGTGATAATATATAAAGTAATGAAATATTCTCGTGACCGAAAATCTTTTGCGCAAACAGCGATCATTTTTAGACATGCTATCCAAACATGATAAGATAAAATGAGATATTTGCACGGCAATCATCGACACAAATTTCACCGTTTAGCCATTTCTAAAATAACACCGAACGTAAAACCAACACAGACGACAATGAAGAAGTACTTTTTAGATTGTCGCGCCCATGTCGATCGCTACGATAAGATCAAACCTCAACACAACGTTAATATTTGCTTTCAATAATCCACAACGGTTTCGCAATTTGCACAAGAAGAGTCGGGAATGAATCCGCCACAATTACAGCTAATGATCGTCATTAGCGGTGACGATGCACGAGCTATGGCAATTTGCAGACATGGCGACAATCGTATGGAAATATTCGCTGAGTACTTTCTTGTGATTTTCGTCTAGACGAGAATCATTTTATATAATTATGATATGTCAGCGAAATTTTTATTATGAGTGATTTTTTAATTCGAAATTCTAATTTGATTTTTATCGCATTCAGTTAAATCTGTGATAAGAAAAACGCCGCTGAATCGCGCAATATTTACAGAGATAAATCTACCTCGTTATCGATTATACATGCATTCTCACCTAATAAATGAAACGTTTTAAAAACTCAAGGTGTGAGAACAAAAAAAAACGACATTAGAAACAAAGACTTTGATCGAGCGATAATCTAGCACCCGAGCTCGAAGTGCTAACTGGCCATTCGCCGTAACATAATGTATACAAAATTCGAAGCGAAAAATTGCATTCGAATATTTCATTGTTTTCATAAACGATACGTTGCGCAATTTCGCCGCGTATGTGCGATTGTTTAGCGAACTCATTGTTAGAAAGCGTCATAAAATAAATTTTATGGCGATATATACGTTTCAAAGAAATTTAATTAAACAAACAGATCTTTATCGTTCTGCAATACACTTTTTATTATTGAAAATTTAATACAATATTTTTCAATAAAAACTAACTTTAAACAGTAACATCTGCAGACACGTACCCACAGAAATAAAATTCAAATTAAATTAAACTAGTGCCTCTATCGAAACACACGCCCCGAATAATAATCGGCCCGAGTTCGCTAATTTAGCGCAAAAATCGCACAAACACGATACGTCCATTTGCGAACCGGCACGATCGTTCTCTTATAAAAATGAGACGATAACGTGTTTTAGCGAACGGACAAGAAAAAAATACACCGAGACTTTCTCTACGCCGGAGAGAGAGAAGGCCTCGAGCGATTCCTTCGACACGTACTTACGTAAAAATGATCCGGAAAAAAATCAGTTTCGCTCTCGGAAAACCTCGAACGGGAAAAAATCGGATCCGGATCGGTCGTCCGTCTTATCCTCGGAGGATTCCTTGTTACATAATGAAATATAAAATGGACGGTCGATGGAGAGCCGGCGATACAGAAAGCAAGCCTGCGTGTTGTTTGTTGTACGTCGGTGGTGTGGGTTTTGTGAAAGACAAGGCCGATGAGTAAACGTAAGTGGAGGTGCTCGAACACGACAAATGGACTCGCATTTTCGAAAGATCGTGTAGTGAGGAGAGTTTTTATGCGAGGAACGTGCGCGTTTTGAGTGTGTTCGAAATCGAGTTTGAATTCGATAAAATGAAAATATTGCGTCGAGCGTGATTAAAAGTTTCCATGGAAATTGTATGAAACGAGATGTCTCGAGAAATAATGCTTCATTCGTTCGACGTTTTAGATGTTGTTCCGAAAATAAATAAAATTTGATAGCGAAGACTGTGCTGCTTTTTCAAATATATAAAGCGATAAAATATACAAGTTCTTAATTACATAAACTTCCATTCCAAATTCAGAGATTTATTGAAGTTCACGCATGCAACAAAAATTATCTAACGCGATTGTAATCAAATCGTGATATCCGTACAAACAACGAAAAACAGGATTTATCTGATAATTGAAAATAAATTAAATATACTAATCTATGAAATTAACAACGATATCAACGATTTAACCTTGGGAAATGAACCAGTTTCCACTGGTTGTTTGTAAGTTAAGCTACAAATGACGCGGTCGATAAACGAACCCGAATAATATTTTTAGTGAAAAAAAAAGTTTTATAACCGAAACATTAATATAATTGACACCGTCGGTCTAAAAAGATCATTTAAAAGAGATTTTAGTACCTAAAAGTTACCTCCTCATCACAACGTGATAAAATTTCCAAACTTTCTACAACATATCAGATAGGATCCATCATTCAATGAACATTATACAAACTACACACGATTACGAACAAAAATCAAACCCGATTCACGACGAACGAAAAACACACAACGACCACCATAAAAGTACATAAACCATCCTAAAAAATTTACGACCGCCGTCGTTAAGTTTCGAAAAATAAAAGCGCGCACGCGTAAAGCGATAAATTAAAATTCGGATCCTTTCGACCCAACAATCGGCGATTAATAATTTTCGCGGGGAACTTTACACGGTCGAAAGTAATTTCCCCGTTGGCGGGACCGTTTGAATAATGGGTCAAGTTTACAAGGTCTACGCGAATATTTTATCTCGGGGTCACGAACCCGGCCATTTTTCGCTATCTCGAGCGCTGGCTGCAATTCCCTCTGACGATTCGCGGCCGATGTTTTACAGTTTGTCGAGATATGGAAAAATACGCGAGTTTTCGAACGAAATCGCTAAGGACGAAGCGAACCTTGATACTGTTTCGACGCGCGGCAACAGAAGCGACACGCTAATTTAGGATAGCGATCCGAAGTGTTCGATAAAAATTATAAAGTCGATTCAACGATCGAACCGAATAATAAAACAATCGTAATCGTGATTGGCCAATCTCGGAGCAGTCGCACATGTCGCGGATCGAGAGGAGAGATAGCCACGGCGAAGTGTAAAGTTTTCGCAATTTAAAAACCATTTCGGCGAAAGTTTTCCACTAAAAACGGCCTTTATCTGCCTCGTGTGTGTGTGTGTGTGTGAGAGGGGAAAATTGAGAAAATCTTTTATTTCGCGATATAACGGCGCATGTACGCACGTACTCGCGTTCTGTATAATGCGATATAAGACGTGCCCATATGTGAGAGCTACATATGTACAAGCGAGAAACAGTGGTGGATCTAGATAAAAACTAATCGTATTATGGAATTATTAATAAGTTTAAGATATCAGCTTCATTGAGATTAGATCTTGATACCATTTTATGTTTAAACTATTTTCTTTATATAAATTTAATTTTCAAAATATTGAATAAAGAAATTGTTCATAATACATTTATTGATCATTATATAAAATCTATATAATGAGATACGATATAAGACGTGCCCATATATGAGAGTTACACATGTACAAGCCAGAAATAGTGGTGGATCAAAATGAAAATCAATTACGTTATCGAAATATTAATAAGTTCACAATATCAACATCATTTAGAGTAGACCTTGATACTGTTATAAGTTTAAACTATTTTTTTTATCTCGTATAAATTTAATTTTCAAAATACTGAATAAAGAAATCATTCGTTATCAAATGAACAATACATTTATTGATCATTCTATAAAACCTTCTATATAATGAGATACGATATAAAACGTACCCATATGTACAAGCAAGAATTAATGATAGATCTAAATGAATAACAATTACGTTATCGAAATATTATAAAATTTCAAAATATCATCAATTAGACTAGACCTTGATACCGTTATAAGTTCAAATCGTTTTTCTTATCTCATATAAATTTAACTTTCAAAGTATCGAATAAAGAAACCATTACCAAATGAACAAAACATGTTCATCACTCTATAAAACAATGAACAGTACAATATTGATCACTCGATAAAATCTATAATTAAGTTTAATATATCTGTATTATTTTTTGATACACCATACAATTTTATTTTTTTATCATTAGTATTGATAAAAGGAAGATGATTTATGAGTATGTAAACTGCAAATCTTATTACTAACCCAACCGTAACACATGAACATATCAACACATATCACTCAATTCAATGCCAGACGACAACCGATACATCCAACGAGACCGAACCTTTGACTGCTCGAACGAAACATCCCCAAATTAATATTCAACGCGATCGATCGCACGAACCCAATCGCGAAAGTACGGAACGAATCCTCCACAATATCCATCAGACAAAGCACCCGCAACAATCCCGGTTAAGACCCTCCACTGTCTCGGCACATACAAATTATTCCGGCTCGAGGGAGCGTCTGAAGGCGGACTGCTCCGGCGATATTAACATAATTACGATATGCGTTAAAGGGGCTTTCAGCATCGCCAAAAACTGTTTTTGATGGGCTTTCAGCCGGAGAGCGAAATTCACCTGGTGGAAATAACGGCGTAATGGACGGGGACAAGTTTAACTTGTCGAACGAAGCACTCTACAATTCAATCGAGTTTATTGTGCAATCAATGTGATTGATATTAATGAACGTTTTGATTGTTTTGATAGATTCGTTTTAGCGTATATAATGACTCTATTATGCTTTTCTATTTTAACACTCACTTTCTTCGAGATTTTTTATATGCCCAAATTTCTATTTACAAGGTTGGAAGTAGAAAATAGGAAGGAAGAAGAACCGCCGATTCCAAACATACCTTGCATTATAGTGTATCGATTTTATTTGGTTTTAAAACACATATGAGGGGCTCGGTAGTAAATAGTGCTAAACGACATTTGTCACTTTTGGAGATTTTAAGAAAAACTGTTTACATGCATTTAGATACAAATAAAACTAGGAGTAACTCGACATAATACTGTCATCTTTTGGGATAATGTGGAATTATTTATTAAACTTTGTAGTAAAAGTACTATTTTTTGTAATAAATAAAAGAAACTGAATTTTATAATTTTGGAGCATTATTTACTGCCGAACCCCTCATATTATATCTTTTACAAAAAATTAAATAAGAACTTTGAATATCAACCACATCACTCATCACTTAACTCCAACGAACCATGCGACAAGACTAAACCGCCGATCCTATTTTCCGAAATTGAATCACCTCTCATTAAAAATGTTCATCACATAACAAACAAGCTCCACTTTAACACACCATAAAACCGTTCGAAATTCAATTTGGTGCATTAGCTCCTAAATCAGATCGTCTACCCAATATACTGTTTCAATTATCGTCGCCGACATTATTACACAATTTTCGTACCATCACTAATCGACGATACCCGACTCCGAAAACGTTCAGTTTCGAATTCGATCAAAGATATTGTAGACACGACTAGGTAAGTGTCGGCGAAGGCTCCTAAATAATTTACGGGGGTCCATTATCCAAATTGCGCGGGGAAAATGGACAAATTCGTAAACAAACACGTCGAAAATTTCGCAGCCGTAAATAACGCGGTTATAACAAGTTTGCGGAAACTTTTATGCGCGAAAAAAAGTTTTGAGGACGTAACGAGATTGTTTCACGTGCGTATGAAGAGAACACGTGTGGGTGTTAAAAAAATTCGGTACATGAAAATCACGTTTCGGCGATAACAATAAAGAAAAAATATTTTCGTGATATAATTTTTTTTTAAATATATGAAAAGAACGTTTTTTTTATATATGTTGGAGATTAAATTAATAAATCGATGTTGTACAATTATATGGTTCTTTTATGAATATGTGTTTCTTTCGAAATTCACAACATACCCACAACAGAATTCGAGATAAATGAAAGGTTATCTAAATCGATACATAAATTAAATAAAACAAATTACCAATTGGACGCAGAACGTGGATCTTTCTTCGAACTCTCAATCCCGAAATACCAAATCTATTTCTGTCGCACTTCTACGCAAGCATCGCCAACCCGAAAAGCCGGCCCGAACGAGAAAAAAAACACAATACCAACAAAACAAACAGTCAAACGCCTACGGAATTTTCGAAAATTCAAATCACTGGTGCAACGCCATTACCAAGACGCGAAACGATCGCCGCTTTTATATATATTATTTATGTACGCACGTCGTTTCGGCGGATTCGAAAAGCGGCCCGATTTTGAATCGGATTAGTGGTAAAGGGCGCGCCGGCCGTTTCGAAATATGATTATGTTGGTAATCGTGGCGTTTTATGTGTGGAATCGACGCGAAACACGTACCGATTTTGAGGTTATGTGCGGCGAGCTTGCGCACAACCGGCGCCCGCGAACACAAACGTCAAACTGAGAAGGAGCGGCTGATCGCAAGATTGGCGCACTCGACGCGATCAGTAGTGCCAAACTGGCGGTGCACGGACTTTTTTTTGTTTTTTATAGTTGTTGGAAGTGGTTTTTTTGGATAAACTATAGCGTTACCCTACATCGAATAATATTAGCGACATGTAGTGGTGTTTATTTTCACTTTTCTTTTAGAAAAAGTGATATGGGGGGGGTAAAAGTGGCATACCGCTCATGAACGTACCAACCTTCCAAGCGGTGAAACGCATACATATACAAATCCAGTTATAAGTTTTAAGTTGGTACTCTGCATTCACGCACACATTCGCATCCAAGTTTTGACGTTAAACGTCAGTTGTTATTTCTATACGAAATAGAATCCAACCCAACCTAACGCAATCTAACGAATGAAATTGGGTTTTGTATTGATGGATTAATCGTGGTGTTGAATACTGTAAGACACCCGTACACATATGCGATTTTTAGTCGCGGCGATTATTTGGTAACAATGGAAGATTGATGGACTCTCAGAAAAATTCTCAGATTTTTCTGAGAATCCATAAATCCGTCCATTGTTACCAAACAATCGCGGGCGACCATATCGCAAGTGTACGCCTAGCCTAAAAACTAGGCGCGCTAATCTCTATAAGTGTAGGTGCATGTACGTATATAAACGCGTTTCACCGCTTGGGAGATTGGTAAGTTCATGGGCAGTAAGCGGCTTTTGCCAAATAATTCAAATATTTTTTGCTGAAGCGAAATAACCCGATATTTTTACAGGTTTTCGTTAGGGAAAAAACGGTTTTCGGTTACGATTCAATTCCGTTGCTGGGAACTACTAAAAGCATACTGAATTTTTTTTTCTCCAAATTCTAATGCATTTTAAAAATAATGAACAGCGGCGACTATTTTCACACGACGCACCCAAATACTTCAATCGAAACTAACGCGTATGGCTACACCGATTTTACGCACGGCGAACACGTTGGCCACTTGACAGCCGTTACAAAAATATAAACATACTAAAAGCTTCCTTATAACATATACGTTTAAATACAAAATTTTCATAAACACTAAAAACACAAATTTCGATATTTTATTTATCAAAAAACTACCGTATTTGCAAGTATTATAAAAGCGTTAATTATATGTAGTTAATACAAACTTCCAGCATCAAAACGACCATTCTGTATTTTCCTTAGCACAATCGAGTAGTATATATTCAGTAGGAGCTTGACAGTTGACGTCGTTCGGTCGCCGACCGTCGAACTTGTCTTGGTCTTTATTGCGCAACTATTTTATATAAATTTGTATAATCGAGGCTTTCACGGTCCTCAGAAAGCTTTAAGACATTGAACAGCATCGGACAATTCTCAAAAAACCGTATCGGTAAGTAATTTGAACATTTTTTTTGTTCGACTTTCATTGCACAAGTTTATGCTATATAATCGCTATAATGACTAATACGTTTAATTCAAGCATTTATTTTTCGATATGCTTTTTGCAGAAGATGTAAATCTGAATGGATAATTAAATAATTTTTGTTTTTGATTAATTTTTCAATGTATCTATTTATTTTTTTTTTTTTGTTATATTTTGCATGTTTACTGGAGCCATGGAATGTTTTTAAATTATGCAAAATCATATGCATGAAAATTAATTCGTGGCATTGGAACTATTGATCTTTACTTCGTATAATGTATTATGGTTCTTGTGAAAAATTGATAACGTATGCATGCACACGATGTCTAAAATCAATATTATCTTTTTTACATCTTACAAATCGATTTTGTATGTTGTATTTAATTTTTTCAATTCAACATAAAACGATGCTTATAAATACGAGATTCAAAAATGAAATGATTCTTTAGAATGAACAAATAACAAGAAATGTATAAAAAATTTGACATCGGTCTGTATTTTCTCTATAGAAAATTAACTATATAAATATCTCTCGTTTAATATGGTTAATAGGTTTGCTGGATCGTTTCCTAAGATTAAATTGTGTAAAACGAGTCTTATAGAAAAAAAGGAATAGGTTCTTTTAGAAAAAAATGGAAAAATGTATTATTCGTTTTTGCAATATTATAACGAAACTTTTATTATTACTTTCGGTGTCATTTGGCACTGGTAATTATTTAGTTGAAAACATTAATTGGTGAAGAAGACTTCAAAAAACTAATTCTTTACAAAGTTTACATATTGGTTTTCTTCAGGTCCCTTTTTTTTTTAAAATGTAACTTGAAAATTTACATAGCTCTGTAAAACTGAATTTTATTAAAAAAAAAATTCTCTCAAAAAATAAACCGTATGAAGTGGGTGCTGTGTTAAACTCAAAATTAAATTTAACCCACGTTTTATCTTATCTTAATTGATTGCGGTTTACGTTCAGATTTATCATTTTTTAATCTGATGTATTTTTTATTTCAGGTATTAATAACAAATCACAATTTTATGATAGTTAGAAAAACAAGACTGCTTTCTAAAATAAAATGGGCTTATTAACTGAAGGTAGTCCTTTAACGTGGGAGGAAACTAAAACTTTGGCAGATCACGTTAGAAAGCACGGCGTGATACAATTCATAAATCTGTATAAGAAGTTAAGAGAGCGTCAAGGAGACGTTTTGAAATGGGGTGACGAAGTAGAATATGTCATTGTGAAATTCGACGATGAAAAGAAAAGAGTGACTGTTAGCCTACGAGCTCAGGAAATGCTCGCAAAACTGAACGAGAAAGAAATGGCTGATCCTGAGGGTATTTTTTTATTTATTTGATCAAAACATTTGGAAAAAATACTTCGTACATTACAGTTTAATATAATATAACATTTTGAAAATGTTCAAAAAATTCCGACAGTCAATTTTTTATCTTTGTAACAGCAATTATTTGTAGCTTTCTTTCTGTTATGTAAATCATTACAATTTAAAAATTGTGTAGATCAAAAAAACTTTTAACAGTTAAGTGTTTTGAAAATTTTGCCTTTTCATCATCGTAATTTATTACATTCAAAAAGAGCTTTTATGAATGAAAAAAAAATGTGTGAGTAAATTTGTAAAAAAATCATCAAATATTTACGTCTGGAGTAGTAAATAATCTTCAATCAAAATAAAAACTAGTATGTAAAGTGTTGAATTTTTTATGTATTCTCGTATTCATGCAAAATCATTATCCAAACAAATTTTATCTTGTGTAACTCACGTTTTATACATTGCGTAACAAACGAAACTCACGATGACATTCAATAATTTAGATACCATTTTTATGACTCATACTTTTATCCTGACATGAAATGTACAAACCACTTAGGGTGTTGTTATTTTTTAAAAAACTACCAATTGTGCT
Organism: Hydropsyche betteni; assembly: GCA_028571205.2. NCBI lineage: Eukaryota > Metazoa > Arthropoda > Insecta > Trichoptera > Hydropsychidae > Hydropsyche > Hydropsyche betteni. Next base: position 4,903,435 of record JAOXNN020000013.1, read on the forward strand.
GACCTTTAGATAAACAACAAACAGTTATTCACACGATAATGATAAAATGCCGATCTCAATGTAAATTATTTATTATTATTATGGCAATCAATAATGTGTTAATTGTGCTCATTATGTGCTCATTAAAGTTCACTTTAAAATAAGCAATACCTTTTTGATGTTTACGCTAATTAGATGTTCAACCAATTTCAGGTGTAAAGTCTTTATGGAGGCCGGAATATGGTGCTTACATGATTGAAGGTACTCCAGGTCGACCGTACGGTGGACTTTTGGCGCATTTTAATATTGTGGAAGCTAATATGAATTATAGGAGAGCGGAAGCAGCAGCATTATTAGGACCCGGAGAATACTTAATGACCATTACTAATTTCCCCAGGTTTTTATACTCAATTATTTTATATGTTGAGTCATTCGATCTTAAAAAATAAACTGATTGTGATTAAATTTATAAATCAACTAGATTGGGATGCCCAAATTTTACGACTCCCTCTTTCGATCCGCAACCTGAAAACGGTGTTAGTCGCTCTTTGTTTTTCCCCGATGAGGCTATTTTTCCTGGACATCCTCGTTTCAAAACGTTAACTAGAAATATTAGGATGAGACGAGGCGAGAAAGTAGCTATAAATTTACCAAGTAAACAATGTTTAGTATAATCTTTTTAATATTAACGAAATCGTTTGAAACTTTTTAATTTTTAAATATAATTTTAGTATATAGAGATGAAAACACCAAGATTCCTATCGATGATTCGTTTAAATTAGACCCAGCAGCGCTTCCTGATCATGTTTATATGGACGCTATGGGCTTTGGAATGGGCTGTTGTTGCCTTCAGCTCACTTTTCAAGCTTGTAACATCATCGAAGCTAGGACTTTATATGATCAACTAACACCTCTCTGCCCTATTATGGTTTGTAATTAAACTTCGTGTATTGTAATTCCGTTTATTTTGATAATGACATTGTTAAAATCATACTTACTTTCATCAGCTGGCCTTATCTGCAGCTTCGCCGATCTACAGAGGTTTTTTGACGGATGTCGATTGTCGTTGGAATGTGATATCAGGTTCAGTGGATTGCAGGACTCGTGGTGAACGCGGACTCCAACCTTTAGGTCCAAACGAAAGATTCAGGATCAAAAAATCTCGATACGACTCTATAGATAGCTATTTATCTCCGCAAAATGAAAAGTAATATATTATTACTAATGAGTCAGTATGTTAATGCTACAGTAATGAATGAAAACAATAATGTTAATAGTAACAAAGATTTTTGTAAATGATTATTTTACCATGACATTGACATAATTACTTGTGCACCTATTTGATTTTGAAGTGAAAATTAAATATGAATGGGTTTTTTAGATATAATGATATACCTTTAACATATGATGAAAACATTTATAAACAACTTCGAGAAAACGATATTGATCATCCTTTGGCTCAACATATTGCTCATTTATTCATTCGAGACACTGTTTCCCTCTTTTCTGAAAAAGTACATCAGGACGATGAGGAAGATACGGATCATTTTGAGGTATATTTCTTCGACATTAACTAAACATATTTAAAATTTGATTTTATATGAAAACGGATCGTTTTAGAATATTCAATCCACCAATTGGCAAACTATGCGCTTCAAACCACCTCCGCCACGATCATCTATCGGATGGCGTGTCGAATTTCGTCCATGCGAATCTCAATTGACCGATTTTGAGAATGCAGCCTTTGTCTGTTTTGTAGTATTGTTAACAAGGGTCATTCTTAGCTATAGATTGAACTTTGTCATGCCAATAAGCAAGGTTTGTTCCTGTTCATGTTTTAATTTAAAAATTTGAGTGATTTAAGATTAACTATATGTTTCGTTTCATAATCACAGGTAGACGAAAACATGCAACGAGCTCAAAAGCGAGATGCTTGCCGTCAAGGCAAGTTTTGGTGGAGGAAAGATATAAGCACAGGAGTAACACCACCGGAAGCTTCACGTCATTGTAATCTTGAATCTTGTGCTATTGATCAATATGAAGAGATGTCAATAAACGAAATAATAAATGGAAAGGTAATATAAATTAAATTAAATTTTCTTCATGTTTTATTACTGAATCAATCAACATTTTATTGCAGGAAGGTACATTCCCAGGTTTGATAGCGCTCATCGAGTCTTATTTAGAAAGTATGGACGTAGACGCTGATACGCATTGTTCGATACAACAATATTTGAAACTTATTCGAAAACGAGCTGCTGGACAGCTCCTCACTACTGCTTCGTATCTTCGAGAATTTGTTTTATCTCATCCGTTATATAAGTTAGTGTTTGCACAAAATATTACATGCATTTACATACAAATTTATATCATACAAAATTCTATTACAGGAAAGACTCTGTGGTATCGGAAGAGATAAATTATGATCTTTTGAAAGCTGCACAAGCGATCCAGTCTGGCGAATTAGCATGTCCGAGATTGCTGGGCAATTCAGTTTTCACAAAAACTAAGGAAAACATACCTGAAGCTCTGAGAAAAGCAATAGCGAGAGAGTGTCCTTTTTAATAAATATTGGTCGAAGAACTTAAAAATCATTGCCTCCAATATCTCAAATATCTATTAGTTTTGGCCGCGCAGCATTTATTTTTATTTCAAATGATTGTATATTTAACTGTTGTTAACCATTGATGTTCACAAATTTTATTTTATAATACGGGACCTGGATCCTGAAAACATGCTGTGAGTTATTTTATGTGTTCAGGGGTTTATTAGAATTTTATCTATTAGTTTCATTAGAATTATAATTTAGTTGATAAATAGAAAGACAAATGAGGTAATCAGTCATGACTTCCTCATTAATATGTTGAATGTAGGTTTGAATTAGCAATAGAAATTACATTCATACCCCAGACTAACTATGAGTTAGTTAAGTGTACAAGTTGGAGGAATGTATTTTATTCGACTATGATTAATGCACTGTGATCGTATATGTGTGAAATTGCACTGGATCTTCATATTCACGAGTTTGATATGTAACATCACTTTTTTGCCTTAATGTGATTATCACCAATTGAATTTTATTGGGAAATTTGGCAATTTGGACAGTTATTAATGAAATTTTGGTACTTAATGTATTATTTGCTAAGCGAAAAACAACTGGAGGGTTCGGTTCAAATATAAAGTGTACCAGTCCAGGGTATGATTGTACAGTTTTTCATTCCACTTATCTAGTGATGAAAGATACTAATAGATGAAATTAGCATGCATTTTATTCGGAAAATTGTTATATAAAAAATATATTTCTCGGGCAGTTTTAATGAAATACACATGTGTGGTTTAAAATACAAGTTTATATATTTCACCTAAATATTATAAATTGACAGATTTATTATCTTGTTAACTAGTTTTGGTATTGAGGTTATGGTTTAAGATTATGGTGCTCATTTTTTCCATTGTTGCAAATACGTTTTATTTTAAATACAAGGCATTTTATTTTTAATAACATAGTTGTATGTTTTTTTGTACAATCTTTGTATAGAATCGCTTATTTTGAGGACATCTCTATTTTTTAATTTAATTTATGATTACTTAAATATTTTTTGATTAACCTTACCTGTACCGTTCAGTTTGATTGTCTACAAATATATTTTATTATCTTCAATAATTTGAAACATGATAAAAAAATGTGATAAAATTATATTGTATTTACTAAGTTTACAGAAACATTTAGCTTGGTTATGAGAAGGTTATAGAATTCAGGCCATAAAATTTTCAAGATACTTCATATAATCGGAAAATACAAGGAATTTTAACATTTTTTTCGAAAATAAACAAAAAAAGTAAACGAAATATAGTTAAACTTATTTTCCCTATTAAGTTTAAAATTTATCAACCATCTGTAAAATATGTTGCTGTTCTTGTTGTCTCCATTCTGGATTTCCAGCATCACCCAAATTACCAGCATATTCTGAAAGAATCGAAGAAAAACAGATAATCCAGAAACTGCTTTATATATCCCCAAACAGTGAATAAAATGTAAATCAAATTATCGAGACATTTATCAAACTTACCTCTCATTACATGTCTGATTATTTTTAAAGATCCCCCTCTCAACGAAAGTACACGTTGAACGCGTTGTTTAATTGAAGGTGTTCCCGAAGCGCATACCTCGAGTATTATGTGATCAACTAATTGCAATGTAAATAAACCTCCGGAGAGTCGCCTCAGATACAATTCATCTTCTTCAGTAGTATCTGAGTCGTCTTCTGCCTGGTGAATATAGAGATTTATATAAACAATATAAAAAGTAAATGCGAAAGTCAAGCATTCAAAAAGTGATCCTTACTCTTTTTTCCAATTCAATTTCTTGTTCGACTTTATCAACTTTGTCCAAATATTTGAAATGTAATTCCAATAATCTGTCTACCTTTTCCAAATCATTTTCGGTAAATTTAGTTAAAAGTCTTTGGCGTTGTGATCCTTGACAATTTCTCAACATCGATGATATGATAGAAACAACGTGTTCTATAATTCGATAATGATGTTTATTACAAATTTATTTATGTAATAAATGCCATGATGTTAATTTTAATATTTGTATTAAATGCATAACAATATTATTTGGTACCTTCATGTTGATCTGTTGTTAAAACACGCTTTCTTTTTGGAGTTTTCATGAATAATGGAAATATTGTCCTTAAACCCAAAATATCAACAAACTTGTTACAATTATCTTTTCCATCTGGACCAGACATAGCATGGTCAAGAACCTTCAATGAACCGTTGCGAGATAACTTTTTTTCTCTACGTAGAATATATTATATTATATTATTAACAAATAAAATATTGTATTTACTTTCATATAATGTAAAGCAAACCTCAACATAAGATTCATCAATTGAAGTCCCTCTCCTCGAAGAAAACGATCTCTGTTTGATGTTAACATTAACGCAGAGCAAAGACTATTAAACAAATTTTCCATCATTTCTTGTTCTTCACTACTGCTTGGATCGTGACGTTTGTAAAACTGAAAATTGTATTTTTGAATAAGTTAAACACAAAAAAATGCAAGAATAAGTGAAATATACGCACAGCCAATTCTTGTAGTAAAACATCGATTCCATCTAATTCTCCAAGTAAAACTCTATTTTCTGGAGTATTCTGTAGTAAAATTGATAGTATTTCACTCACATATAATTTGTTAGCATCAAAAGGAACTTTCAACTAAAAATAAATAAATAATTGAAACGAATATTCAGACAATTACACACCAAATTCAGTTAACAAAATTTTTTTTTTTACCTTAAGTCGTTTTAGGAGCCATTGTAAAAATCCTTGTTTTGCTACTTCAATACAAAGCTCTGGCTGGAATTCTGTTATATTTTCGACAATACCTTTCATGAAATAACAATTAAAAAATTGTAAAATATTGTTAAATTATGATGAATTTTGTATTAAGTTCAATAATCGAAAATACCAAGTGTGTTGTGTACACCATCTCTTTCTTCTTGCACTTGCTCATCGAGTCTGGAAAGATTTTGTAATAGTAAAGGTATTGCTTGGCAGTCTTGCAAAGCATCAACTAACGTTTCAGCTCCATTTATGCTTTCATGTAAAATATCGACATCAGTCAATTCCTTAAAAAAACTATAATTAAAAAGAAGTTCTTAAAAAACAATTATATAAATCGATAAAGATTCGATGCCTGGATAAGATGAACAACTTGGGTTGAAATGTCTGTATTGTCGTGCGAGAGAAGTTCAAGCAAAGAATTGATACATTTCATTTGTACGAGTACCGGATATAAATCTGGAACTGTTGCGACTACGCTGAGCTCCTAGAAAATTAAAGACCAATTGATGAAAAATTTCGAAAAAAGTTTTAAGCATGTGAGTATTAAGATTTCTAAAAACCTGTAAAGATTGATGCAGATCCACTTCGCTTTCTAAAAATTTGTCGGGTTGTTCAGGAAATTTGATTCGCATTTCTCTGTTCTTCAAAGATTTTTTTTCAAAAGCTAAAATCAGCTTCTTAACAACAGTTTCGTCGACAACTTCCCCCTAATAGACAAGAAAATCAAAACGTCACATTGAATCACTTTGCAAATAATAATATTAATGCATACATGAGTTTCTTCAGTCTCTACAAATTGGAGAATGTTTTCCCTTTCCGTTTCAGTAATTTCAGGCTCTACACTCAAAGTTCGAGCCGTTGTTAGTTGTTTGGAAAAGCTATCGGCTTTCGAACGAGCAATGCGCCGCATTTTTCTAGCAGCACTTCCGTCTTCATCTTGGCCATTGGCACCATCTTCTTCACTTGGCCGTTTCGGAGTTTGAACAGGCTGAAAGTAAATTGACATTGTTGAGAAAATAATTTCTTATCTATTTTATGCGTTATGACAGTTCTCATTATTCTTTGAGTATGATCATTAATTTTGAGGTTACTACGAAACATTGAATCGAAATACAAGTCTCTATAAAATGAAATAAAATAACTAATCGAATTTTTTCGATAAAGCATTGAAAGTTATTAAAAAATACTGACTTTGAACGCTAATAATTCGGAAATGTCCATTTCGATTATCAAACTGACAGATTCGGCAACAAACAATGCCTTCAGGCCAATCGCAACAAATGGTATATGACGAAAAAGTAACCAAATTATAAAGGCATTATTCACCACTTGAAAGTTCACAATTTGGAGATGAATAGGCTGGAAATTTAAAACATGAATTGTTTAGATAATTCAATTTCAAATTTCTTTAGAAAAATATAATTGCAGTTTTTCTAATTATTTTTTTCTAAATTGAAATTGGTTAACGATTGTTTCAGTTTGATTAAATTGACTGATTAATTTGACTGGCTATGCCAGTCGTCAACGCTAGCTCACGTTCGCTATACGGACTTTGAAATGTGTACTCTTCGAGCCCACAACTTAGTGATTCTAGCGTTAACTACACCTCTACTGTGCAAATTACTATTATTTTTGGTTGTTATTTTTACAAAATTTGTACAGTGAAAAATTACATAAACGCACTTTATTATTAGACGTTAGAATTTTTTTTACGGACTGTTTATTGTTCACTGACTAGAGCCAGTGTTTCCCAACCTTATTTGTAATATGCCCACACACACCATGCCATACCATGCTTTCATCACATGTACTCCTGGTAATTTCGTTCGTACTGCACCAACTAGAAATTCGAAATTAAATTTTTAAAATAATTGCATAACAATTTCTATTATACTTCCTTAAATTACATGTACTCCTAGTAATTTCGTTCGGGCTAAAGCTTAACCCGAAGCGTTTTCCAACCTTATTCATACCACGTCCCACTTCAACGATTCACAAATCTCCACGCCACCTCCCCCTCTCAAATTATGTTTGTTAAATAATTGATTTTAAGAGTGTCATAACGATGCTGCCATCATATTCTCGAAGTCAGTTTTTTTTTTGAAAAAAAAATAATTTAGAGAAAGGAGAAAAATATTTGACAATATAAAAATACGATGAAACTAATGTCAATCGACCTAAATAAACTTGATCTTTTTACCTATTGGGAAAAATTCTGAAGTGATTTTCGCAAGATAATTTTCCATTATAACATTTATTTTTTTAAATTTGCAAATTCGTTTGGAATAATTTAGTTGTATTTTTTGCGATCTACTTAGAATACAGCGATCACAAAGCCTAGCACATAGCATGGGTATTGTTGATTTGAGAGCATGGGTAGATTGGCTCGGTACATGCCCCTTACCGAAATACGATTTGGGCTAGCGCAGTAAGATAAAGGCTAGACAGCCGTATTTGTCTGGCAAGGCTTTGTCCTGCAGTGGATAACAACAGGCTGCTAATGATGATGAGGATATTAACTTTAAAATTAAACAAGAATTCAAATTTTAATAATTTATTGTCTGTAATCAATTTTATTTAATTATTGAAAAACAACAACTAGGTTCACATCACATGTATTATACATATATAAAATAAATTTCCCATTTTCAGCTAACCATAACATGTAAATTTATATAAAATGCAATTGCTAACGTTATAAACTAATTAACCAACTGTTAAGTACAGTACAACGTTAACTAGAGATAACTAATTATCAAACTCTGAATATTTATCTACGATTCTAATTTTTATGCACGAGTGATAAAAAAAATACACTTAATTGTTCATCATATTTTAAAAATATGAAGCTATATATCGTTACGTCCAATTTAGTAAACATTTCATGTGGAAATTGTATTTACTTCAAAAGTATATTATATTCAATATTGTACAATCATTAGTCTCCTACCAGTTACATATTTATATAACAAATTAATTATTCACTCAATAAATTACTAAAATAAAAAAATAATATCCTTCTTTATTTAAATGTACAAATAGCTAATTTGATTATGTACAATGATACATATATAGTAATAACAATGATGAATTTGATATAATTGATTATCATTAATGATACTACTACGAGGATTAATATTCATGTTAGTTATCTAAGATGACAGTGTTTTGGGTAATAAATCTGAGTATTTTTTTTAATCTTGACATTTTTTATATTTAATTCAAAGATTTTCATTGACAAATTTTTCAAATGTTGAAATAATTTCACTTTATGTTATATATCTTTTTTCCAGAGTTGAAAAAATAAAGATTATTAATGGCCCTTTGATCAAAGGTAAATTAATAGGAAAAATATCCTTCTTCCATTTGTTACGATTATTAAAAAGAGGTTTTTATTTAAATGGCACAAAATATGACATCGAAAGTATTTAATTCAATTGAATGGCTTTTGAAAGCAATTCTTATTTAATACCAATATTATACTGTCAGATTGAAATTTGGATGAAATTTAATTGATACATCAGCATATTAGAAAACTGTATCTTACAAGCAATTTCAATATTTAAATTCATAAAAAAATTATTTTATATCATATCAAGAGTATTGTTTTATTTAATAAAAACTAGTTTATAACACTGCCTTTTAACCATCGGTTACCACTACTTAGCTAGCCAGCATTATTTCAGCTGGAACACCAAAACAAGATGCTAAATGGAAGAAACATTTGCATTTTACCCCCTTTTGTGCGTGATCTTCATTAAAGTGCAGAAATCGAGGTTCTAAATGCTTATAAACTCACACTTTTTTTACAGTGTTACAAAATTGAGTTATTAAATGCTTTTAGGTAAGTACAATAGTTTTTTTATAATTGAATTATAACATCATAATTTTTGTCAGCTGGATATTGTACTTTAAAAACTTTAAGTACTATTTTCATACATCCAAAACAGTTTATGATGATATTGTCTTTCAAAATAAAATAAAATAAATATAGAAAGAAAACATGAAAACAAAATTAATGAAAACTAAAGTTTTCAAAAGGACGGTTTTTCAAAAACCTTATGCACAACACCTAACTGTTTTCATAAGATAATACTTAATAAAAACGCGTTAAAACAGGAACAATACTGTCGATTAAACAAATAGTGAAAAATATACAAAGGCAACTATTTCATTAATAAAACATCTATATAAGCAAACTGAATTGAATACTTTTTACAACACACAAATATGTATAACAAATATATAACAATATATTATAGATATGTTATAATTAACAATAATTAGTGTTTCATCGATATTTCCATATTTAAACTCTAAATACCGAAGATACACATTTTGAAAATAAAATAAATAATTGGAATATGAAAATATTCAAGAGAAAATTTGAGAAGTGAGTAGAGAATATTTAAATTATACATTAAAATATCGTATATTTTTACTTTTTTGATGAATATAAAACTCATCATATTAGATTATTTTTTAAGCATACGTTAATTTTCAACATCCAATCAGATAAACCACCGAATATCAAATTAGGCCCCTTTTTAACTAAAAATCTAATTTCATAAGATTGCATACATCTAGTATATATTTTAATTTTGAAAACAACACAAAAATACTGCTAATTACAAGTTAAATTTATTTTTACAATAAACTGTGGTGCAAATTTAAGGTATAATCATAGTATATAATAAATCAAAACTCTTTGCTCAGCCTTTTGTTCTAGTGATTTAAAAATAATATAAATACAACATGAAACACATTAAATAAAGAGAGAAAACCAAATTATATTTTATAACAGAAATTCATAATTTGACTTTATACAAGCAGGTACTAGATTTTATTTTAATTAAACTCATTTCTATGAAATATAATACACTCCATCAAGTTCAGTAAATAAAATAATTATTGAAATGGCACTGAATAAAATCAACAGTTTTACACTCGTATATCAACAAGCCACATCTCTTACATTAAAATATTCACAATGACTTTAAAAATTTAACTATAGAGTATACAATTCACTTCAACACACAATTTTGCTATGAGGGCGACGACAGATCATCTTTTAACCAATGGGGGATAGTTCGATTGCCAAATTTTTTTAGTAACTTTACAAGTGCCGTGTTATGTGACATGTAATATCTCTGAAGGAATTTCGATGATTTTTCTTCCATGGGCGGATAACTTCTACCCTTTGATTTACCAAGACATTTAGTATGATCGCCGTTAACCAATTGACAAAAGAAACCCTTTTTAGGATCGTACCTGAAATTTTTATAATTCGTTAAATATATTTCTCACACAAATTCAAATCAAAATTTGTATTACTCACTTCAGTAATTTAGTATAATCAATACATGGAGTTATCTTCAAAAATCTCTGTAAAACATTCATGACTTCAGCAGGATCTGAACGTAATGCAGCACCATCAATAATATGCAATTGATTTGGGGCAAATTCAGTTAACCATCTATCAAGATGGTGACTATATTTTCCCGGATTTAAACATCGATTTCTGGAACAATATAAATTGATAAGATATTTTCAGAAAATTTTGTTAAACAAAATTAAAATCAAATAATGAAACCTCAAATCTCTTAAAGGCTTGGGAGATGTGTCATTGGCAGTAATAATTTCATGAAAACTATAATTATTAGCGACAATGTCACCATGATATTTGATGTGCTGATACCATGAATATGCTCTGTAAAATAAAGTAGCAGATATTTTATAACGTAAAGAAAATTAATAATAAGATGAGTAAAATATACCGTTTAGCAGGAGATATAAGAATAGTAACTAATTTAGCATTTGGCAACAAAGCATGAGCTCTTTTTGGTACAAGTTCACCATCGAAATATGTAGCAGATTTTTCAAATGTATATCTACTTATATTTCCTTGAAGAGGTGGAAAGAAGTTCATATACCTGAAAATAAAATAAAATTCATTATCATATCAATATTGTAAAATAATTATTATAAATAAGAATATTTACCAATCTAAGCCTTTGTAATAATTATTGGCATTGAAAAATTGAATTTCTTCAAATGTAGTAGGACTAGGAAGATTACTGGCTAAAGCCGGGTGCATGCTCAGGAACGAATATAGTGCCGTTGTGCCCGTCTTTTGAGGCCCAATTATCAAAAAATGTGGGAGTGCAGAACACGACTTGTTACGAGACCAAATTCTTTGATGTCGTACATCATCACAGGGATTCTGAAAAAAAAATTTTTTATTAAATGCTTTGAATGTATAAAAAAAAAACTATAAGATAATATTTAGATTATTACCCCCCACACAGGATCAATTTCTTCAGGATGTAATCTAAAATATTTTTCAGCTAACTGTATCGGAGGAGCAGAGGTCAGCCTCACATTTGTCCAACATCGTAAAAATTTCAAAACAGATTCAAACGTATATAGGGCTAATCGATCATTTCCATAATTTGACATATGTGTCATGAAAATATTGATCTATAAAACAATAATACATTCAAATTTAATAAAATATAAGATATTTCATATTATTCCTTGATAATTTCATACCGAGTTGTAGACTATGGTTTGGAATAATTCACCTCCCTGAATAGACTCATCGAGTTTGTCTCGTCCTCCAGGATATCGATCTATCAACATAGTATGAGTAAATAGACCACAAGTTTGTCTAGGTAAAACCATTATATTACGATGAATAAATCCTCTTCTCAATCTACAAATATTTCAAATGTTTATATTAACTCAATAAAAAAATATATTCTAATTATGTGGTGATTGATAAAAACCTTGCTGGCCTAAGATGAGGATATTCTTCAGTACTGGTCACTCTTATACCCCAAACTTTTTTCCAAGCTGTATATAAGAGTTCATGAGCAGGATAAACACCCGAATGATGTGGGGATACTGAATAGCCAGAATTTACAGGTATCCCGTGTGAAATGGCAAATTCGCGGTTCAAATTCATATCTAATTCTAGCTGAGTAAGATTGTCGTAAAGATGCGGTTGCTGATGGTTCCACATATGGGAAAACCACGTGAATTTGTCAGCATTTTCTAATATCATATCATCTCCTTTGTTCTCATCATCAGTACCATGATGAAAATATTTTCCACTAAAACCTAGATTAAATCTAAATCCTGGTACATATTGACGAATTCTTGATTGAGTCGAAAGCAAAGCTTGAACGTCATCAGTACGCAAACGAGTTCCTAAACATGATAACAAATGTAACTCATTTAAGTTAATAATACAATATTATTTAAAAAAAATATTGACAAACCTCTTTCACCAACAAAAATATCATCAATGTCAACAAGGAGCATCCTTTCGAGACTGAGACTCAATTGTCCATGACTAAGATAGCTAAGAGCGTCCAAAAATAATAACCGATGCAACCAAAATCTAAGACCAGATCCAAAAATAACCCTTTGAATAGAGTCAAGATGTCCATGATCTTGGATAACTGTAGCTAGCAGTGTTTTGTTGCCTGTTTAAAAAATTTTGATTATATTTTCATATTACTACAAACTATTTAAAATATTTATAAATTTGACATACCTTCTGGATAATCTGGAATATATCTAGAGGCCCACTCAACGGGTTCATATGTCGTACTATTAGGTTGAAATATTGTCCAATCATCGCCTGGAAGCAATCCCCACGCAGTTTCTCCAGGTCGTGTCAATCTCAAAACAGGACTAGCGGGATTCAATGTTGCATCCTGACATATAAAAAAATATTAGACAGTCAAAATAAATATATGTTAGGAAATAGGCGAAAATAATAAAATACCTTAAGCCGAAGATTGGTGTGAATGAAAAGAGGAAATCCTTTGAGTTGTGCTCCAACAAGCGTTTCTTCTGTGGGACTAACAAAACCAACAATGCCAACAGAATATTCCCTACAATATTTATCTAGAAGTTCCCGGTTCCATTTATCCATCGTCAAGTATTTTGAAAGATTTTCAAATACTATTACTCCATAACGACCTTTATCAAGATTCGTCAAAACAGGCAAACTTTTGCCAGAAACTTCAACTTTATATCTGAAAAGTAAAAATTTACAACTATCAGTTTCTAAAGTAGGACATATTATTACCTAAAGGACCTTAACATCACCGAAGTATATAGAAATTAAAGATTGAAATAAATATACAATATAAAGAAATTAATAACTTAATTTTATAAGATCAGGACTTTTTAGTTGCGAACGGTCTCAACAGCAAAAACCAATCAGACATAGCAAAATTTCCAAACTTTTCTTACACAAACACACTAGAAACGCTACGACAAAACTGAAGTTTCCAACCCTCAAGGGCCAAAAGTCAAAAAAAGTTTAGAAACTGCAGACGACAAGAGCGACAGAGAAAAAATTAAAAAAAAAACCGTCGCCAACAACAATCCCTTCGAACATTCAACACCAAGGCGCCGTTCTTGCGATGTCGAGGATAAAAAGAATGACGCTGAATAAGATAGATAGGTAAGCGTCCCGTCAAACAAACAGCAGCCGGTGATTGATCGACGCTTGATCGCCATTTTAATACCCCTACAAAGTCGGATCCACGTGTAATGGATTTTTAATGATGAGGTCGACAGGTGTCCTCGCGCTGAAAGCTTCCGCTCTTGTGTATGAAATTTCACAGATCGGCTAACGTTTAACTGACGTTCGTACAGTTTCAAAAGCTACGATGTTGTAATTGCTAATGTTAACCTGATCGATAAGCACTTGGAGTGAACTTTCAGTTCTTGTGTGATAAGGAAAATCGTTATGTTTATAATGTTTGTTGCAGAATAAGATCAGTTGGGTGTTTATCCAAAACGATGATGATTTCATATGGAATTTTTTTAAAACATCATCATCGCATAATTTATATTACAGGATAAGACTATTCTAAATTATTTATCGGTAATATATCCAAGACGATTGTGTTCGTCGTGAATAAGTAACTTTTGACTAGCATTTTATAAAACAAGTCACCTTCCTTATCATATATAGCTCAACAATAAAAAAACCACAGAACAGCTATTGTGATGCAATTTTTTTCTTATCGCTTATTTATAATATTGATTTCATATATTATAAAACTATTCACATCAATCTAAAAATCGTTTAACTTTGCTCACTGACAGGGATCGGTACATCGAAAAAGTATACTTACTTGATTCTATTGTGGACCAAAAGTTCAGCAATGTCCCTGCACAGCTTCGTGTAAGCAGATTCCACGAAGACCAGCACCTTGGGATCGATCCTGAGCCTGGCTTCAGACCGATGATCCGGAGCTGGAGCATTCGGAGACGAAGCACCGCCGTAGCTCTCCCCAAGACGACAATGCACCATGGGCATGGGTCTCGTGTCCCTTGGCATGAAGCTGTAAGAGAAACCACCATCATCATCATTATCGTCATCATCACAGCGGTTGCGGTAGCGTTTATTACTGCGATCGTCGTCCGGGATATTTACGGGACAGAGAGCGGCTCCCGTCGTGTAATTATATGGGGGCGACTTTTATTAATTAATAAAGTTGACGAAGGTTTGCGGGCGAACTTGAAAAAGAGTTAAATTAATTTGAAACATCGCAGATGGCGGGCGGGTTGTACTTTGAATTAAATTAAGGCCGTTGGTATTTGTCAAAGGCTCGGAAAACTCTTTTACGACGATCAATTACACGCGCATACACATTCCCGAATTAACAAATTTGTTTATGCAAAAGGCCACGTTTAAAAAAATCATAACACTTCGACGGGCAATATGTTGAATAAGAGATCCCGAAAACGCATGTTTATGTGGAAAACGTCACGTATCGTTTTATTTTTATCAAAAAGAAAACGTTTAGTATGGAAAGCGAAATAAAGACGTTTGCAGATAAAGTGTGAAAAATACCCAAGCCCTCCCCGAGGGTACAAGATTACGGCACTCAATCATACACGTATGCAAGCAAGCTCACAGTATGTAAACTACAAACACACTCGTCCCTCGATTTATGCAGGTGACGACTAGAACGAAAAACATATATAAGGACAAAGAACAGAGACAAATCATGCGTGAATCCGACGAGGAAACGTCATTCGAAGGGTCGCATCGGACCCAAACAAAGCTCCTTAAACCCCACGAACAAACCGTCGCGAAACAATACGACATAATTGGATTCTTTTCTGCAGATCCGATTGCAAAATCGAGTTATCAATCCAGACGTTAGCGTCGGCATGGAAAGGGGCGGGAGACGTGTTCATTTGATTAAATCATTTAATTCCGTTTCGGTCGAACGGAGAGGCGGAAATTGAAACGAAAAGCCCGTTGAAGACGGCCGAATAAAAATGGTATCGATCCGCGCCGCTTGACGACTTGCATATTCCTTTTGTTTTTTTTGAAGATGAGCCAAAGTAGGAATTCCTTAATGCGAAGTGAGAAACGAGCGAAAACAATGTACTACATGTTTGCGGTGTAACTAGGCGTTACTCGTGAGTACTGAGGATCGATCCGTGCAAAAACGCGAAAGAATCGCGAGCAAAATAAACCCCGAAGCGTATGGTGACCCTAAGCTCGAGATGCACGCTGTACAAATTCGTTTTTTTTTCCAAGGTGGAAGTTAACCCAATTACGGGCAATACTCGTGAGTTGTATGTGTGCGAATATGGCAATTTACATATTCATGTGCGCCGCGAAAATAGAGAAAAGCCGAAGCCATTATGACGAAGAGGCGGGATGCGAGAGGCGAAGGAGGAAAAAAAAAACAATTTACATAAATTTCGGAAACAACATCATCCGACGACCTCCTCGTTGTGATTAAACACCGGCAGTGTAATTTTCGCCGATCGAAAGAATGGTAGGGAAAATTTTGCGGGCGGAAAATGCCTCGGCGGAGTTTTCCCTTCGCCGTTGATTTTCCGTGGAAAAAAAGCGTCGATTGCGAAAGTTGATCTCCGATTGATATCCAGTGTCGATTATTGACGTCGTTGGATGCTTATTTTCGGTTGTGCTTAGTTTCGGTTTATCTCTGCGATGCGTGTACGAATTTTGGGTTAGTGGTGTCTTGAAATTAGTTGAAAGCTATGTGTACTGATGTAATATAATTTCGAATTAGGGATTCTAGGGATTGTAGGTTTACGGATGATATTGGTTGTAATTAGATTGTATATTTAGATTCTTCAACAATATGATATGATATGATACTTTCAAATAACAATCTGTCTATAAATAAAATTATTTTTCTCTTCAATTTTATTAGCGTGACTACAATAGTATCAAATCATACTTAAATGTAAATTTGCTTCTCATTTTCAACTCTTATCTCTTATATAAAAATGCATATCGTGTTACGTACAGAACATTGTCTACTGCCGTAGGCGCCAAATTAAAAAAAAAAAAGAAAATATTACGATTTATTGTCTCGTTCGCTTTTTATGAGACAATTTTCAAAAAAAGTTTTAGATTTGGCATTACAATGAACAAAGAAACTTTCTAGGGAACGACACCGTTGTATTATTAAAAAACAACAAGAGCCAAGTATGGTAAAAACGTGAAACCACATTTTATGAATCATTCAAATATGTATTTAAATTAATCAGTATTAATAAAAAATCACGACACCTGAACACGATACATTACAAACCGCACCTTAATTAGACAGTATTAAAATTTGAATATTCAAAAAGTGAGCCAAGTAAATTTTCAATAATATTTTCTTCCCAGATCTAGATTCAAGGCCAATGGCGGTTCATCCAAACGGGCTATAGCCCTTCTTGTATAAAGTAAACATTTTATATTTTTTTAAATCCAATATGTAACGGAGGGAATTTTTTCGCGGAACGTTCGAGAACGTTCACATGTGTAGCCCATATGTGGGCCACCGATCTATT
>JAOXNN020000013.1:4920724-4948875 GCA_028571205.2 Hydropsyche betteni
TCCTTTTATGCAATTCCGGAAAGTTTAATTGAAATCGATTATCAAATAAAAAAATTATGACGATTTAAAAAAAAAAACCAAAATGTGCGATTTTTTGCGAAAACTTGCGGTCCCACCCGGAAGTCGAGTGGCGCGATGCGCGGTCCTGTAAGTGTTAAGATTCTATGACAATTACTAAATCCTGAGATCATCAGATTTGTTAGTTTGAGATTTTTTTATGGGCTATCTTAAAAATATGATCTACGTGGCTTGGTAAAGAATACTGGATAAACTCGAATAAAAAATTCTTGATAAAAGTCATGGCATTTTAGCTGAAATATAATGAGGAACTTCAACGGCAAACTGAAAGAAAGCAAACATTAAAAAAAAGTCATTTACAAGAAGTAATTTTCAGTATAATGATTAGATTTTTATGAATAAGTTTTTTTTATAAATTTCCTATATTTTTATTGAGCATTTCAAAAGTTCCATTTTTCTGTGTAACTCAATATAGTAAATATACTTGAAACATTATAATACTTGAGTTTTAGAGATTCCATATTCTCAATTAACTTTTGTTGATATTATTGATTTGTTATCATGAAAATGTACCATTAGAAATCTATACTTTTGGTCTTCAAAAAAAGGCTTAGATTTGGCTTAATGTTTTTTTAAATGAAAGTATTTTTACTAATTGGATTGGTGAAAATATATTTTTTATGAGCGGAAGTATACTTTCGCATTAAAGTATAGATTTACTGTAACATTATCACAAGTTTCGAGTTAATGTTTTAAATAACTTTAATGTAAAATTATCAAAGGTACAAAGTAGTGCAAATGCAATGAGCTTTCATAAACGAGAGTACTTCGTTCTTGCATAATTTCAGTCGCAATAAAAAATGTAATTTTTGCTTCCTGAAAGTTACAAAGTGCATTTTCAAAATAATGCCATTATAAACTGAATAATAATTATAAAAAAACAATGTAAAATGTCCTATATTTTTTAAAAATATTTATGAATACAGATTAAATTTACTTAGCGCACAGATCAATAAAGTTCAGCACCTTGTAGTGCGGTCAATAGATGGAGACCTGAATTTTTGACGAAATTCGATTTTGATAACCTTTATGTTATCATATAAGATAAGAAATAATAACCAAATTTATTGTACACTCAATCCACTTTTTACACAAGGGATATACATGTATTTCACTATAAAAAAATAATCGGTTCTTTTTATTATATTTGAACTGTGATGTTTCGGGATCGTTTAAAAAGAGGATTGGATGTATTTCAAATTTCTTTTTATGTTATCAATGATTGTTAATCACTGGATTAGTTATATAAATTATTAATATGATCCAGGAATACTATTTGGAATTCGGAATCGCAATATTACGTTTTTTAAATAATAATTTAATTTTCATATTAAGGTGGTCAAATTTATCGTAATTTTCGTTTATCGATAATCTGGTATTTTTTCACTAATTATCGGTTTACCGGTAAATTAAATTTTGTAAAAGATAACGAAAAACCAAAATAACGTCAATCAACATGTTCCAAAAAATATTTTCCTGAAAAACAACTACATTTTCCAAAAATAATCGAAAAATAAAAATAATATTTACCGGTAAATTACCTAACTATCATTTGGATAATTTACCGATTTATCGGTAATGACTTCCCTATTTAATACGTTTTGGTCATTATTTGAAATGGACACTCAACCTGACATCATTTTACATAGTAAGATAACGCGTCAGTGGTTGAGCATAAACCAGTAAAACCAGTAATTGACCATCTATCAGCAATACGTAAAAAATAAGGTTTCCAAAAATGGTAATTTTTCGAAAAGGATGCGATTACTAAGCGCAAAAATTACCATTTTTGTAAACTTTATTCTTCACGTTTTACTCACAGGTGGTCAATTACTGGTATAAGGTCAACCACTGGTGCATTACCTTATTATAAATACGATTTTAGTATTTTACTCAAATCCTAAGCTTCCGAACTTCTTACAATCGATTTCCAATGGTAAATTGTTATTAAAAACCGAAAATTCCAAAACTCACTCGTATACAAACCAACATATGTTAACAACACACAAAACTCTGATTCGCATTCGAAACGGGAAACTTTCCGATATTAAATTCGCCGATTGACGAGGGTAAAGTTCGAGCTTTCGACAAGCTCGGAAAAAAGTTCGGATTGTTTCGATGCTTCGAGTGAAAAATGCGTGAAAACGTCCTTTTTTCAGGTACGCCTTCGGCATTAAACAATCGGACGAGATGACGTTTTTTGCGCTACTGTCTCATTGGCTTTGCTACGCCAACAGTGCTGTGAATCCGCTGATTTACAACTTCATGAGTGGTAAGTTGTAAATTTTGTAATTATGCGCATGATCGTGAAAAGAAATTCTCCCGTTTTTCGATTTCTAATAGAAAAAAGTCTTTAAGGATGAAGCTCTATGATGTGGCTCGTTCTATGAATTATTTTTTATTCAACGGCTAATTCTATAATTTACAATATCAAGTTGGTAAAAGGATGATGAATAACTTCGTTAAACTTTTTCGGTAAATAGAAGAATGTCACAATACTGATTTATAAAATAAGTGTGATTGTATTTATGGTCACCGAGATTAAATGTCGCATTTTATCACTGTATTTCGTAAATATGACATAAAATTTGGGTACACCTAATACTTTTTTAATTTTTCATATGGCATGTTATGCAATATTTTAATTGTTGATTATTTTGATTTTTAATTAATATTTATTGAAATGGGTCGTAAATTTTAAAATGTCTGAAATTTACTGGTTGAACTTTTATCACCTTGTTATGGTAAATGATAGAATTTTCCAATCTAACAAAACTTACAAAAATAATACATACTAAACAACTTTTGGACTCCAAATTCAAACTTATACAGATCAAATTCAATCTTTTTTAGATCAAATTCAAACTATTCTTCAATTTAACTTTGATAACCTCAGTAGTGATTTTTACATATAATATATTATAATCATTTTTTTTAATAAGTCAATTTGAAAATAGGTATTATAAATATAAACTTAACGCTTCTTTTATATTTTTCAAAAAATTGTAATAAATGAATTTTATTTGTGAAAAGCTTAAAAGGTTCAATTTAATTTATATGAAGTCGGATTTTGAAGTTATAAAAGTTGTTTAAACATAATCTTCTAATTGTAAATATGTTTTAATTGTTTATGTAATTATAGTTCATTATATTTTTAATCAAAAATGATACAAGTTTTTGTTTAAATAAATATAAATCAGAACATAAATTTAATTTTGAGATAATAAAAATACGCCCAGTTTTCTTATTAATTTATCGCGAAAACTCGTCGATTTTCTTCTTTCCCCAATCGAAAATCAATTATAAAAAAACACAGATCTTAATATTATTAATTTGACCGACATTTTCGCTAATTAACTCGTATTATGTCGTCGAATGAATTTGCGAAAATCACAAAAATACAAACGCGCCGACATCGGAAAAGAAACGTTTCGCGAAAATTAATTCTGCAAAAAAATAAAAGCTATTTTTCCGGAGAAAATCAATTTCGCCGACGGGATATTTTTATTATTTTTTTTGTCCAATTAATTGACATTCAAAGCCTACTTTTCTTTGTGAATTTGTAATTATTAATCGATCCCATATAAATAAGTGCTTTTCAATGTTTCGCAGGTTTGCCTGGATTCTCAGGTTAGTACTTATAAGGCTAACGAAAATGCAATTTAAATCTACAATTACTGAATTATATATTATATTTAATATATATAATGAGTTTTGATTTATATATACCCTTTGGATTACTGTTGAGCAGCTTTTTACGTGAATATTACATACGCACAACCCAAAACACTAAGTGTAGCAATGAAAAGCACTTTTTTATGATTACTACATATATTTTATTGTTTGCTTTGTCTGTTTGTCCCTTTTTAAATTTTATTTTGCCTAATTAATATGAAACATAGCACTTTTGATGTTGTTTTGGATTTTTTTTAGGTTGTATTTTCAATGTTAGTTAGATTTGCGTGGACGCAAATTATTATAGCACAAATGTATGCAAATACTTATAATATAACACTTTTTTCAATTGTGACATCTCGTTTTGCAATTTGAAGGTTTTCGGCGGATTATGCAAAGTGAGTTATGGCCTTTTTGTTAAGGTTCAGTTTTCGTTTTAGTACAGATTTGTGTATCTTAGTTTACGTTATTTTATGTAGATTTTGTGGTTGTGTTAATCGAAGATTAATATTTGCTGGTTAAGTATGTACTTATGTGCTTTTGAGTTAAATTATGTTTAATATAATATTCACAAAGTGTGCCAAAATTATTACTTGCCATTTAGCCTTTTAGGGTTTGCATACTAATACTATAAGGTCGTACAAAATTTAGAGTAAATATAGTTCCAATAATATTTTTATATAATTATAATAGAAAAGTTCTGTTGTATGCGTAGTTATTAAACTATTCAATTTCAGAAAAAAGATTCATATTTTTAAAAAATATATAAACAAACGTATTTCGCTTCTATATAGCTTTTACAATTCAAATGCAATCTTATACAAATCAAAGTCTACCTTTTTCAAATCAAGTTCAACATTTTTCCAATGAAAAGTAATCAATGAATTACAATCTACTCATCAATTATACTTTGATGATCTCAATTAGCAATTTTTACATACATAATTAATTAAATTTTATAATAAATCAATCTTTATATAGGTACTATAATATAAATATGTCCCTAAAGTTTCTTTTTTATTTTTCATTAAATCATGAAAAAAAAAAATAGTAAAATTGTGATGTTTGAAATTTAATTGTAAAAAGTTAGATTCGAAGTACAACAGCAGTAACGATTTAATTTGTAAGAAAAATCATTTACATAACATATTATTGTGAAACGTAGAATTAAATGAAATATTAAAAAAAATAATAATAATAATACTAAATTGTAATAAATTGATAAAACTACATTCAAGACTCGAAAATACAACATAGCTCGGGACGCATATGTGCCATTTTTTAACATACAGCCTTAACCCGTTTAAAGCCGCGAGCTTAGTTTTATATGGATCTAAACCGCAAACAAAGCAGTTTACTCTATGTATATTCACATATTATATTTGCAGCTAGATTCAAACTGTGGGACGCGTTTCTTTAAAATAAAATTTGAACAGTGAAAATTTTTATCATCATCATCATTAAATGTGTTTTATTTTTAATATAGATTTCGTTTTAATTTTTTTTTTTTTTTTGATTGAATCAATCTAAAAAATGAATCGAACATTTGAAAATAATAAAAAAAAATATGATTTGATCTCATTCATAGATTATTTTAAATTTTTCAATCGAAATTTCGCTTAGGGTAAACCTCCGCTTTGTGCATAAGAATAAATTTGTGTTTCTTTTCCAGAATTTTTCTATTTCATGATTTCTCGAGAAATCTTGAAAAAGTAAGTTATGATAAAACTATTTTAATATTTTGTATATTTTATATTTTGTTATACGTGGAATTCTTTCAATATCAAAACTACAATAATTTTGTTAACCTAAATACATAAATTTACGTATTATTCTGACTAGCCTCGGCTTGATAACAATAAATTGATGTTTTTCAGCCGAAAAAATTTAAGAGCTTATCAACATAAAATTTAATTCTTTTGACATTTCATTTAAAAATAATATTGTGGCTGTTATGAGTGATGGTTCTACTTCTATACAACAATTTGGAAGATTTTCAGGAGCACATTAATAACTTTATTATAATCATGGACTGCATTTAGCAGTGTTTAAGGTTATTTATATAAAGAAAGAAGACAAAAATGAAGGTATTGATGATGATGATGATGATGATGATAAGCAAACACGAAAATAATTTCGATAATAAACGGTCTCTAGTTAAAAAGTTAAGTAAATTCGAATCAACAGGCGAAAAGACAAATAATTTACAGCAACTTAAAGATGAATTATCCAAGATAAACCCCCATATACTGAAAACAAACGCAGTTTTTCGGTTGCAAATGATTTTCTAACTAAAAAACTTACTCGAATGGGCAACTCAGAGTTAAATGCATTATGTTTTCTAAATCACTACTTTAAAATGAATTTTTAAGACAACTTTGTATTTTTAAATTAACTTTAACTTCCATTACTTTAATTTATAGAAGTATCAAAAAAATTCTCGAGAACATTTTTTGAAAAAAGTGAGAATCCTCGTTTCTCGAGAAATAAAAAAATGTCGAGAAATAATAAACGCTAGAATAAATCGACACTTTCAACTGAAAAAGGTTGAGCGCCACTGACTCGCAGGAAGTAAGTACACAGAGTTACGGTACACGACGTTTCTGATAACACTTATCATAAATTAAAGTGGAGGATTCGTGAGTTCGCAAATATGTCGCTTTTGAAGGCACGCCCAATTAATTCGAACCCTGTATACATATTTTATGTACAGGGTGTTAAGAAATTCACTCGATGTTCACACTATAGAGTGTCTGTGTGTGTCGAATGATTTTTTTCGTAATACGATTTTCGTTAGAATTGTTTACTGATGTTGTTGTAGATTAAGTAGACATTCTGCATGTGTTTCGATATTAGGGTAAAATAATATTACGTGTTGAATTCGAAAAATAATCAAAAGTAGAATAGAGTATTTTTTAGAGAATAGATGCAATTTTTTAAATTATTATATATTATATGAAAAATCTTTCGATCAATGTAAAAGTGTCGTCGAATAATAAAATTATAAAATAATTTTGATGGAAAAGTCTGAAAATTGATTCCTATCAGATTTTATTGTACTCATATTTACCGAAACCGCATAAAATGAAAATACAACTTTTTTCACACTTTCTCTGTGCTTAAAATCTTGGAATTCTCGTAGTGAAACCTTAAATTTACGAATCTTTAGATTTTTATGGTAATATAATACATATAAAAAAAATCATCAAGATGTGACTCAATAAATTTCAACAAAATTTGTATCGCTTTTTTTAAATAAATATTTAAAATAATATTATATTTTATATACTCTAAATAGCTGTTAAGACGTGAAAAAGAACTTCTTTCATCCACAAAGGGTTTTAAAAGATTGAGCTCAAATAAGTTTTGGGTACGCAATTTATTTCAGGATTTTCCGAGAGGCGTTTCCCGCATTTTCCTATTTTTTTTACTGTCTTACATTAAAGTATAATAGTTTAACTGAAATCGTTATTTGAATAGAATTTTATAGTGTCTTAATTATAAATTATGGTTTTGATAATTTGAAAAAATCCAATACACCATTTTAATACAATTGCCATTTGTAGCGATTGCGATGTAAATGAACGTTTTTTATTAGTGAATTATCCTATTTTTATGTTTCTGAAATTAGCATGTTTTCTATTGTGAAACATTTCAAGTCTATCTGAAAAGTAGATTTCAATGAATATAATTATCATATGTTAGACTTGCAAATCTGTTTTATCGCCCACTATGTTAAAAAGTACTGAAAAACTTTATTTTAACTTATTGATTATAAAAGGAAAACTGCTAGTAAGTAAACGCTTCAAAAAACTTATTTTTAGCATGGTACGTTCAGCGATAACTGTGTTTATTCTACAATATTTTACCATCGCAAAATTTTGTACACATGATTTTCAGATTAGAATCGTGTTTATCGTTATTTTTATATAACACATACTTTTATTGACGATAGTGGAAATTTCAAGGTAATAAAGTCATCAACCAATTAGTTAATTTCGCAATCATTTTTATTGTAATGAGTATCGTATCGTGATAATTTTTTAGCATTCTAATAACGAGCAATGTGCTGTAAAAATATTACGAAAAGTAAAAGTTTAATATGGTTTTCAATTTACAACCAAAACCTTTTTGAAACGAAAACAAAAACTTTTGCATAACTTTATATATGCAGTTTGCACTCTTAAGTTCCGCGATTAATTTTGTTACAATAAGTAACGTACCGCAACGAATTCACAACATTTCAACAATGAATAATGTATAATAACGATATTACAACGAGCATATTTATAATATATGCACAAATTGGTAAAAGTAATGTACCGTCCATGAACGTACCAACCTCCCAAGCAGTCAAACACATACATATACAAATCCAGTTATAAGTTTTAAGTTGGTACGCTGAATTCACGCACGCATTCGCATCCAACTTTTGACATTTATACGTGAGTTGGTTATTTCTATACGAAATAGAAACGAACTAAACCCAACCCAACCCAACCTAACCTAACCTAACGAATTAAATTGGGTTTTGTGTTAATGGATTGATCGTGGTGTTGAATACTCTAATGATACTGCTTCGATACCTGAACAAAAAGTTTCATACGACCAACTGTCAAACTGCGAATGAGTATAGGTGCATGTTCGTGTATAAACGCGTTTCACCGCTTGGGAGGTTGGTACGTTCATGAGTGGTACGCCACTTTTACCCGTGGGGATTGGTTGGGCAGTGCCGCGTTTCTCAAATAATAAAACTAAACATATTTATTTAATGCTGCATATCTCAGTCAATAGTTTGAAGTAAACCCCCCCCCCACCATCTATAACATCCCCCTCTCCTCAGCGGTGTAGTGGAGCCGGAACAAGCTGGAAAAATATTCCGGCACTTTTTTCTTTTTTTAAATATGAGAAAAAAAATTACACCGGAAGAATGATTGTTTGTATTTTGTGCACGCACTCGAAATTATAATACAAAACACATGGACGAATACGACACAACTGAAGATTGAAAAGGATCATCATGAATATGACGTTATTTATGAGATTAGCAAGTATATGAAAATATTATAAAAACGAAATGTTATAAAAATTACCCTCATTTGATTTGAATTTTAAAAAAATCTTGAAAACAATTTGGGGGGAGGGTGGAAAAATTGATCATTCCGGCACTACTTTTTTGGCATTACATCACTCGTCCCCCGTCCCCCCCACAACGTTTGCGGCGTCCCCCATAACGTCATTTTTTTCAAATGAATTTAAATCATTTTTTTATTTGAAACAAGCAATCAACACGTAAAAATTTCCAAAAAATAAAATAAAATGTTTCATTTATTAATTCCCCTAAATTCCCCCTATAACGTCTAACCTATCTTGACGTTATAGGGGAGTTTACTGTGTTTATTAATGAACGCATCACACTGAACAAATACTGAACAAATCTTGTTCAATCGGGGATTCAAATCGAAAATATTTTATAGGTGTCGCTATATTGACACAGTGCGTGGTGATAGTATAGTGGTTCCGGTTTTTTTATGACGTGTTTCTGATTTGAAAAATTGTGTTATTTCGGATAAGTTGAGGAAAATTTTAATTTTATTTGATAATAAAACGTTGAAATTTTTTATCGAGTTTAACCATGTTATTGATTTTTTTATACAAAAAAAAGTTTGAATAATATTTGTCTATGGATGGTAGTTCGAAGAAGTGAAATGGAGTGGAAATTATCGATTGGGTTGTACATGTATATGTTGTATGAAATTTTGGGAATAATTAGGTTATGACATTTCCGCTATGCAAGCAGGAAAATGTATAAGTTATCCTTTTGCTGTCTATTGCGTAGTAATACGGTGAAGATATTTCTCTGCAAGTTTAATAAATATCTATTGTTTAATGGTTTGAAATATATTAAAAAGGATCGATTCATGCTTTTTCTTACTCAATACAATACAATATATAATATTTAAGATTTTCATTTTTTTTACTGTCAAATAAAATTTCATATACAGTAAATATTTTTAAATTTATTACGACTTCCTTCGAACTGATGTTTTGCAAAAAAATCTCAGTTCATAGCATAAATTAATTTTCAATTTTTTTATGACTAAGCGTTTTTTCGCTTCGTTAAGCATGAACTATTAAATTTTTCCATAACATTTCTTGATGTGCTCGATCGCTATCACCATCGTGTCGATTTCAACCCACCCGCACCTTGCTAACTTTTAGCTTCACCCCACAATTTTAATCAGTACATTCACCCCGATTCGCGCCCCGAATCAAATACTCAAAAATTGCAGTTTCGTGCTTCATACAATCAAAAAAGATGGAAGCAAACAAATTTATACGCGTATAATATGAAATATTTTTTCATAGTTAATAAAATACATCGAGCTGTTTTTCCTTTCAGGTGTTATCTTGAACGCTTATCGTCTTATCACTAAATCTTCTCTGTGTGTTTTATTTTGCGGACTTTTATTTTTCTATACTAGATTCTATACGATTATTTTTGAATTGGTAACGTTGAGAAATCGATAACGTTTTTGATAAAATTTAAATTGAACGTAATAATGACAAAATTTAATCTTTTTTACAATTCGATGTGATTTCAAACCGATTAGTTATAAATTCGTCTGAAAAATTTTTTTGTTGAAAAATTTAAAGAAAATTCAACAAAAACATAAACTAATCAAAATTTTAACAAATTCCAAGACGTATAAACTAAATTAAGTTAATTTTAATAATTTATGATTACATAAATAAAACACAATCAAATATTTCATGACTTTAATCTGTACAGTTTATCTTTAGACAAAATTTGAAATACTCATCTACAAACAAAATGTTCAACCTATATGTTGACCTTCTTAATCATAACTAATTTCGAGTAATTTAAAAATTCTAAAATAAAAACACACCACAGTCCATCAGCCAAAAACAGAAAAATTCAAATGTAAATACGAACAAAGACTTCAAAGATAAAAAAATCATGAACAAGGTGTATTGTAGGCAGGTACGTCATTTGAGGGGGGATAATTGCCCCCCCCCCCTCCTAAATTTATAAATAGTATAAATTTATTGATTAATAAAATACTTTTGGATCGATGATTGTTACGTTTGTTTCTTGTTAATTTTGGGTAGCTTAATTATGAAAAAAAAAATTATGGTGGCTAAATAATTGAATCACCTCGCCAACAGGACAAGATGGCAATAAGAGGCGTAACCCCTAAGTAACAATTGGGGCCAAATCATCAAATCATTTGAAGGGCCCGCAGTAAATAATGCCAAACACCAAAATTATAAAATCGAGTTTTATTTACTACAAAAATTAGTACTTTTACTACAGAAATTAATAAATAATCACACATTCTCTCAAATGATGACAGTACTATGTCGGGCTACTCCTACATTCATTTGCATCTAAACTATTTTTCTTAATACATATTTCCAAAACTGACAAATTTCGCTTATGTTAACACTATTCACTGTCGAGCCCCTCATTTCACCATCATGATAAAAAAAGACCCAAAGCACCGACCGACATTCGATTCGCCATTCGCTATTCGAACACTCGAACCCGACGAGCGCTCTGGAGCCCTAATTACAACACACCCACACCACACATCCCAAAAGCCCAAACTAGACCTTGACCCGCATATCGATCGGCTCGGGCCCTCGCAGAAAATGTTCGCGACCAACTCGCCAGTTGTTGCCCAACACGGAGGCCACCAGACGTCCGATGGACGCGTTTCAATGTCAACGTTTCTCGCGAGCTGTCAACGGAGAGCACCACTAGGTGATCCCGGAGGGCCGGCTTAACAATCGGGGATTGTTAAGCGCGTTTTCAGCCGGGAGGGTGCCGGTCGGCGTTTACGTAATGGGCCCGGTGTGGAGGTTGAGTGTTCGGTGCGCTGAAAGTTGCTGAAATTTTTTCGGCCTCGGTGCGTTGTGACGGAGTCGAGAGTGTTCGCGTTTCGAGTGTAATTTCGTTTGGGATAATTTGAAAAAATTCAATGATCAGTTTGTTTATTGATTAACGTTCCGCGTTTGTATTAATTATGATTAGTGACACGTTAGTTCGTTATGTAAACGGCTGCGTTCGAATATGTGTGGCGTGACGAGTTTTGAGTGCATTTTGATTTTAATTTATTTTTCGAATGACAATATAAAAAAAATTGCTGTGGGAATCTTAAGTGTTGTATAGATATTGGTAAATTTCAGATTTTGGCGACAAGTCAGCTGTTGCATTTGTAGGGAGGTCATTACTAGTAAAATGGTGATTTGGTTTATCGGTAATGACCTAAATAACAGTTCGGTAATTTTCCGGTAAATTTCAATATTTACCGGTAAATAAAATGAAAAATTTGTTCGTTTCGAATATTTTTGGTTTTACGGTTTTTCGTTGTTTTTTTTTAATTTAATTTATCGAATTACTGGAAAATTAAATTTTCGGTAAATCTGACGTCGCTAGCACCTACCACAATAAAATAATTGCTTAGTTTTCATCAAACAATTTCAGTAAATGTAAAACATCTTCATTTTAATATATTCTGATAATAATCAACTTGCAAATTTTCATAAAACTTTATCGTATTACATAACAATCCTAAAAACCTAAAACTAAAATGGAAAAATAAAAAAAAATAAAAATTTTCACTGTTTCGCTGCAACAATAATAATAGTTCAGATCTAAAATACAAAATTACCCAATCTCTGGCCTTTGCAGCGACAAATCCGCATAAATATTTGATATTCGCGAAACTTGGCAACTCGGCAAATTTATATATTCGTAACACCACTTTAATATTATCCGAGCACTTTTTTACGATCACGATCTATCCTTGAACATATACGAATCCAGCTCCACGATCAACATTCTGTGCGTAGTTTAACGTCATCAATTAGGCGAAGTGAACTATAGCTGGCCTCTTTGTTTAAACGATGCACTCAAACGCATCTGCAGGGTCGATCCGAAAAATACCGCTACATAACTCGAGAACAGGTTCAGGAAATGGCGCCTTTTACGAGGACAATTGAAATATGAGGTGTTCCCAACCCAGCCACTAAATATTCGAAGGGAAAATATCGGATGTTCGGCGGATTAGATTTCGAATGCGTAAAACTTTAAGATGGATTTGAGAAATGTTATTTTTTTTTTGTATATGAAATCATTAAAAGAATGTGTTAAAATATTTTTGAATGTTGAATGTTCGTGATTTTGTGCAAAAATTAATCTCTCCTGTTAAACATGAGAGATGATGTAATGTTTTTGATGAAAAACTGCATTGTATGTGCTTAATACTGTATGAGTTATTACTTTGTAAATTTACATACTTTCGAAACTTGTTTTTCTTCTGAAAAACCGTTTATTATAATGACTGCAGTATATAGTAATCATTATATTTCCATTACAATTAAATGATAAATCACACAATTTCCTATTATGTATTGTAAATAACAATGTACTGTGGTGACACGTTTTCTTTAAATAAATCGATAATTGATACTAAACACACAAAAAAAAACGTGACGAATACTTTTTAATACGAACTAAAATTTTCTATGAAACAAAGTTTAGTGAGATATCACAGATTTGATATTATATTTAACAACAGATAACATTTGTTTCACAGACATCACAGCACGATAACCATACGATACAAACATCCAATTTTCTCATTATAAACTATAATACAAATGTTATCGCACACAAGCGAACATAAAACAGTTTCTTAACACTATCGTTTTATTATCGTACGAATTTTTGCAGCACCAACAGTATCTATTCACCTGTGGTGAAAACACATCGACTTTTCTACACCAGAAGACCATAGGTTATCTCTGACATTAGACCGCCGAAAAAAAGCAGTGCAAAAGCAGAAAATGTTGAGTCTAAAATTGTTGCCATCATGCGATGGAGCGATAATGAAATTAATGGGTGTGGTGGCAACCGAGCCTTTATCTGCTGCTACTCGGAGTTGTTCAACAGTTGTTCATCGTCGGCATAACAGGCAAGAGCGGGTTCAAAGGCACCCAAGGAGGCTTCAAGGTTGCAGGTTTCAATCGACAATGGCCCAATGTTAGTTGTTTTTGTTCATTTTTATAGGATTTATGTTTCAATATTTGAATTCGTTATATTCAATATAAAAAAAATGGAATTCGAATTGAATGCATAATATTTAGAATCATTTTTGTATTATATACTGATTGGTTTAGATTTATGTTTCGAAGATTTCGTAATCATCAAAATGATTGGATTTTGATGTTTTTGCAAATTTGCGTATTTTATGTGAAAATTCAATTTAATTATAAATATATTTACTGCTTTTAATGTTTTTTTTCAAAATTGAACCGAATTATAATATCATCATGGAAGTAATTCAAGATAACAACGAATTTGTGTTAATGACAGATAACATTTTCAAGTGTTCATATATTTATATAAAATGTACGATTTTCATCTTGAAAACGTATCAAAACACTTTATATTTTGTGGCAGATATTCAAATTTGTTCAATAAACACAATTTCATTTCAAAAATGTTTGGGTATTGAATTGCATTTACAAATGGTTTCAATTAACATTCAACACACACAGCGAAGTTTGTTGACTTAACGAGTTTTGTCACATTTATGGGGATTGTTTAGTTGATCACCTTGAGAATATTTCAGTAAAAGAATCTTAAATTAAAATTATTAATATATGTGTTCAATTTCATTATATTCTAAAATTAAAATAATCTGATAAGTAATGCTTAGGACTTTCATGTAAATTATTTATTTCTTAACCTTATCACAACCACAATTGTATACTTTCACTATCGTTAAATTTTTAAACAACCTTTTCAAAAAATACAATTTCTATGATTTTTCATTTTTCTCAGCAATTGTTGCTGTTAAACAAGAAGAAGCTCGTCGCTTTATGATAGAATGTCTTAAAGCTGCTGGATCTGCACAAGGACCTGCCGAGGAACAAACTGATGTTATGTTAGAGGCTGATCGTCAAGGACACTTCAGTCATGGAATGAATAGACTAGGTTTTCATACAATAAATTTACATTATAATGATAAGTGCTCAAAAAGTTTTGACTGTGAAATGTTTTCAGCTATGTATTGTAATGATATTGTGTCCAAATCGTGCGATCCTTCTGCAAAACCTGTGATTCTTAAAGAATCAGCTGCGACAGCATGGGTTGATGGAAACAATACTTTGGGTGCAGTCGTTGGCAATTTTTGCATGAAGATAGCAATGAAAAAGGCTAAAGAGTCTGGTGTTGGATGGGTTGTAGCTAAACGTTATTATTTTTACTATTTTTTCTTAATGCGTATGAATATCAATATGATTTATTAAATTTGAATATTATCAAATATCATTGTAAGGTTCAAATCATTATGGAATTGCTGGTTGGTATTCGATGCAAGCACTCAAAGAAGGAATGATTGGAATGTCCTTCACCAATACATCACCATTGATGGCTCCGACACGTAGCAAAAAAGTAATCATTTTTGTAATCACAAGGAATAAATTATTTTTATTTTGTATTATTTTTTTTATATATATTTATAGGCTGCACTTGGTACTAATCCTATATCTGTCGCTGCCCCTGCAGAAAATGGTGATCGTTTTGTTTTGGATATGGCAACCACTGCGGTAGCAGTAGGAAAAGTAAAAATTGAAATCTAAAAATGTCTATGATTTTATTATTGTAAATAATATGTATATATTAAAACACATTATTTTTTAATAGATAGAAATTCAGCGCCAGAAACAAGAACCATTACCAAGTGGTTGGGCTCAAGTAGGTTTGATCATATTCCTGCTTATTATCAAGTTTAGAATAGCTATACAGAATTTATATTCTTGATTCAAATTACCTTAAGGGCCCTGATGGTCATCCAACAACAGATGGAGATGTAGCATTTGAAACTGCTTGTTTGATGCCTCTTGGTGGAACTGAAACCACATCCGGATACAAAGGATATGGACTTGGAGCTATGGTAGAAGTCTTATGCGGAGTTACAGCAGGTTTCCATGATTATATATTTTTCAATATTCAATAAATTTTTATTAAATACTTATTGAAATTTTAGATTCATTATACGGTCCACATATCAGACATTGGTCTCTGTTGGGTAAGGGCGGAGAAGCTAATTTGGGACAATGTTTCATAGCTATGGATCCATCTAATTTTGCACCAGGTTTTAATACAAGAATGGGTGATTTGCTAAATCAATTGAGAGATTTGCCTCCAGTAAATCATAATTACTATGCACTATATATTATGGAATATTAAAATTATGCAGATATTTATGTGTTATTTTTTGCAGACTGATCCTAACAACAAAGTGATAGCTCCTGGAGATAAAGAGGCAGCAAATGTTAAAACAACTGATGAATGTGGCATAATTGGCTATCATATAAGCCAAATTAAAGCTTGCGAAGATTTAGCCAACAAACTCAAAGTGAAGAACATCGAGTATAAGTCAATGTAAAATAACATTCCTAAATACAATGTATTTTTTTTTTAAACATTTTTTTAATAAATGATATTAATAGCTTTTCCATTTCATGCGCTTTTTCAACAAAATGAATTTTACAAATTATAATATAAAATTATTTCACAATCAATAATTTTGGTGAATTGAAGATATTTACATAGATGTCTCTGTAAATAAATTTATTTTTATAAGATAGAAATATTTATTTAAACTCCAAACGAATCTATACCAAAAACTGTGAAGACATTTTTAAATATTTATTTTTAAAATAATTAATTTTATTTTTAAAGTCAATACAACTATATTCTCCAAAGCGATCGCCGGCCCATTAGCTCAGTTGGTTAGAGCGTCGTGCTAATAACGCGAAGGTCGTGGGTTCGATCCCCCCATGGGCCACTTTCTTTTTTGTATTTTCAAATTACAAAATAAATAAAAAAATATAATAAAATGATAACAAAACATATTATTTCCGGAAAACTATAACGAAAAAATAGTTTATTTTCCTATATAATAATACAAATAATAATTCGTTGAAGTGCATCAAAAATAATTCAAGATTTTCATATTATTTTTTCGATAAATTAACAATTAACATTTTTTTTATATGCAACTCATTTTAATTCAATTGCAAAGTAAGATTTTTCAATCTTCGAAAGTTTAGACATTTTTTTTAATAAGATAACTTTCGATTAATTCATCCCTTGTTAAGCTATCTTGATATATCAATGACACAGACCTCTACTGACCTCTATAATTGACGCCAAACTTCAATGATTGTTATATTTCACAAAATTAAACTATGAACATTAATATGATACTAAATAACCTCACCATACACGCACCACTAATTTACCACATCTGTCGCTAATGGACCGGCGACATTAGCCGACAGACGAAACCGACGAAGCGTAAAAGACAAAAGCTTCAAAAACATTCGCATTGACCAGGATCCATTTTTTCCACCATCAGAAACCAATTGAAATTCCCTGAACGTTTCGAAAAAGCGCCATCGGCCATTGCACGCGGCCCGTGACCGCTGAGACACACTGTTTTTTTTTTCGCATCGTCTTTTCGCGCCTTCTTTGCCGGATTTTGATTTGTCGAAAATCGATTTCCGACTGGTTTTCAAATCAATTGTCGACGGCCAATGAACTGGCTGAACTGTCGAAGGAAACAAATACGTCGCTTGTGCGTGTGCTCTTGAAAGAAATGGCTAAAATAACATAGAAACATCATAGCGACATGAAAATTGTTTTAGGTAGTGTAAACATCGATTATATAGTCAGACTTTGTTTGAGGTAATAGTTTTGAAAACTTGAAAGGGTAATGATGTGTTGTAAAAATAAAGCATTTCGTTTCCGATGGAAGCGTTCAAATTTTATATTATTCAAATTTCTGTAAGATCAATGATTTTTTTCATTTTAAAATATATTAAATGATACTTGTAACGATAAAGATGGAAATAATAATATTTGCGAAATATGGACGTGATGTATGATAAATTTAATTTATTTTAATGCAAAAAAATTATATTGTATCACGAGTAAAATAAAAATGAAATTTGTATGTAGTATGAAACCAACTTTTGAAATATTGAATACATAAATCTGTATATGAGTATGCAATATTTTTCATTTGACACTTGAATTATTCCACTGTATAATATTTCGTATTTCGTATAGTCACCATATACGATAATAAATGAGGAAAATACTAACTATTCTATTTTCAGATTGCTAATAATTAAATCAATTTGCGAACTGCTAGCAATTTAGGAATATACAGCTTTTGTAATTGTGCTATAATAATTCTTCTCTCACAGGAAAAGGTTTCCAAAAATATTATGTTTGACGTACACGATTAATTTGTGCCAGAAAAAATACCAGCATCCTGATTTCGTAGGTTTTCTATAAAATATCAATATGTAAATTTTTCGTTATTTTTTATTCGATAGAGTTTTATTAAGAATTTTCCTTATGGTGTGAACCAAATAAAAAAATAACGTCGTAAATATTTGACGTATATTTAAAAATCACATCTACGATTGACAATATTGTTGAATTTGCAGATCAGACACAATAAACGATAAAAAAATATAAATTAAATGCACTTTTTTCAAATAAACAAAATTCATATAACAAGCCATTGTACAATTGCACACAACCAACACTGCACATATCAGCAACATCTTACATTAGAATATAATGAACCGGAGTTAAAATACGTAGCTTTGTATTCGAAAAGACGTTTCCTTATTGCATACATTTTCATACGTTCGGCGGATTTTCTTCGTTTTTTCGGCAATGTAAGATTTAATGAACGCGAACACCGCTGAGAAAAAATCATTAATTTTCAGAACGAGACGTAATTATTCGCACGTACGAAGGGTCCTATTGTTCTTATGATTTTTTTTTTCGGACTTATTGTTAAATTTTCGCTGATTAATCGGAACGTCAAATTATTTTGGTTTTACGAAGTCTGGTCAAGAAGTTGCGGATTGAATTTCGCACGCGTAACACAATCGAATTCAACTTATCATTGTTAACAAGAGTGCGCAATTTTTGATTAGACAAATCTGGAATTATAAAATTCATAATTTCGCTGAAGAAATGGAGCAAAAAATGAACCGTTTTGGAAAAATTGCGTTGCTAAGAAGTTGTTTTTGGATAAAAAATGCAGTTGGAAAAGTATTTGGTGTTAACTGACTGATTGATCATATACTGACCTGAATATTTGAGATTATGTAAATAATGTATAAAATATACATCATCTTCAACTTTGAAAGAAATATGTCCAATATGGATCGTCAATCTAATGATTGACGATCGATTGACTTTGTTATTTTGTAATGCATTGAATTTGCACATGCACAATATTAATTTATTTTACTTTAATGTCAAGTGAATTGCAGTTTCGATAAATTTATTTTCGAAAAGATTATATTTTTAAAAGATTTATTATTATAAGATTAACGTTATAGATATTTTTGAATTCAATAACTTCAGTTGGTTTTTTATTATAAAATTCTTGTCTGAATAAAACTTACTATTCACAAATCTCAAATCTTCTCATATTCATAATATAATAAATATATTTTTATTAAGTTTCAAGGATACTCACTTATCCACATATGAATGCAATATCACTCACAAAAATCTATAAATTATGTCATAACACCGTTTTCAAACAAAACACGGGTGTAAATAATTTATTTTTCCACGCATACATGAATCGATACAATCGTTTTCATTAATAATTGTTCAATTATTCGAACAAAGCAACAAATGACCTCTACAAACACGAAATTCACAATTTTTCGCACATTTATATCTAATCCTAAGATCACAACTTGAAATTTTTAACGTTTTCGGATTAGCAATTTAAATTGTGGTCTTATGATGCAAGGTGCAACAAGAACTTTTCCATATGTCAAAGTAAATTTTATTATAAAATTATTCATATTTAACATCAGAGTCTTATAATAATTTAATGACTGTATTATTTACATAAGGTGATATTAAAATTTGTATTTTAAATGGAAAGTAGGAGTAGATACACGATATTACAACATTTCAACCATATTTGAATTATCTTGCTGGTTCTGTGTTGAATGAATCATATGTGTATGTTTTATTTGCTACAAATTTGTTCTTCACTAAATATTTAGTGGATATTGGGTAATTTTTTTTTGCCGTGAAAAGTCCCTTTGATTTTTCACAATGAGGATTTTAAAGGTTTTCCACTTTTTTTGATTCAAAGACACTATTGTAATGCTTTGAACCAGATTTTTAGACGAAGGTTTAAAATATTTACGTAATAGTGTTTAGCATTTGAATTGTGTCAATGATTTTTCAATATATATTTTGTCGGGAATTAATCAATTTTATAATATAAAATTCAAAACTTCTTGTCTCAAATGAAAAATTCATGTTTAATATATGAAAAATATGTAACACAATAAATTATGCTAATAATAAAATAAATATTTTTGTTGAATATAAGAAAATTACACGTTTTTTAAGGCTAGTATTGTGCAATATTTTAAATGATATACATATTTAAAACTTATTTAAAACTAATGTTTAAATATATATAGTGAGATTGACATTTATAAAGGCTAATTATTTATTACTAAAATCGCTTTAAAAATCACATAATAAGTATAAGTTATTTAGTTTTGAATAATTAGTATAAAGCTTTTAATTTCAAGCTCATTTTATACGGATTTTATAAATACTTGACATCATGTGTAACTTTTAAAATAATATTTAAATTATCCACATGATATTAGTAATATTATGTATTATTATATTATATCCATTAGAAAATATTCCCATACATGACCTTAAAAACAATTAATAAATAAAATCTTATTACTTTCATATAAAATAGAATTTACGAATTTTATCATTATATAACAATTTACCATCGATTTATAAACCAATATATAATTTATAATATTTTTGACGATGGCGTAGAATAGGAACGTTGTCTAAATTTGAAAAACCGGTTTCTAAATCGCGATACAAATATTTAGGGAAAACTTAAGAGGAAAATTTTATTTTTAATATTATGAATAATGAACACAAACGTTAATTCGATTGTTAACATACATTATAACATATTATAATGCGAATCATTAACTTTTTAAACCACTGAACTGAATATTAACATCCCATAGTCGTCCTTGATGATTTCCTCGATATCAATCGAATTTTTATATACACATTAAGCTATAAAATTATAATCAGAATCGAATCATTCAATCAGAACATAAATAAGAGCATCGAATTTTGCTGCGAATCGATCGTTAAAGTTTTCAGCAAATATCTGATTTTTTTATTTAACTTTTGCAAAATTCCGTTGCTTTTTTACAGCTATTCCTATATGAGAATGTTTGATGATTTTCTTCGTTCGTAATTTGTTAGTTTTTCCTCGTACGTTCGTTCGTCTCAATTCAAAAACTTGACCCGAAGTCATTTAACCAGTTTTTAAAACTCATGCTTCAATTTGGCATATTATTTTTCATTATCAATATATTCCCGGTTTTTTGCAACTTCGTTAATTATGTAATTTTAAAATACAAATAAATTCTGAATACTGAATGATAGTATTAAGATCAAAACGTAAATTATGGTTCTTTTATGCAAATCTGGACTTCTACTGGATTTGAATTTATAAACAAATTTTGGAACTTAAATGTCAACAATAAATATTTAGTTCAAATATTCCGAAAAATTCTAGTTTACTTTGAAAAAGGTATTCTTATACATACGTGGGTATAAATGAGCTATATAAAATAACGTTTTTGCCTTGACATATAATATGAACGTATACAAATCGAAAAATATTCAAATATTATATATTTTTGCGATCCT
This sequence comes from Hydropsyche betteni, assembly GCA_028571205.2. NCBI lineage: Eukaryota > Metazoa > Arthropoda > Insecta > Trichoptera > Hydropsychidae > Hydropsyche > Hydropsyche betteni. The sequence goes on from JAOXNN020000013.1 coordinate 4,942,347, forward strand.
TTTTACTGTATGATTTATGTTATTTTTTCTTCAAATATTATAGATTTTTTCCGCATTACACTTATTTAATTATTCAGAAATTCACAATACATGCTCCTTCTTTTATTAAAACTTATTTATATTTGCTGAACAAATAAAAAAGGAAATCAATGTTTTCCTTGTTTCACATAAAATTATGATACATCAATAAGTTACATTTGTAGAAGATATTCACCTAAAAAACTCATTATTATATTCATATTATGAAAATTTTATTATTTTATTATTTTCGCATGGTTTATTTTATTTTATTCCACTTTCGTATGTTAAGCGTACAGAGCAAACTTTGTTAAACGGACGAGTGGCTTTTCCTTGAACTCGAACTGAAGGCTAAAGACCTAAAAGATGCATCCTTCGGACAAGTCACATTGAGCTAGGACGTGAATTACTCGTTGATTGTTTTTTTCGATTAAACCAAAAAAACGCAGACGGCTGAAACGATTCGTTACATGTAGAGTGTGAAGTCAGAAATTGTATATTTTTGAATATGAATATAGATTTAGAATTTATGCATTATTTAATTGAGTAATAAACCTAAGCATATTTGTTAATTAGTGTTTTTTTTTTGACTGACTTATTTAAGGAAGTGATTGTTGTATCGTCTTTATCTCTTTTGATTTTCTCATATTAATTTATTATTACATATTGTGTTAATTTTTGTATAATAATCTGTAACTATGTGATTTGTACTGTAAATAATTATCAATCAAATTGAAAAACAAAATGAAAAAAATACATTCAGCATAAAATTTAAGATGTTGCATTTTATAATTTTCCGTATTGACAAATTCAACGTTCCTAAATCTATCGATTTTTCAAACACATCCACGCAATTCGAGGTGCGAAAAGATCAACAAAATCTCAACACAATAGAACAAATAAGGATTTTTCAATACCCAAAAAAAAAACAATGAAGACTCTCAAAACGTTAATAGAAGCGTGAAAAAAGAATAAAGAACGGAAGCCGACTATAGGGTCTAATTATAACGCATCATCAATTTCCTTCAATAATAGACAAATTTCGATGACACACTCGGAAATTTTTTAGAATCTATATTTCCCTGGCGATTTCCTTGATCAAAGGTCGTCCTTCGAGATGACTAGATGATTCTTGCAAGATTCTTAAATAAAGAAAATGATGACGAATCGAATTGAAATCGAGCGTGAAATGAACGAAATAGAAAATCGAGCAATTGACTATCAATTTTTATTAATGAATTATTAAATTGATTTTTATGCTTATGTCTAGACGTTTGAATAAATAGTGATGATTAATTGAAGTAATTATTTTAGTATTATAGTAATTAAATCGATTGCGTTCAAATTGAGATAATTTTCAAATCGATTCAGTATAAACGTTTATGATTAGTGATAATCGATGTACGATGATTGTTTTATGGTACAATCAAAGTTTTTTTAGCGTTGTTAAAAATTAACGATGATTTATTTATTATTCAGAACGATTCGGAAAATTGTTCCGGTTAATTGATTTTATACGCGTGCTGCTCTCACTTTTTTTGAAACAGCGGTTTCGTTCAAAAACCACAAAGCACACTTACACCAATTGATGCACAAATATTTAAAAATCTTTTCAATATCAAACCGTTTAAACAAAAAAATCGATGTATTTTTTATATCGATATATATCGATATAAAAACGTCGAATATGCACTAAAATTTCAATTTTGATTTAAAAAAATCATAAGTCATACCGATTAAAACAATTCAATAAATACAAAGGAAAATCGGTTCAATTAAGAACCTTCCTCAACAACACGCACAAAGCGAATCGACAAGGCGTTAACGCGCCAAATCGAAACCAAGGTAAATCGAAGCGCGTATTGAAAAAATTATGCGAAAATCAAAAAAAATCAAGCCTGATCACTGCGTCAGAGGAAAATTGAAAAAATAATAACAACAACGACCGTCGGTGGGAGTTTAGCGATAGAACATCCCCGTCACGCGTTCCACAATATGGCTAGAGCGTATATAAAGCGCGGTCGATGGACCAGAATCCATACAAATACCTGGAGGCTTCCGACCAGAACGGACAACTCGAGGAACTCTAAGCAGATCGAAGGTGTGTATTCGTGGATTTGATTCGTGAAGGTTCTAGAATTTGTGAGCCCTTTTTGTTGTGGGCTCCAGTGATTTTTTTTGTGTTGAAGTTTGAATTTTTTTTGTTGAAAATTTGGGTGTTTCGTTTATCGTTTGTGTTATATATAGATTTTTTTCTTATTGAAATTTGAATGTGGTTTTAAAATTTTTCGAGCTGAAAAGCGAAATGGTTTTTCATAAAAAATATATTTTTTAATTTTTTCTGAAATATTGTCGTAGTACTTATTTTAATTTGGATAAAAAAAATCATTAACTTTTAATTATTTATTACTATTTTTTTCGCATCATGAAGTTAATATCCTTTTTTATCAATATAAAAAATTATTTTATCAATTCTTATCATAAATTACTTACAATGAACTATGTTGTCATATAAATCTGATAAGCACACAACTTTTTTCATAATTTATCAAAAAAAAAACCATATTGCAACTTTTCTGAAGAAATTTAAAATATAATTACGATCTTTTTGATGAAAAAAATAAATATATTTTTCACGATCACAAATAATAAAATGCGCGTAAGTCATTGGGGAGTCACCGAGTCATAAAACTTAGCATCATTATCACTTACAAACCAACAATCTAAATCTTGCATGTACTCGAACAACATCGAAGTCAAGTGCACGGTCTTTTATCCTCATTAACGAACCTGTACAAACATGACTTCAATGAAATCCTTCAGACATAATCACAATTTTTTTCAGATGAAACTCGCAATCTTTGGAATCTTCATGCTCGTGGCTGTGGCCCTTGCTACTCCTGTACCAGACCCTGTTCCAGACCCTCTACCAGGCCCTGAAACTAAACCTGAAGAACCCAAAGACTTGGAAGGATCCCAACCGGTTGACGACTTGAAAACTGACAACACGTTCGGAATAGGATTCTACAAACCTTATTATTCGCACGGATGGGGATACAGGCCGTTAGTACCGACTCGATTTTTTTTCTAATGTTTGAGTCATTTTAATGAGTTTTAATCATGTTTTGAAATTTTTTAGATATTACAGGACTTGGGGTGGATACGGAGGATGGGGATATGGTGGATGGGGAGGTTATGATAACTACTACCGTCCTTACTATAGCAGCTATTACTGGTGATGTGTTGTATGACAATGTGCGTGTAATTTGATTTATACACACGATTGCTCTTATTGAAAATTGGAATGATGAATTTTTTTTGATTTGGATGTATTTATAATAAAAAAATTGTCTTGAGGATTTTACCAAATATATATATTTTTTTAAACTTTTGTGGTTTGATTTTATACATTTTTTTTCTCGTGAAGTTAACTTGATCGTAAGAGTTATTTCGATCTTAATTTTTAATGGAAAATCTTGAAAACTTGTATTATTATAATTATACACTTTTAAAAATATTTTATGTATAATCATACACATAAAAATATTATCTTTGTTAATGCTTATACGAAAGTAAATATCAATGAATCATAATGGTAATTGAAGAAATTTGAATCAAAGATTTTATTTTTTTCTATTATAGCTATCGTATCAAATATTTTGAATTTTTTACTACATATTGTAAAAATTCGAATAAGAATTAGAGTTTCTATGAGCCATTTGCATGGTGAGCCACTTTTCTATTCCACTTGAAATATACAATATTCAAATAATAAATATTTGTTTTAAAACTTAAAGTTCTATTTGTGAGTCATTATACCTATATAAATTTTTGACTCGTGAAAGCTTTTTGCGTTACTTAGTATATAAAAAATTTATTTAATTGTTTCGGTTCTTTTGTATGTGAAAAATGCTAAATTTATTTTTTGTAAAGTAAAAATAATTACAAGGCAATGTTTATTCAATATAAAAAATAAGAAATAAATTGCTTGATTTTGGAAATTTCATCATTGGTTCGTCATCACAAAATGCACATATGATATGTACTTTGATCCTCTTCGAAGGCAGATTCCATAGAAATATAATTAATTGCAGGTATTTATGAGGAAAAATTTTCATTACTCTTTTACACGACTTAAAATTTTATTTTGCTTTGTTTTTTTTTATATTTTCGGAAGTTCCAGTCTATTGATTTTCTTTAAAAATTCGGATGCAATAATCATGAAACAATTTTCACGATTTCCTTTTATATTTTCTTAAACCCACAATGAATGTAATGCTGTCCAATAAAATCAACAGATGTCTCAATATATTTTTAATTTATTCATATAAATAATATAGAAAATTTAATTGAATTAGTTTCATCTGTTATTATATTTTATAATATTAACATTAATATCAAATTTTAAAAGATTACAATTTTTTCTGACAATAGAGATCAATGAGCTATTATAACTTTTCAATAGATGTCTCATTTTAAAATAATTAAATTTCGAAAGAAAAACTGTAAACGATAAAAAACACAATTTATATAATTCTGTCATAGTTTATCATCGTTTTATTTTTTTCAAAAACAAATTTCACAGAGGACGAAAATTTTAATATTGACCAAATTATTCTGAAATATACAAAAGGATTGATATAGCATCTAATATCTATTAAAATATTTATTGAAATACTGTCACAACAATTACTAAAGCCACAAAACCTGAATTCTACGAGAATAGGATACAAACTCCATTGAACATTACTAAATTTGAAAACACCATTATTTCCATTTACACCGAGGCGATTGAGTAATACGGATTCTCGAAGAGCACTCGCGAACAAAACGCGGACGAAACAATAACAATTTAAGAAATAATTGTCGATAACCATTTTCACCTGAAACTGGTTCCGATAAATCGCCAAAATCCGATTAACATGTATTTTTTTCCGGATAACGCGGATTTTTCGAGTGCGAAACAACGTCAGGCTCTAATTGTGCTTAAAATTGCCGAAATTTCTATTTAAACCATTCTTGTTAAGCGTAGATCTTGTTTTTAGAAAGGTGAAAATTTACCATGCTCTGATATATTGTTATTTTAGGACACATTACGCAGTGCATTTTCCTGCTAATTTTCACATAAGTGAGAAAACGATCATCCTCCACCTGTAGCATTCTACAAGTTCAGTCGTTAAAAAATAAAACAATATGTTGTTTTATTATTAGAATATTTTATAGTATATATTATTTTAAACAGTATACATTTTTTTGTTTATAGTATACATTTTTATTTTTGTCGACAAAAATTTTTGTATGTACATATATAATACTACTTATATTATACATACAAAACTTTACATTCATCTTAAATATAAAATTATTTTGTTATTTTTATATATTATATATTGAACAACCATTTGCATATTTAGCATAAAATATTAAATATTTTTGCAAATTTCATTATAAAACTTCATTATTTTTCTGTTTACGTAAGTCTTCATTGTTATATTGGCGTTCGTCCGAGACTTTCTAAATATCGTTTTATGGACAAGTGGTTTATTAAGTTTGAAAAATCATCCGAAAAGAAACACAGGATATTTCGAACCAAATTTTTTTTCTGGATGGCAACAGTTACGTCTTTTTTGTTCTGCCATTCTTTGTTTTTTTCTTTGCATTTGTCTGTATGCAAATAATGGTCTGAAAACTGTATTGTGTTCAGCAACTTCTAAATCTTCTGTGTCTATATTTTCAAATGATTCATTTGTGCTTGTTTGTTTGAAATTGTCAATCGAGGAATCATTTACATTTTTATTAATAGTTAAAATAGTGATATCTTTCATTTTTGTAGTGTTCCCACTTTTTAGAACATTCGAAAATGAAACATTACCAATTCGAATTGATGGAGTTTCGTTTATATCATATTCAGCATTAATATTTCTGAAAGACACAACTTCAGAACCATTTTTGAGATCTTCGACGAATGATTCGTTTTTATTTTGAGTTGATAGAGTTTCATTTTTGTTTTGAATATCGGATTTAATATCAATATTTTTGAAAGATTCTATCACAAAATCATTTTTAAGATCTACTACAAACGAATGATTGTCATTTTGAATCGAAAAAGTGTCGTTTGCTTTTAAATTATCAGAAACGGGAAAAATAACATTCGAATAAATCAACATGAAGTTCATTGTAATAGTCACCAACTAAAAATCAAATTTATCATTTAATTATATTTATTAAATTTAAAATATTGTTTTTGTTAAACTTACAAATAATCTAGACATTGTTTTGATGCTCTCGAATAATTATTTAATAAAATTATTTAACACAATGCGACGTGTTACAGATTTGTATTATAAATGGTGCATCGGTACTACGTGTATCTGTACTTATACACGCCTAAGATTGTAATAGTGTTAAATGAATAAAGGATTTTCATAAAAAACGAGAATGAATACAGTGGCGTAGCGAAAATATTTGGCCAACGGCGGGGGGGGGGGCGCGCCCCCCCCCCCGACCGAGG
>JAOXNN020000013.1:4957599-5001471 GCA_028571205.2 Hydropsyche betteni
TATTTATCGGCGTGTGGAAAATTATGATTGGAAGTGTGCTCGGATTTCATAAAATTTTATGTGTTTCTGAAATTTTTCAATATATGTCGGATAATTTGTGATCGATTATGGTTTTTGATATATTATATTTTTAGTCTATAGTTGGCATGAATTTTTTGTCAGTGTTATCTCATACATGTAAGTGAATCGATAAATTTCGTCGTAGAATCTTTATGTGTATATATTATATAATACGTATTTATGATTAATCTTTTCTGATTATTATTTTAATTATAATAAAATCATCATTTTCTTCAGATTTTCTTAAATTATAATTATTTTTTTGGACGCAAACTGAAAGTAAAAAATGACTTGCTTTATCAGAAAGAATTACCGTTTTTATTTTTATGTTTAAATTTGTTAATGTACAAAAAATATTTCAGCATATTTACAAAAAATATTACGTGAATATGTACAATGTATTGATTTCTGGGAAACAATACATGATTCATGACATCTATCAAAAAATACATATTAAAAAATCTTTAAGGTACGTGCTTTTTCTCTAATTTTCAGATGAGAAAAATATTACATTAATTCAAATAAAGTTTTTTAATGTAATACCAAATATATTTTCGAATTTAAAAATAATTATGAGATACGACAGACTAAATTGATTTAATTATTTTTTTTTACCAATAATCCAAACATTTAAGTAGTTTCAAGCTTGAAAATAAGTGTTGTTAATATAATAATTTAAGTAGTGCAAAATCTATAAACATGTTTATAAAAATGGATGATTGTTTGTTGCCGTTTCACTCCAACACCATTCAACCGATCGCCATGAAAATTGGCATATATATTTTTTTTTTGTGGAAACAGGTTTTAGCATCATTAAAATAGGATGACCATATTCCCGGAACCCAAAACGGGACGGTCCACAAAAAAATGTTCCCCGCCTATAAAAAAAAATGTTTTTTGTCGAGAAGGTTTTTGTATCATTAAAATAGGGTGACCATGCTTCTCAGAAACTAAAACGGGACGCTCCGCAAAAATAAAAGTAAAAAAAATAATTTGATTTAAAATTTAAGTACCGAGCAATGCCGGGCACTACCGCTAGTATCTATATAAAAATAAATAAAATACAATTTTGCAAGACAGTACATTCGTTACTTTCATCCCACCATACGACTAATCCCGTCCCACATACACACGACTCCTCCGCATGCGAATACATCCAAAAGTCGAGAGATCCAACTTCGTTATAACCAAAGGACATACGTATGCGAGATTCGTCCTCGCCTCCGGCTCAGTTTCACCATCGGAATAATTTCTTGGCGAAAAACGCGCATACGATCCGGCCATTTTGCGCACAGGGCCATCGACGAGACAGCCCAATTACGCAAGAAACTCCTCTCGAGCTTTGAGCAATCAGGGACGAAGAATTAGAAAAGTTCTCGAGGGCGCTCGTTTTTCTCGTCTCGACACTGTTTCGGGAAAGTTTCTGGGGGAGGGGGGGAGGAAGCGTCGTTCGACGATGGGGTTCTTTAAATTTTCATCGCTTGTTGGTGTTATGAGTGTTAATGGTGAGTTGCGACTTCGAATGCTCCCGAGGGACGCCTTCCTTTTGTCTGCGAATTTTGTTCGGATGAGTGAGAAAGTTGGGCGAGTGATTAATTTTTGTGAAAGGGTTCGAGCTTGACGCTTTTTGGAAAGTTTATCTATTATATTTTTTGTGAGAAGATTCGGATTTTTATTGATTAAAGAATTTAAATAATTTGATGATACAATAGAAATTTTTTTCAATGATCATACAGATCGAAGTAGTTTAATGTATAATATACTGAAAAAGTTAGGATTAGTAAAAATGGGGTGCTACATGATACAACAACGTTTTTTTATTATTGAACGATTTCTCAAAAATAATGATGGTTTGGCGGCCGCCGTTCAAAAATTTCGTACAAATATGGTCGGAATAGTGTTTTAACTTCGTCAACTGTGAAGAAATTAATTGAAAAATTCAAGAAGACTGGATTGGTTGGAGACGCTAAACACATTGGTCGTCCAAAAAAAGAGCATTCAAATGTTATCAGAACAGTGCATGAAAGTGTTGATGAAAATCCCGGAACATCAATTCGGCGTCGTGGACAAGAATTAAAAATTTCAAAAAGCTCTCTACAGCGTATACTCACAAAAGATGTATCTCCATACTTACAAAATTCAATTAACACAAAAACTGAAGCCTAATGACCATGCACAGCGAAGAGAGTTCGTCGAATGGATTATTGAACATCAACAAGTGGCAGCTAATTTTTCGAGCAAAATAAAAAATTTTTTTTAGAGAAATTGTTCAATAATGAAAACACTCCATTTTTACTAACCCTAACCTCTGTCCAATCATTTTTTTTCAGTGTTGCTAACAATTTACTGTACAAACGGCGGCAAATTTAAATCTTGCTTAACACATTGATACACTATACATCAAAAATTGTTTAAACATCTCAAAAAAAAAAAAAAAACACAAAACTCCCTTCTCAGAAAACGCAATTGCACACGCACACAAAACCCCATCGATTCATCGATCCCGATACACGCGAACAAGGACATCAGTCCGCATCAAACCGTCTGGAGACGGTCGCCATGGAAACGCCAGACGCTGGCCGCCGCCCACACGACCAGGAGCCGCCCACCGCGCACCCCATAAACAAAAAAACCACCCCATCAAACACCGCACACCCGATCATCCCCAATTAAAGGCGATGGCCGGATTCGGCGGCGTTTAGGCCGCCGTCGGTCCGAATTCAAACCCGGGGGCGAACCTGATCAATCGGCCGCGGGCAACAAGTGACGCCCTCCTTTCCGTTCGCACCCATGGATCGCGAACGGGGGCCGAGGGGGACACCGTGTACCCCCCGTGAACCCCCCGTCCTCGTTTTGGGCCCCCAGCGCGTTAGTTGCTCGCGGTCCGTGTCGGGGGTAGGTCGGATTTCGTCCCGTTTGCGGAATTTTTTCACTAGCAGGGCGCAACAGGAGACGCCGCCATGAAGACTTCGTCCTTCTCGTTGCGGGTCATGCGGAGGGTGAGTCGATTTCGATGTGATTGTTATCAATTTTTTGAATCTCGTCCTTGTTTTTTCGATGTGCCAATATGGATGGTGAGGTGGTAAGTGGTCTAGTCCCCGATTGGTTTTCAAATTTTTTTCCATAGGTGTGGCCGTTGGTTATGTATTGTAAAAATTTATTATGGAATTAATTTATGTTGACATGTGTTGAAGAATTTTGAGTTGAAGGTCATGGATGAAAAAGCATGACTTTGTCCTTGTATCATTCGTATTTTTACATTGGGGTACAATCAATCTGAATTAGTTTCAGATTTCATATTCGATAGTCTGAAACAAAAAAAAAACTATTAAAGTCGATATAAGAGTGATGAGAGTAAATCATATGAATAGAGCAAAACTTTTAATTATACAGATAAATTGAATATAAAAAATGGATTGGGGGAACGTAACTTCGAAATCAAATCATACACATAAATAAAATTTTACCAAAAAGAGGTCAAACGGCCTCAGTTCTTTCGATATTTGGAGAAATCTGAGCGTCGATCTTGATTGTTCACACGACCGTTAGGTATTTCGTATTGCGCGCGTTTTTCGAGATATTCGAATCTCGAATTTCGCGGCCGAAAGCGCGTGCCGCACGGCCAGGTCCGGCCGCGGAAATCGCGTGCGCTCCGAACGTTTTTGCCCTCGTGGAATATTCATGCCGAATATTCGGGTGTATGGCTGAAATTCGTATTTCGCTTTCGGCGCGGAAAAATTGGATTATTTAATTAAAACAAAAAATAAATAAATATATTTGAATTTCGCGTGAGGGTGCGGAAATTTTTTCTAATATTAGAGGTTTCGATATGCAATGGCGTCATGTGAAATTTTGTTTACTTTCCCCGTGGTTAATAAATATTATTAATTTTTTTGGTATGAAATGGGTGATTAATTTTTCGTTTAATAAGTTAATGAAAAAAAATTAAACGAAAATGTTTTATCTATAAAAAAAATTATACTATTTTTTTAATTAAAATATTTCATGTTCATCTAATTTGTTTATTATTTTTATTATTGAGATAAACTCATCTAATTTCAACGTAATTAAGTTGAGTCATTACTAATTGACATAATATTCTCTCAGAATTATTTTCATATAAATAAGCTTAAAATTCTTCAAACATTAATTAAGATGATTGGTTTACATTAAACACATTTCTAAGTATTCTAATCACTCTTTTTTATTTACAACAGTTTTTTTTATATATTTGTACATTGCGATATCGCCAGTTTATTTTTCCGCTAAATATGAAGTCGAAAATTTCGCGAGAGAAACATATTTTTTTGTTTGCGGATTAACGCCCTCTCAAGGAGCGAAACCAGAGAGGGCCGCTTGTTTCGCCGCGAAGCCTTTTTCCAAAGAAATTTTCCATTAAGAAAATTGAATAACTTTTCAAATTATTCGCGGGCGATAACGAGTTTTCTTTCTCGCGACCCTGGCTGGATTTCGCCGACTTACGACCGCCCCATGCGAGCCTTTAACATTCGAATGTTCGAAGGATTGCAAAAATACGAATCGAATACATGCTTCGGTCCATATTCGTATTTCATTTTCGATTCGACGCCGCAGTGTTAATTTTTTTTGTTTTAAATAAAAAAAAAATAGTTGATTCTTGACAAGAGTAATGGTCGAGGTCAACATTAACTAAATGCTGGTTTCGAAACAGGAAAATTCGAATTACAAATAGGTGTGTGCTCGTAAATAAGGTATGTATGGATCGTCGGGTCACATGTCGTGGCGTGACTCACGACAAATTTGCATAAATATTTTTTCGACGGAAAATGATCATCGTTTCGGGTGGGAAAATGTAAATATTCATCATGAGAGGGGATGAAGATTGTACGAGAGATCGTTAATCAAAATATTACTCGGATATCCGAATTGTACTGTTAGTAAGTAATCAATATCAATTGTGAAGGGTTTGAGGTTTGCATTGAAGTGAAAAGAATTTTATTTCGAAAAATACATGGGCTTAGATTGGTCGCACTCAAGTTGAAAATCCTGATGAATGTGGGTCATGTGGGTAAATAAATATTCTATGTGCTTTTTAAACGTTTCGTATAAATTTTCGTTCCTTTGAAAGAGTATTAGGTTAGTCAGTGTGGTTTCTAGTCTTTAACATTATGCTGTATTTATTTTCGTTTAAAATATATTCAATTTGAATACATAAATGAAATTTTTAATTAGTAAATGCCCGAAAAAGGAACTTCAAAATTTTTTAATTCAATAACTAAACTACTTTCAAATAAAATTTATTGTTTTATCATGTCAGTTTTTTTACAACTTGTAAACAAAATGAAAATATAACTATGCTTTTAAGAAGATCTTCGTATGGTTCTGACAGAATAATATACGTTTCAAACGAAGGCTTTATAAGTTCTTTTGATATAAAAACAAACGAAATATAAGTTTACAAAAAATATATTTCTCGAACGAATAAAATCTTAAGCCGCCTAGAGAATTCATGGAATACTCTCCGAAACAAGAACAATGGGGTATTTTCAAAAGGACCATTTTTGAACAAATATTCATTTCATTCTCTGAATTGGAAATCTCGAATCAACAAATTGCTTATTTCTAAATTACGGGTACGAATAAAAAGAGCAATAAGTCCCATATTGAATTGTTATTTATCCATTTAAAATTTTAATTCATTATAATTGAAATATCAGGTAGAGCTCGTTGGAAATGAGAAATCTGTATTTTATAATAGAATTGAAATCTCGATTTACTAGGAATATAAGATTTCTGTTTTTGGATGTTCAACGTTTTCCTATGTCTCGAAAAATTTTCTTTACCGTATATTTAAAAGGTTTTTCCAGCTTTGGACGATCGCTTTAGGAATCCCTTCTATAAGAAAAACGTTTGTATGCTTCGAAAGACCGATAAATATTGAAAGTATAGCACCAAAATGTTGGCTTTGGATAACGTAAAAAAAAACAAAAGCCCATGGATTATTAGGATAACCATTTTGATATCGGTTTATGTTTAAACAAAAGTTGATAAGTTGCTATAAATATTTAACAAAATATGAAATATTTTTAAGGAATCACTACTAATTAAAGTTAATTGTGTTTTTTAATTCGTTTCAACTGTTTTTTTTTTTAAATTAAATTCTTATATCTAATGCAATTTCTTTTCTTCAATACTTCTCAATATGCATATTGAGATTATAAGCCATAAAAAAGAAAAAAAATTCTCATATGATAAAAATAGTGCCATTTACAAACGTACTTAAACCTCAATTACTTAAAATCTAATATTATACACAAAATTTCATTTTCATTTTCATTGTCAACATATCACACTACTTTCGGAGACACCCTGCCATTTCCTGTTCCATTCTTATTGGTTTTAAACGACATCATCGCACTGTAACCGCCCCCGATACGTCAATTTGACAAATGTCCGTAATTTGCTCGTACATATGTGTGTATGTAACGTTCGCATTGCACAGTGAAGCATATTAATTCGGAATTGATTGGTTAAATTCGGAATATGCGTTAGTTAAAATTTAATTAGATAGAGTTCGCGTATTAGTGGTTTCGCTTTGTTCAATTCACTGGTTCTCATTGATTATCGAATTTGAGTCATAAGTGATATGGTCTATATGTGATTATGATCGTGTACCATTGATTGGCAAAGGAAAAGAGATGATTTTAGATATTTAAAGTCTATTTACTTACTAAATCTAATTGAGTTTGAATTTGAAACAAAAGTTGTTTGAATTTCTGATATTTCAAAAGGGTTTTTTGTTTGTTTTAAGCACTATTAATACACCTTTTTTTGATGAAGTAGTATATATTCCTTTGTATAGTAAAAATATCATGATTTTACTGTACTTACGTGGAAAATAGCAATATGTCGAATTTGAACGTTGCATGCAAAAGGCTATTCGATCGAATCCATATAAAAGGTTTGATAAATAATTCTCGGTTGACTGACCCATTACTTACGAGTAAAAAATATTCCAATTATTATCGATCTTTGTGCTATATACGAGATCTGGTGAAAAGATGATAATTCCGAGGATCAATCATACTAATGAATATATTATAAAACGATGCCACAATGCTTTTATCAAAATTATATCAGTGTTAGGTTTATAAGGTTTATGGATGGCTTATTTCATCGATTTATTTTTGAACGGCTTGACTTGTTTTTGTATCGCATGTGATTTTTGTTGATATTATATCCCATCAGATAATATTTCGAAATATGAATTTCGGAAAATCATCTTCGAATTGTTGATTTTAATATTCTATTTATTTTTGGATGAGTTTAATAAAAATTTGAAGTGAAGCTATAAATTATTTTCTTTCAAGTATAATAAAATATGCATTAATCAATAATAAATTCAAAATTAAACTTTTGAGTAAATTATTTCTTAATTTTGAAAGTTTTTAGTGATTCCAAAAATCACTTTGTATAGATTTTCTATTTTTATTAAGAATGTAACAATAATATTATAATAAGTCATTCATTAAACGATTTATCTCTTATCGTACATGTAATAAACTAATATTTTGAAATAGATCAATACTATTTTAAAAAAATAAATGAAAAAACGTGCGTTCTTTCAGCTGGAAATGAAAAAAAAGGTAGATAAGTCTTTCGCTGGATAATCAATCACTCACGTGTGTTCGCAACGACGGGCCTCACGTATATAATATTTGTCAATTTCTCATTTCACGCGATAAACATTGTGTATACAGGCGGGAAAATGGGAAAATCTGCTTAAAGCCATGATGATTTTTCCGCGATAAGCATGTCTTGTTGTGTTGCCACTGTGATAATTTGAAAATTTAACTGTTTCGTGTCACGTTTTATACACCTGTTATGAATTAATACGTTCTTATTGTAAAATTTATGATCTTACAATCGAAACGTTTGCGTTGAATAAATTAGCATTAGTTTTAATATATTAATTTTTTTCAAATTTATTCATTCGTCGTTAAAACAACAATGGGTTTGTATGTGTGAAAATGTATGACAATGTTTATACATTTGATGAATATGTCGAAGTTCTGAAAACTTTAATAGAAGAAGATTTAACTTTTGAAATAAATTATGCTTTTGTTTATCTTATCGTATTCGAAACCCATACGAAACAAATCGGAAAAGTTATATCTTTGACATGGAAAACCGATACAAGTATATTTTGTGAATTTTGAGTATATTAAAAATACATCGAAAATATTTATGAAATATGAGCCTTATTTTGTGTTGAAACAGAATTGATGTGTTATTTTCGTAAATAGCCGTACATAAATAGATTCGATCTTGATATATCAAAATCACAGTTTCACAAATATAATTATATTATGTTATAAGTTTGTATTCTTATAAAAAATATTTATAGGAATTGTGTTTCTTCATAAAATAAAATAAAATTCATTCTTTAAAACTCCACGTATATTTTAAGGCTCGAAACTAACTGCATTTAAACTCATTGATTATTTACCACAAACATTTTCAATCCTCTGCATATGTCCAAATTCAAAATAAACTCGACAACTGGAACTAACTTTATCCGTTACCCGCTTAACTATTTCCTCCGACACGCCAACAACTTGTAATTCTATTAAAATTCAGAGACACATGCCACTGTCGAGTGTTTCTATTTCAATTGAAAAATTTTCATCATCAATCATTCATTGTGATCATTTGCATCGATTGCGAGGGGCAAACTCTCGATGAATATTTATCGCGACGTATGATAAAGCTTCGAGCTTTTATGTAAATTATTTGTTTTCAACGGTATATATAATATTAGCCGAATATTTTGTTCACAATGCATAGTGTATCGCGATGTAATATTTATACGGAATTTCGCATTGTTTCGCTTTTGAAAAGGAGTTAAAATGTGGGCCTTTATTATTTCGAGAAGACCCGCGAAAACGAGGACGCGTTTTGCTCAAAAGACCCTAAACGCGATAAATATGCGAACCGCTTTCAAGACGCTCATTTTTGGCGAATATGTTTGTTAACTATACGTTTTCGCATTATTTATTCGCATATATTATAATGAATCCATATGAGAAGTTTGCGTTTTTGCGTAGCCGTGCGAAAAAATATTATAGGCGAGTTTTTGTATCATTCGTGTTTGGATGAAATCATTTTCGTTTTGCAGTGACAAATATTTTCGGGTTGAGGCGAAATGTTAAAATATTTTATATATTGGAATTTCAATATCAAAGGTTTTCTGCTTGTTTGTATGCAACCATCTCAGTTGATAAGTAAACAAAAAATTTACATATATATCAGATATCGCTTTGACGACAGAATATTCTAACGAAAATGAGAAAGCACGATCCAAAATTAATTCATAATGTCTACGAAAACAATGTCAATTACCGCAACGTCTTAATCAAACCAGGTTAAATTGACTGCTCACACTAAGCGCCTATCCATAATGTGAACTCGGTTGTTTATTTTCAGGACCGACTATGAATATTCAAGTATTATACATTATGCGCGATTTGTTAAGTAGAGCTTTCGATATAACATATGTGTGCTTTTGTCGAGTAATCATATTTCATAAAAAACTTTTTCTTTATAAATTTGAACCGATGTCATTGTGCGTCGAACTATCAATAATATTTTATGTATTATGTTTCTGAGTCGAATTTGGATGTCGACTATTTTTCAGAAGTTTCTCGGAAACATGTATTAAATTTGCCTCTTTTTTTTTTACGAAAAAAGATTATATTATAACGTTTCAAAGTTGTCAACGAGTCTATTTTGATTGATACATTCTATACAAAGCCCTCACAAAAAAGCAATTTAATAAACCCAGTTTTATATAAAAGTAAAAATTCTCTAGTGATACAAAAAAAGTACTATACCATTTAATATTAATTTACTTTAAGTTATTTTTTTGGTATTTTCAAAAAAATAAGAACCGAAAATGACAAAATATATCATAATGCGCTCATTCATTTACTGTATACAATTAATAAAATATATTAAACCGATCACGATTTTTACGAGTCATATTTTTCATCTCACGGCAGATCTTTAATATTCAAATACCATTGATATTTATAATGGAAATACGAGATTATGATCCAATTGATTCACAAATTGGATTTCATCGATGAAACGACAATTTCCAAAATGTCATCATCCATCGACCATCATAATTCAAAATCCATACAAACGAGCACGATTCTGGATCAAATCGCAGGCTGTATTCGTCCACATTGTTGTGCGAATTGTGATTTTCGGAATCTCCTTGGTGTTTTGGGGTATTTTCGGTGGTATTATGGGGTATGTATGGGATGTTCGAGCAGGGGAAATATGCGAAACAATCAACAGGTTGACGTTGACTAATTATTTCCACGCCCACGCCCAGAATGTATGGATCCAGCGATGTTAATAATATGATATGTCTTTCTCATAACATTATTTAGATTTTTAATGCTTTTTGGATTTTTTTAGATGGAGTATATCTGTTAGTATTAATTTAATTGGTTGTATTTTTTTAATCTGGAAAATTTATAGTGTGTCATAAGTTATTAGTGACATCTATACAAAACTTTCAGAAGATTACCATACGATAGGTAATTTTTTAAATTTTTGTAAATTTCTATTAATAAATGATATCATTTTTATTAGTTAAAGAATTTATTAGTGGATTATTTATTTTCATTCCTGAAAACCTCTTTTCTTTTTGACTTCTGTACATTTTCTATAAAAATTTTTGAAGCCTTTATATTAATTATTTTCGATAGACTTAATCATATTGACTTTTGAATGATTCGTATATCTGTTAATAAAATAAAAAAAATCATTGAAAGAACTGATATATTTGAAAATATACCAAAATAAAATTATAAGTGAAATTTTCAAGAAATAAATGTAAAAGAGATTCAACAATCCACCTGTTACATACATTTAACACTATGCCAAAATCTTTTGTTTGGTTCATAAAAAAAATCATTCGAAATCAGATCAGAATCAAATATATCAAAAAAGTTCAAATTTAATAAATCTAATGTTTATATACCTACACGTTATTTGAAATTAAATTGAATAATTGCGAGTTTCAATTCTATATTTATATGATTTCATCGATGGGAAGTGGAAAATTGCCTTCCGATATTGGAAAATGTTCTCTAGAAAAATATGTCGGACGTTCTGCGTAATTTCATTGTTTATTCACTCGGACGAAGTTCTGTCTGAAGGAATAGACGTGCTAAGTGGGAAAATATCGAAACGTCGATAGCTGTAATTGAAAAGCTTTAAATTTCTCGTTTCGAATAAAAAATAAAGTCGTGATAGACAATGTGGAATTAACGATAAAAAAAACGAGTCGAAAAAACGGTCTTCAGGTCATTAGATATTTATGAATGTTTGTGATTCAAATGTTTTATATAATAATTTAAGAAAAAAATAATTCGTAATTTTTTTTTATTAATAAGTTTTTTCATGATACAAATGTTTGAATTATAATAAAAATAGATTAAATATTATATTATGTATCGAACACGAATATAAAATAATCAGTTTATTTTTGAAAAGTTTGTTGAGGAAATTTTTAAATTCCATAGATTTTTCAAAAATGAAAATTGATTTTACAGCGAACGTGTTCATATATATATTTGAAAAAACGGTATCACATTTTCACACTCAGCTGTCATTACCATTTAATAATTAAATACAAAAATCTTATGTGAAAATTTTCGTAACAAATAATTTTATCCAAAGCCACATTGCAAACCATAGTGAATTTTTAATACCGATTCCGATTAATGATCGTATATAAAAATGATCCAGATTGAAAAAAACCCCACTAAATTTGAAAAAATGCAACACTCGCATCAATACAAAAAATGAAAAGGAAATTATGGAAGCGGTATCTCTTCGAAAGCTTCGATAATCATCGATTCGATCCAGCATCGGTAGAGAGCAGCTTTTCTTTTTTCATCTATTTCGACGTCGGTTTTTCCTTGTTACCGTTCGAGATTTTCCACTTATTGCGAAATAAAAGGTGACTTTCATTCGTATAGAATATCTCCATAGAGGAAACTGCTCACATTTCTTTGAAATGTGAACCCTAATTATGGTTAGCCACGCAGACACGCGATCTTCGTGGAAGTCGTTTATTTTGAATCCTTTATTTGACTAGAAATACATCGTGTTATATATTTATGAATGTCTTGAGATGGGTTTTGTTACTTTAACAAAAGTTGCTGTAAAGTAATTGGTTTATTTTTGAAGAATCATTGCATTATATTCATGTATATAGAAATGAATAATATTGTGAAAGTTGTTGAATGATTAAAGATAAACGAAGGAAATTTAAGATATTGTAACATTGTATTGATACTCTTACTAATTGTAAGATAAATTCAGTTGATTATTAAAGAAATATATGCAGATCTATTTTTATATTAAAAAAAATATATATTACGAATTCCATATTCCAGATGAATTCTCGCATGCTTTATATCTCAGCTACATAATACATAAGCTCGGTAAATAAGAACGCTTCATGCATTTTGAATTGTGCAATATGGGAATTCAACTATACGGAACTAAACTTCTACGGTTCATATAACACTTTGTAATTTTATTCACACAAAATGAACCTGTCAGATCAGCTAGAAATTTCGATTGATGAGTTCGCTTCGCTTAATGTCGTTTTTTTGTGTACGACGAAAAAAAGGTTCAGATTTTTCATTAAGGCAATTGTTCCGGAGTGAATAATGCGTATGATTGATGATAATGAACCACGTGTGTGTATTGAATTTGCGGACCGTGTACTAAGCTAATTTTGAAACCGTGTTCTGAATTAATATGTATTAATATTGAATTATTAAATTTGAATTTGATATATGGTTCATTTCGAATTAGTTTTCTCGTACAAATATAATAATTTACGTTTATTGCAGCGATTCAGGTTTACGAAATGGGTTTTATGAAATTCATATAGAACGAATGCAACGAATGTTTTTCTTTGAATTGTTGAATATTTTATTTAAAAAATAATGCAAACCATTTAATAAACACTATTCCATGCTTCGTTTAACACAAAGCATTCCAAACGTTATGGAAAGCTATATAAATGGTTCGATGCATATGACAAAGCAAAATTTGATGTAGTCAAACGAAAGCGTGTATTTCAAATATTATATAATATAAGCGTAGTATCATATTTTAAATTTAAATTATTAATTAATTTCAGTTTGAAGCGACGTGAATCAGAGTTTACTCTATAATTAAAAATATCTCACAATCAGTGTAAAAATTATTTCGAAATAAAATATTATTTCGAAACGTAAAAGGACTCATGTCCTTCTAGCAGAAATATGCAATTTGCATGCTCACCGGTCCACAGTTGATGTATCATATGCACTCAGCTCGCAGGCAACATTTTGTAGAAAGGAAATTTCCCGCTTTTTCGAAATCAACCGGGACGTGATCGACCTCAGAAAATGTTCATACGAAAAGCGAGAAAAGCTGGAAAAGCAAGTGTGACTTCCGACGGACGTCCAGGTGAACGAGGCCAGCAAATAATCTAGTTCGTGGAAAATTCCCGCAGGAATAACTTTTATATAATATTATTCACCTAATACATATATTTATGACCCATAGTGTATACTTTATGACAGTTGTTTTAATGGAGATTGCTGTATGTTGTTTCTCGTGAATTATATCAAATGTGTATACGATAAACATTTTATGTTATCATGCCTGAATTTTCATCACAAACACCTTGAAAATGTTTTAATTATGTTTTGATAGTAATTAAAAAAATATTCAATTTTATATACATTTATATAAGTATAAAAGACCCATATTTCTGGGAAAATTAAATAAAAGGAAGGAACGGAGTGTGTTCCGCTCTGTCGAGTGTTTCAATCGTACTTGAGCTTATTGCTGTCCATATTTCAAGTGAATTTGTCTCGTTTCCTATACACGTGTGTGTGCTTTTATATTTAATAGTTATGAAAAATTTGTATGTGAGATGTACGTGGTCAAGTTTATCTTCATCAGTCTGCTTTTGTCTTAAATTGAACGTGAAAGTATTATATTTTTTTAAATAAGCGCTCATTTTCGTTTATGCTAGGGTTTTTTTGTTTAAGATTTTTGGTTAATGTTTTAAAATTTTCAAGTTATGAACGAATTAGTTTTTTGTGTATTTCGTATTGATATAATTAAATTAGTGTTTCATATGTAAGTTTTGTAAGTAAAATAAAAATTTATATACGATACAATTTGAAAGATGAAGATTTAACTTTTGATAATTTTATGAATTTTATGAAAAAACCAAAGTTGGATTGTAAACTTTATTTAACAAGCAAAATAATAAAGGCTTTGGCATAAGTTTTTTCTTTTTGTACATTAAACTTTGCGAATGCAAAGCTTGTTTTTGCATTCATTGTATTGATGTCTGTTCAAAAGAACTTCTTTTATACTTATTCACTATGAATCGTTATGGAAAGAAATCGAAAACAGTGAATACATAAAATAGACATTTTTTTTATTGACAAATATGAATTATTCGATATTCTATAATATTTTCGATATAATGAACGTTTCTAGATGTATAAAACATCAATTTGCTCAAAGTGCGGCAAGCACGAAAAATAAAATGAAAAACGTTAGCCTTTCACCGCGCATTATTTTCATTGAAAGTAAAAATGAATCGACCGGAATCTCAAACAATATTATCGATAGAAATATTTTCGAACACGTCCGATAAAAGGATCAAACTGAATCCACATGTTTTTTATACACAGTGTAGATTCATAAATAACGCTGAAAGCGAATATTGATACATTTTAAAAGCAAATAGCGTAAAGTTGAATGTTTATAGCGGTTTTCCTAAAATAAATTCAACGTGTAAGCATAAATTTTAATATACATATATCGCAGTGAATTCTGGTTTATTTTTGACATGGGTTATATTTCATTATTGGAGGAAATTCGCTTGGTTTCATAATAATTTATTTGTTAAATTTTTGTATAAAAAACATATTCAAAGAATTTTTCTAATTACATTTGACTATCCGTATGAACTGAAAGCTTTCCGATGGAACAAGATTAACTTCCTATTGTTCACATTCCATTTCCAAAACTCGTATGAAGTTTCGAAAATTTCATATTCATAAATGCGATGAGTTTCCAGCACTAGTTTCCGTACAATTTCCGCGGCTTTTCGTTTCCCTTTATGCTTCGTCTCTATTATCATTTTCCGTGTCGTTTGTTTTTATTTAATTAAAATAAAAGAAACGCCTTTCATGCAACGCCTCGGGTCGTATAAATTTGAATACGGGGCCATGTCGAATTTCTATTTAATTCCGACCAGGGACTAAGAAAAAATGGGATTAAGAAAAAAAAATGGCTGATGGGAAAAGTGCGTGGCCTGTACAAAGAAAGGTTAAAGATTATGCGAGACTGGAGAGCGATTTAAAACTATGCAAATTCAAAAAAAATAGTACGGGCTATTGGAGAAACTAAGAAAATGTGGAATTTGAGTTGTGATTTTTTTTGGAATTAAAGTTATAGGTATCAAAAATTTTTCGATATAATTTTAAGTGCTCAACATTTTCTATGATTGATATCGTAATAGTACTTAATTATGTAATTGTATTATTTTATCATCTCTATTTAATTTATTTAGTCACTATGACAAAAAAAATTTAATCTAAAAATAGACCTTGAAATTAGGTATATTAAATTTGCAGACTTACAACTCTAGAGTTCCGTATTAAATTTTTTTACGTTATCCTAAATAATTTATGTTCACAATCGTGTCGTATAATTTACGGTAATTGAATTAGTTTCGTCCAACAGAAAAACTGGGTCAATAAAAAATATGATAATAATAAAAACATCACGAGCAAGGAATGGATTCCACTTGGCGTATAGGGAATACGCATTTAGAAATAACACTAAGTGTAGACATATCGAGGTAGTAACCTTTGCGAGTGATAATAAAACGTGGCGATATGGGAAATTTCTATAATTTGCGAGCGAAAAAAAAAATGTAATGGGAAAAAATAACGGTAACACGAAACTCAATAAGCGAGAATATTACCAGACACGAGGACGAACAAAAGTGGAGGGAAAAAAATAATAATTCGATATTAAAAACTCGACGAAAATTAAGGCAATAGCCGAAGGGCGAGTCTCTTCTTTATTTTCAGTTCGCAGGTCGTTTTTCGTCGCGCGAGAAATCAGTGTCTGTTTTTTCGTCGTCGTAATTTTTTTAAGTTTATATTCCAGACATTGAGCTTTTTTCGGATTTTAAGTGAGATTTTTATGTCTGGGGATATGTTTTTGAAGTGTTTAATTTGATTTCGTTTCTTATTCATAGCGCCAATAGAATAATGAACATTTTACGATAATGATAAAAAACGACATAAAAACCGTTATTTTATAGACAAAGAATAATTTTAACTAATTGTAAGTGAATTCAAAATACGATTTTAATTTCATTGATTTGAAAATATGAGGACTTTAGGTCTTACTATTTCACGCACATCGATCTTCAGTAGCAATTTTTTTATCATTGTTCAATTCACTAAAGTAGCCTCTTTTATAAAAATATATACATAATATGCACATTTTTTCCGCGAGAAAAATGTGAAAAAATCGGTACAAAGGAAACACGTGTTACGCCCCGCATAATGTAGCCTTTTTACCATTTCCCGTCGCGTACTACGTAACGTTTCACGTTACTTGAAACGAATATAGTAGTTCCTCGATTTACATAGTATTTTGATCTGTGAGTTTTTAGTTTAATACTGTTTTGTTATTTTATACGTAAAATAATATTGTATTTAATGTCATTTACAATAATTTCTTTACTGATCTCCAAAGTCATAGAAAAAATATTCAACAGTATTCCTTTTGAGACATATCTGATATATGAAAGCTATAAAATTTTATAACTCGTTTGTCATCATCGCGGTTTTATGGTTTCATAGTAATAAATAACTTTTCTAAATTTAATATTTATTAAAAGAGAAATGTAAAAAAATATATGTAGCAATCAAACTATTTCCATTCTTCAAAGTCATTACGCACCATACAAATCGAGATTCTACTGCAGACGTTTTTCGCACTTTAAGCAAATTTCACAAGTGACACAAATATGTATAAGTCGACTAAAGTGTTTCATTTTTATGTCTTTTCGCGATCGACTGCTGGTCCGATAAAGCGCGACGATTTTACACAAAGTGGTGGTAAAAGGTGGCCTCGCCGGCTTTATCCGAAGATCTTATTGTTAATTTTTTCTTCAGCTGGATGGTAAATCTCTTGGCAAAACGTAAGTCAGGTCGATCGGTTTCTTCATGACTGATTTCAGCCGTAAAGCGGTCAGTTTCGAGAAAAGGGTAAGATTTACGGCGAGAGAAAAAGGTTTTTTTTTATGTATTATGGGAGATACCTTCGTTTTAAGTGTATTGCTGTTTATATTGTTCGGGGTGTGTCTCTAGTGTATGTTATTTTTTGATTTACGGCGTATGAATTCATATTTTTCAATCATCTTTATTTTTAGTACGGGAGCATGTTGTTAAATCATTTTACTGAACTACGAAAATATTGGAAAAAGTCTTTAGTGAAATGATCATTCGTTTCAGCACAAAAAGTTTATTGTGTTTGGTAAAAACGACACATATTTGAACAGCCATTAAACGAAAAAACCAACCCAATTAATTTCACTTATCCAAAGTTAATTAAAGCATTTAATTAAAATTCACTCCGAAATTTTGGTGGGTAGTAAAAATTCACGCACATAAATCGAAAATGAATTAATTAACACGAGTTCTACTCGCGAAACGAAAGCG
Source organism: Hydropsyche betteni (assembly GCA_028571205.2). NCBI lineage: Eukaryota > Metazoa > Arthropoda > Insecta > Trichoptera > Hydropsychidae > Hydropsyche > Hydropsyche betteni. The sequence continues at coordinate 4,975,488 of JAOXNN020000013.1, forward strand.
TGCAAGAATTGTAACTAATTTGTACCGATAGTCAACTATAAGAATGTTTTTAATATATAATACGTATCAATATTAATATAATGTATTTTAAAGTTTGTTATCGACCCATGAACTTCGACAGGATTCGCAAAAGGAGCTTGCAAAGTTTCGTATTTCGTTCGTTCTCTAATGAAGTGCTTATCTTGCAAATACAATTAAATTGAATAAATAAATTACGTATTTTATTTAGTATTGAGTATATTTTGAAAAGCACGTTAATTTTTATCAGAAAGAACTAAAATTGCCAATACCAGAATCCATATATTTTTTGAACTGTTTAAATTTCATTCATTTTTGATTTTCATCAAATATTGAAATAGCAAACAATCCCACGGGTCCAATTGAATATTCTGAATTGTTTTCGGTGTCCTTTGTCATCCGCTCTGCCATTTTTTGCCAATCGAAACTCACAATATTGTCGATTGGCCCCTCTCGTACGTACAATGAGCGAACGTACAGAAGTACCATTGTCTACTTTCGATCAGCACATCGAAAAATCGAGTGGAAAATCCGAGAGCGACGCCTTCAAAATTCACACATCGCTCGTGCATTTTTCATTCGAAGGTATATAAATCGAACGAATACACTTTTACAGCTCGGACACTTTGAAAGAGCGCTCCTCGCAAAAATTTGGTTCGCAAAAAAAGGCGGTGTCGTATTTTATATCTGAGCCGTAAAAATATTTCTATAAAAGTGTACTTTCGATCTGAAATTTTATATCTATCCGTTGAGTGGTGCACTTTTATGCGGAACGAAAAAACTCTTTAATGGCGTCGGTCGATATGGGGGCACGATGTATTATGAAAAAAGGCGGTTATAAAGTAAAATATGTTGTTTGTGTTTGGACGTTGAACGAACGGTGGAATTATTATGTTTGGCTTGCTCAAGGGTGGTCGTATGTTTGGTCGGTAAATAAAAAGAAAAAAAGTGTTCGACGGAACGGACACTTCGTAAAAATAATTGATTTCCGTGAAATAGTGTTGTATTATCGAGGATAGCTGTGTTGCCGATCGAATGCGATGTTTTGGAAATATTTTTATATTTTTTGTATAATATAATATATTATATTATAGAACGAATTCGGCTTACACTTTATGACCACTTATGTCGTTTAATGCTTTGGAACCGTTCCTAGCCATAATTTCGATATTTCACCAAGGTCATCTGTTTGTCTTTCATTGAGTATAGTAGGTTGACGATTTATTTTGTAAATTCAAAAAAATATTATTTCAAAATACACCCAATCCTCTTTTTACACAGTTCCGAAATAATACGATTCATAGAAGAACTGATTTTTTACACTGTTTTTTTCATTTTTATGAAGTGTAAAAAAAAAGTATTATTATGCTACAATGGTAAGATTCGATGCAGACTAGTACACTTCTATTATTAAAAAAAGAACTGGGTGTAATTATAGCCTCTTCAAAGGTTTTAAAATATATAATATCGAGAAACATCTGATCAAAAATTATTGCAATAATGGCCACCATTTTGTGACTAGTAAAAAGGCCCGATGTTAATAACATCGGCTGTGGATTTTTTAGGAAACGGAAAACGATAAAATTTGGAAACCCGATTGTGTGAATCCGAAATGTGTACCCGATTTGAATATTTAATATTTAATTAATGAAATCAAAATAGTTCATTTTTTTGTGACATATAGGCAAAACCGGAGGCAGTAGGTAATAAGCATCATATTATAAACATTAAATGTATACGTATAAAGACCATATTAGAATAAAGTCGTGAGCGTCATTCAAACACGCAGATACACACACACACACACACACATACACACACACACACACACACACACACACACACACACACACACACACACGAAATCCGTGATTATATATAGGGGATGTTAAAATGTAAACTAAAATGTCCGCTCGATAAATGACTAGTTCCGACAATATTTTAATTACAAAAGTATTATAAAACAGAAATGACATTTACATATTTTCTGAAGAAATTTATGAACAAAATAATTTCAGCGTGGAATTTTCACTATTATTTCATAATCCGCGATCTTGCACATTGTTTTCACGTCAGTGTCAACGTTCACTTTATCGAATTTGCATTTTTACAACATATTTTTCATGAAACTGAAAGATTTCACAGTGGTTTTTCATAAAAAATACGGAATCCGCATTAAAAACGCGCGGATGAAATGCGATACGAGTGTATTGGTGACTCAATGAATCTGACGGACCGCTGACATAGTCAATATCTTTTTTTTCTCCTGAAAATTTCTCCAGAAAAAAACATCCAGTTTAGTATAACCTTGTAATGCTCCATAGTCAAGATCAGATAGGTTTCCATGGTGAGAATATTCTGATTAATTTACTGAAAATTTCTGCACGTCTTCGGAATATTTTCAAGCTATAAGTTTATTTGTTCGTGCGGTAAAGCGGCGTGAAACATTATTTATATTCAGTCGTATATAAAATAAAATGTTCCCAGTTGATCTCGATTATGGGGTCGAAGGAAAGTTTAACGTTTCGTTTCTTATATGGCAATTTAGGAAATGAGAAGTTTTTTCGTCGTTTTTATATTTTTTATGCGTTTGAACGTGCTATTACATAATGGAGGATTTTCCAATTTTTTATAAAGAATTTCATCTTTGTGAACTATCATATTTCAAAAAATTTGTTTATAATTCAAAAATAATATTCATATAAACAATACACAACAGAATACAATCAGAATTCAATTTGGCGAAAGTTTATATATTGGAAAGTTTACTTATGAAAAGTTCTCTATTAAAATTTAACAATTCTAAGCCCGCTCTCGAACTTGAACTGTTTTATGAAGCAGAATGCGAACTCATCAAATATTACGACACACAAGCACAAGGGTTCTAACATGGAAAATTCCATTTTAAATTGCAACGTGTAATGAAAACAACCGGTAGTGGTATATTTCGTAATTATCGTAATCGCAAAACCATCTCGCCCGACGATAATTCCACAACATAAAATATGAACGAGAGGAGTTTTTCGAACGGAATTCCCCGAAAAAGCGTGAATGAAAAAAAAAAATGAAAAACGAAACATTTTCGCGGCCGTGTTATTTTTTCCCGCCGCGCGCGCGAACAAACTTTTCAACTTTTTGATGGCGTTTTATTATTCATGCTCAACTGGGTTATGTGCTCGTCGGTTTTCCTTGTGTTTGCGTGAAAATTATGCATACGTAATGTTACGAGGAAAATGTGGAATTATCAGTGCGCGTTAGGTGTTATTAAAGTGATCAAATATTATTAAGTTCAACAATTCTTCTTTAGAATAATGTTTAGGGTTTCACGTAAAATTTTTCGGTTTGGATGTTAATTTTTGGCGTTAAATTTTTTTATAGTAAATAATTCATATTTGACTGCAATGAAATTGAATTGATGTTTTTTTTTAATTTCAAACCAGCTGAATCCAGAAGACGTTGTCCTGCCAGTCTGTATTATGACTGCTTAATATAATTAACAGGTTGCTCCTGACGGGTTGGCCTCTAACAGGCTGGCCCTTGACGGGTTGACCTCTGATGGGTTGACCTCTGACGGGTTGACCTCTGACGGTTAGACCCCTGACGGGTTGGCACCTGGTGAATCGACGCCTTAACGGTTGGTGAACTGACCTGATACATGAAATTCGTTTACATGCGATTAATAATTATTTCAAAAATTATCAACAACTAATGTATAATATTGAAACAAAATGAAACAATTTTATAATATATATTTACCTTCGATAGATTTTCGACTCTAAATACTGGATTTTTTTTCATCTTAAAACTGCGCCCGTTGTTCCCATTTACCTGTTCACGCGTTCTGCACACACCGGTTCTCGTTGTGAACACGCGTTCTGCACACACCATAATCACTATATATTCAATACGCGGCGCTGCGTGGCGTGGCGATGTACTTTTCTATACAAAATTACTTATATTATTTTTTAGCTTTTGTTTAGGAATTTCTTTATTATTTTTGTTTGTAAACCATCCGTTAGTTAAATTGAATAAAAGAAAAAAATAAATATCCAAATCAGTCAAACTGTTTTTGAGTTTTAGCGCGACACCAAACGGCGATTCATTTTTACATACAGTAATCTTCCCTATAACGTCCCCTCCTATAACGAACCCCGTGTAAGGTCTACGGCGTCCTATAACGTCCTTTTTTCAAATGCATTTAAATTCAAATTTTTAGATTTTTTTCAAATGTATTTGAAAAAAAAAACAATTAACTCGTAAAAATACCCGAAAAAAAGAAAAACGAAAATGTTTCATTTATTGATATACTAAATTCCCCCCTAAAACGTCGAACCTATCTTGACGTTATAGGGGGGATATAGATAGATTCATTCTTATAAATTTTGTTAAATAAAGCTAATTTTATTATTTTTAGTTGACATAAAAAAGCATAATATAAGTTTTTATTTCTTACATAAAAACCACAAAAAAATTCAGGAAAATATTATCAGAGAATATTCTTGTCTCACATAACTATTCATGGCATTTATATTTTTCTAAATATATTGAACGATGTGTCGTTTCATCTTTATAAATATAAAATACATTATTCATATGTTTATATCCTTATTTTATTACATCGTATAACATCATTATTTAGATGATCGAGTGTGTTTATATGAATTTTATTAAATCATTGATATGTTTATTATTTAAATCCGATCAAATTTTTCTATTCAAATAAAAAAATGTTGTCAATTCTGAAAATTCAAAAAATTTAATCAACATACTATAAAAGCAAAATATGCGTCGACAAATCTTCGTGAGGAAAAAGAGACAATCGCATATTTTATGCGAAATACCCATCCTCGAAGGGCAGATTCTTCGTCGGGGTCAAAGAATACCAATGACCCACCAGATGCTGAATTCTTAGAGGTGAAAAAAGAAGGTAAGGCTTATATTAAAAGGGCAAAAACCTCGTTAGGCCTCGACGGGAGGAATTCGCTTTCTTTCTACGATTAATCGAACCCATCTGACTTTTTGCTCGTCAAACTGAATCTCGTTAAAGGTGTGTTTTTCTGGTACGAGAAACCAATTTAGAAAAATTTGTCGATGTTCTATCTGTTTCAAATGCTAACTGTTATTTGTTATTTTGTCATTTGATTTCATCTCGATATTAAATGTCATGTTTCATAAGAATTTTCATATTTTTAATGTAGGTTTACCATAGGGATTCGTGTATGGAACATAATTAATCCAATTATCTTTTTCGTCATAAATCATACAGAAAATTTTGTTCTGCTTGCGCATATAATTAAATAGAATTTTTTACGATAAGCGATAAGCATACCTGTATATGCGACTACTCATATTTTAGATATTTTTTGTAAACAATTAATTACTTAAGTTTACTGGAGTTTCAAAGTGTACATTACGTCGTTAACGAGTTTTGAATTAAGTCTAATTTGAGTTCAGTGAATAACGCTTTGTGCAAATCGCTCGGAATAACCGATACCATCATTAAACAATATCGGTCAAATATTTAATCGATCTTAGCCATTTTACAAACCGCATTCAATCAATTACTTATATAAAATTGTAACAATCATACTAAAAAAATATCAAACTTTACTAATCCATTTTCCTCATTTAGTCCAAGGAAATAAATAAACATATTTTCTCGTCAACACAATGCCTCATATATTTCCACAGAAAATAGAGCCACTATCGTCCGAAGCGCCTGATACTATACGAAGCCTTTTGTGCACCATCTGAAAACTTCCAGTCGAATTTTCCGAAGGAAATCCCTAGATTTTCCCGACCGCAGTCAATTTCCCAGCAAGAACCACTCTCACGCGTTCCCGCAGTTTGTATGGTAATCCTTAATCTAGAGAGGACGAAAAAAAGCGAAATTCCTGTAAATTAGCCGCTGGACGGATAATGAATTTTTTCCTTCCGACGCTGGAAAAATGTAAAAATGAAAGGAAAACAAGGTGACGGTTTTACGTTTTATTTGAATAGGTCTCGGGTAGAAGGCGGTGGCCTTTTCACGCGCGTGAAAACCGAGGTTGTTTGACGTTTCGTATTTAATAAACCATTAGCTTTGTCGCTTGCACAAGGAGGGTGTTGTTTATGTGTGATGTGTGTATTGTGGCGCTACTTAATTTTTTTTGAATTTAGTATTTTTTTTCGTATATACAGAATGATACAAATATTCATCCGTTTGAAAATTTATACAGGTATAATATTTCAATTTTGACTCGATAAGTAAATTTATTTTAATTATCACATGTAGTAGATTGTATATTGTTCATTACTAAAAAAACTTTTATGATACCAACAAAAATTCAGCTATTTTATTTAGGTGTTTTCAGAAAAGTTAATCTTTATGGATTTGAATAGAAAAAATCTGTTATCGGCTTCAATTCAACTATTCTGACTAATTATTAAAACACATAGAAAATGTCCAAAAATATTTACTTTAGTAGATTAAAAAAAAATAAGTTGAGTTCCCCTGTTAGTGTTTCATCTTGTTTTGTTTGCTTATATGTTTTTATTTTTGATAATATTTAATTTTGGGAATTTTTCCTTGGAAGAGCGTGTGGTGTTTTTTCAGAATGGTTCACTTTGTAGAATGGATGTGTCGTCGTCTCGATAGTGTTTCTTTCTGGAAAATATAATTTTTTTTGTAAGCGATGTGCGTATATAATAAATAAATGGATAGTTCAATGTTATTTATGAACAGTAACATGGAAATGATCCTAAGTTTTAAAAATTTAAACTATGTGTTTATTTCATATAAAATATTGAAAATCTTTTAGAAACATTATAAAAAGAAATGGACAAAATAATTATTTCCATCAATTTTTTTCGATTAAATACTGTATAGCATAAAAATATAAAATACAATTTTATACAATGTTTCAATTTCAAAAGGAAATTAATAATTGTTTTAAATTTGCCTTTTTTATACAGTTTTTTTTTTCTTTTATTTTTTCACAAAACGTTATCTAACAATAGCTTTAAATGTTGATTCGAATTCGAACGCATGAATACCTACATTGTTGTACGCAACAAGACTGAGTATTTTCGGCGAATCTGATAAGTTTTTTAATTTTTATTCGGTCACAAAGACGGTTTTGTTCCGATACGATTATTGCGCGTATAAAATTTATTATTATATTTATTGTTACACGCCATTGTGGTCGAAAAATAGGATCGACAAAGAGCTCGCGTGAAAATTATCGATATCTTTTTATGAAATCGAACGAAAAAAAATGCTACATTGGAAAACGATCAGTTTGATATTGTTACTAGAACGATATTTAATTTTATTAGTGTATAAGAGAATTGTATAAAAAACTACCCTAAATAGAAATCTGAAGAATTAAAAAATATATATATTTTGATTCATTGAAAATGTCGAATACCTATTTAGAAATTGTCTGGGATATTGAAAAAAAAAAAAATTGCCCAGATTTTTTTGAAAACAAAACAAACACTTCAAATTTTTATTAAGAAAGTAATATTATAGTAGTTTCTAGTATATAGGTCCGAATTTAAAAACATTGGCTGTGAATTGACAACCATACTATTACGTTATAAAATAAAAATTAAACATATCTATGCAAAAATATTTTATAACCATGCCCCTGCGAAATATCTCCAGAATAAAAGAATATAGGATAAGATTATAGCCGTTATTATAATGACCATAAAGACTAAATTTGGAGCTCGCGATTCCATAGAACAGGCGAGAATGATGTAAATAGTGTAGCGATTATAGCCGTTATTTTAATGGGCATACAGGCTAAATTGGAATGGCAAAGCAAGTAGTAACATCGGCTGTCTGACGCCCGTTATCGATTTGAATATTTAATATTTAATTAATAAAATCAAAATAGTTCATTTGTTATTGTCACAAGACATCATATAGGCTAAGCCAGTAGTTAGTAGGTAATTAGCATCATATCATAGACTTTAACTGCATATGCATAAAGACCAAATTCGCGAAAACGTCGCGAGCGTCATTCGAACGAACGAATACACGAACGAACGAACGAACGAACACATATACAGAAATCCTTGATTATATATAGGAAATAGGCGATAATGTACGTGTTCGATTATTTGTAAGTTTATATAATTTTTATTTCGAGATTTATAGCGATCTAAAAAACTAAAATATTTCAATATTTAAATTTATATTTGTTGCAAATTGATACTGTATTTCATAAATTTTTAATGAACATTGATGACAATTTATATAGTTTTTTTAAAAAGCGTTTTCATTTTACTACCATTGATCCATTTATATGTACTGAATCACATAAAAATTTCTATTAAAACATACTACAATACCATAAATACTTAAATTTGTACATATCCAATTTTATTTTATTTTATAAACGGCAAAACGTAACGCACAATCAACGCTGGAAAAGTCCGACCCCATAATTCGCCGCCATCGAGATTTACGCTCGGATCCATATATTTTCCATTACCCAAGAAATAAAAGGAAACGAGTCCTCGGGCAAGGACCCTGAGTGGTTCAATTGCGATACAAGCAGGATTTTTCCCGCCAATATCTTATCTCTTACACTCGTATAATAAAAATTCGAACTCACGAAACTGTTACGGCGTGCGAAATATATTGTTATTTCTTAATAATGATATACATGACCCGTCCGAAAAAACGGACATCGTTCTTATTAATTTCACCGTGAAATTTTCAATGGTTACTTTGAAAGTGTAATAAACTCGAGGTAATTTGAACGAATTTTTAATTAACATTTTCATTGGAGGCCGAGCGGAAAGGTTCTACAAATTTCGCGTTACTAATTGATTAAATTTCATAAAAATGCAGGGAAGTCACATAATTTTTTTTTCAAATATTTTCTTAAGGAAATTTTTCGTTTTATACATTTTTTTCAACGCTCATATTATTTTATATAGACGTATGAACTTATACACGCGATATTACGTTCGTTAGGAGTACTTTCATTCGGCTATAAACATTTTTATTTTCGTAGCTTGGATAGGAATCGCTTTATCGTCTTTTGTCGACGAGATTTTCCTTGCGCGTTTATCGAGAAATATTGCGAACTGGAAAAAATTTTCCTCGGTGATTTATAGGGAAAAAGGGGAATTTTTGTCGTAGGATCTTCGGTGCAACAAAAAAGAAATTGCGGTCGTAGAAAACAAAAAGTGCGTACTAGAAAACTTCGAGATAAACATGGAAAAAGTGTTATAGGAAGTACGTGACATATTTTAGTATTCGGAACTATGCAGCTGTTTCACTTCAAATTTAACATTTTTAAATTCAATGTGTTCTTTAATTTTATTTTGTATGTGTTTCATAGAATACTATGCGATAGTTGAATTTGATTTGTTAAAAATTAAATTTGAAGTTTAAAAAATTGAATTTGGAATAAAAGCTATAATAAAATTTTGAATGATCGAAAATAAATATATTTATTTTTTTTTAATTTATTCACTATGTTTTTCACATAAATTTTCATCTATACAAAATTGACGACCTTCACACTAAACACAAAATTTTCCAGCAATTGCTCTCACAGCACTTAGCACATTATACATCCGCACTCGGGAACGACTGAATCAGAAAATTATTACATCAGCGCGCGATTTTATATACAAAGGTACCCGTTAATCTTTTCTCTTTCGAAATTCCGGTTGAAATTTCGAGATAATTACGCGGAATCGTTTCAATTTCACTCTCGCGAATCTCTATATACATTTTCCGGTAGTATTTTCTTGACGAAGGTCTAGAGTGTCCCGACCACAGTGCCGATCCGCATTATCCACTTTAATTAAACTTTTGTCGCCCCTTGATTTTTCCGAGACAAGGAAAATAAAACAAAATTGGAAAACAAGGTGGAACTTGTTCTTACTCTATTTATCGTCAGGTCGCATGACTTCGTGCTTAGGGAATCACGTGACTGAAATTTTCCAGCTATATACCTACTTGTTATTTTTGTTTTTCGTATTATGAGATTGAGCTTGATATAAAAAATATAACACAATATTTGAATTCAGTCAAATCAAGTTAAGTTGAGTTGAGTTGAGTTAATTTCAACGATTGGATTTAGTTTTGTTTAATTGTAATATTTTTAATCAATTTTTTTTAACCATCTTAAATACTTGTTTAACTATTTGATGTAATAAAAAATTGATTCAATATTTCTTTTCCTATTTTTTTTACTCTTGCATATTATATTGTTCTAATTGGAATTACTAAATCCGTCAAGTTTTATATTATTATATGATTATTAAAAAAAACACCAACTGAAAGGGACGAAAATCAGACAAGAAGTAATTACATAATTATTTTACATAAAAATAAATTGCAAATATAAAAAAAAGCACATATGGATCATTGAAATTTTTAGATTGCATTTACTAAATCAATTAATAATTCCTGTCATGCATAGAAAAATTATTATATTATCAAATAAAAATATTTTTGGTCGAAAATGTTATATTAATCACCATTTTCGAAGACCCATAAAGCGCACGGATATGTAAATCGAGCTTTTATGTTCGAAACAAAAGGAGCTAAAAAATAATATCGTTATTTGATATTTTCCGTCGGCAATTTCTGTACAAATTTACGGCTATACATCACGTAAATTTTACGCTTCCATTCGCAACAATAAAACGAAAATTCGACGCGCAAAGACTACAACAGTTTTTGAACGAATGATCATTGCTTCCGCCACGCGTTGATTTATTTTCATTAATATCGTGGCGATATTAATTTTTTTCGAAAGCCTTAAAAAGCGTAAAAGCCCCCGTCGATCAAAATAATCCTTTCTTATATAAATAATTTATAAAATGGGTGGGTTTTCGTGTGAACCAGCTCATTGTTGGAAAGACGCTCGAAGAGCATATCCTTGTTTTCGGTTATTGCGCGGAAAAGTTTTCCGCGAACCATTTTCCGTACGTGAAAATTTGCACGAAATACAACGCATATTGAGTGAATAAAACCTTCGTGTTGTGAATAATGTATTTATTATTTATTTTTTATTAAATACTTGATGTTATTTAGTAATTTTGCTTATCGTGTTGTCATATTATATCTTCAATGTGTAATAATTGAATATTCTATATCTATACTATATTCAACATACTATTTTTTTATATAAAATTGAAATTTTACAAAAATTATAAAAAAATAAGGATATTGTTAATCTGCTATTTAAAACTTTTTTGATAAGATGAATTATAATATTATATTTTAATATTAATTACAATAGAAATCTAAGATTTTTAAATTCTAGTATTAAAAAATATTGATATAAAATGCAACATAAATACTACAGTACAAAACCCACGGTTTTAAAATTTATATCATCCATCAAATTATAAAACTGGTCTGTTTATCAATGTATTAAATCACAGACAGATTCATGTTCAAATTTTCAATGAACCATACAAAACCGAACGAATCTTTCCTAACCAGCAAAAAACACCTTCGAAAATTTAGAATCTAACATTAGACCCTTCAAAAAAACCACATGCGCCATTAAAAAAACACACCACGAACTTTCGCAAAGGGTATATCCGTGCAAGTACCGCACATGTGCCCGATTTACATGTCAACCTCCGTTTTATTGGGAGTTTGCCGTCCCATGGGAAAATTCCCGAAATCCCGACCGCGTCGTAAAAAGTTCTAAATTTTCCGATTTTCCGGGATATGCGTAATCCTCGACGCAATTAATGAAGCGGGCTCGTGTTTATTGTTCGGTTTTCTGAGAAGTTTTGAGTGTTTTTCGATTTATCGTTGTTTTGTTTTAGTTAAGAATTGTGCTTAAGATTTTTTTTGAATGAACTCTTAAGATTTAAAAAAAAAAATACTTATCTTTTATTAAAACGGTCACTTAGTATATAAAGAAAACCTGGAAAAATTTAGTATTAAATTTGGTTTTTTCTTTCATTTAATTAAAGAGAAATTGCGGTGGCAATTTATTCAATTCCTATTTCAGAAAGTGAATATTCATGTCGTTTTACAATTGTCTTAGGTAATTTATTCTGGACGAAAATATATTACATAATAAAACATTTTCTCAAAATCTATTTTCAGCTTTTTAGTTCTAGTGTATTTTTATAACGAGTTTTTAAAAGTGAAAAATGTCTTATGCTGGTCACTGAAGATGTTTTTTGTCTTTTATACCAACATTCGTGGGGTGTCTGAAATTATTTTCAGAAACTTTTTTGTGTCCTGTCATGATTTTTAATTTTCTGAAACTTTGTCGTTGGCCGTCTTATATGTTTGTCCTTCAAGACGACCCTTTTCAAAAAAAAACTTCCTCTTCGAGTTAATAATTCATCTTTTAATACGTGGTTTGATCGAATTTGAAATTTTTCCTTTTCATTTTTGCCAAGCTGGACAAATAACATAAATTGATTGATTTTTAATTTTCCACTTAAAACATAATATTCTGTAACTTTCCAGCTATTATGTGTTAATAGCGCATATATTTCTTACCTTCTGAATAAAATAATATTAAGTACAAAGGGTAATAATAATATTTCTGCTATTTTCGTTATATTTATTGCTCACGTCCCACTTGGATTCTTCAAGATCGGCAACGATCGTTCCGTTTTCCTTTTATTGTGATATATAAGAGAAACGTTCATGTCATTTTTATAACTTCTGACTTCCTTATGGGCAGTGTACGAAAATAAATACAACTGTTATTTCAAATATGTACAAAAAGATACCTGAAATCGAATCTAAAAAATCAAAATAAAAAAAAATAATATCAATTTTTTGCTGTAATATTGCATTTTTTTATAATATTTATATTGCCCTTTTAAAAAGAATTTCTCGGAAATTTATTTATTCTAGTTTTTTGTACTCGGAGAAATCCGTTTCGGAAAAAATAGGTCACTCAACAATTTAAATATTTGAACGAGCAAAATCTCGATATAACTTTCGCTCGAAGCACCAACGCATACGTTCGCTCACTTTTTCCTCATGATAGAAATGTTCTGTGTCGAAAATTCATATGAAATATACAAACGGTAGAAATGGAAGTAAATAAACTGTTTTCTACATATTTGCAATACGAGTGAATATAACTGAAACTATGGAAAACACGAAAGCTCACAAATGCGTCACGAGCGAATGATACAACGATAGAGTTTTCCAGGTTCTGTTCGGAAAATTATAAATTTTTCACACGGAGTGTATAAATAAATTTTGAAAACGTGATAGTTAGTGTTGCACTTAATTTTCCTACCTAAATTAAATAAAATTTATATGCATTTATATAATGATTATATATTACACATATATTATTTCAAAATTCGATGGTTTATATTCATCAAATTTTTCGTTAATTATTATTTACTAAAATTAAACGATACATAATATTCTTAAAATATTGATTTAATCATATATTTTCTTCTACAATTATTTAGTTTTAGATAGCATCAATATTAAGATATCTAAAAGTATTATTAAAATGATTTGGAAAAGTCTCATAGGGGATATGCAATAAGCTGCATATGTCGATAACGAGGCAATTTCGATATTCAAATTGCACATCATTTATATGCATGAAACAATGTAATCTATAAACATGTTATATGTATATACGAACGTCAATCATGAAATACGGCGTTTCAAAGTCAATCAACACGAAACTTAATCGAATAAACATACAAATGAGACGAGACAGAGTGAAAAAATGATAATTTCACTGTCGAATCGAATCTCTTTGCTTTGCACGAGATTGACAAGATTCGGCGAGAGCAGATTTACATTTTTATTCGTCTACATAATTCAGTTTGAACAGCTTCGACGAGCCAAAAGTACACAAGATCGACTCACGTTTTTGCCCCGAGGGATAAACGAGACTTGATACAATTATTATATTGCTATATAATACATTAATAAATTTTGATGTATTATGTATGACATGCATCTAAAAATTTAAGAGTGTGTAACAAAATTATACTGAGTTATAACAGACTCAACTGTGAAGGTGATCAAACTATTATGAAATTTTACGGGAATTTTATTTTTATATATTAATTAATCTTTACAGTTTATATTGTGATAGTTACCCAATTTATTATTAAAAAAAAATTGTTTTATACAAAATAAAACGATTTCTATGTTCAAAAAATTTGAAGTTAAAAAGTACTTTTCTCTGATGGCGTTAAAAATTATGACTTCATTATAAAATAAAATAAATTACAAAAAAATTAAAATAAAAAGACTCTAATACATAAAAAAAAATACTTAATACTTGGGTGCATAATTTGTTATAAAAGATCCTTCAATAGGGACGCTCAATATTAAAATGTACAATAAATTTGACGATTTGTGCACTTCTTCAACGCTATAACCCTCCATGGTGATTTGCCATACGCCAATAAACAATTGACAAAACATTTGAAAGATGTCACTTTAACAACATACTTGTTATAACCTAACAAATTTCGAGTATCCCAATTGAAAAACTCAAACCTCAATCCTTAGTCCAGATAATCGAGGTTTTACAGTCGCTAATATCTAAAAAGAGAAAGACACTTGTTTCCATACATTATTATTTTTATATTATCTATGACTATTTTCACAGTATTACTTAGTAAATATATAAACTAATTTATGTTATTTTGAAATCGAGTCATCCATGTTTTCGCACCCACGTTCTGCAAGTAGACTAATTACGTCGAATTTTACAAAGTGGGCTTGTTTCCCGGTTGTACGACACGGTCGGTTTATGTATTATTCAACGGTAACAATATTGTCATGCATAATTCAAGGCAGATGGCTGTTTTACATTTATTATCCGCGTTTATGTTTATTTATTTATTTTTCGGTTTTATTTTCGTTTCGTGCGAAAATCCCGCGATGCGATTATGTTCCGCGGTTACGCGGAATGGCACAAACGTGAATCTCCTCAGGTTTTTTTTTAAATTTGGAATTAAATTTTTGCTTTATCTTGCGTTTTATGTCGGAACAGCTTTGTAGGATGTAAAAAAAGCTTCTTTGATATCAATATTGTCACTATTATGCGTTTTATGAGATTCTTCCATGAAGAAAAACAACATACGGGAATTCATTTTCTTTTCAAGTTGTACTGTGTGTGACATTCAGTTTTATATATCGAACAAATATTTCATTCGTTCCTTTAAAATGAAATTTTTAATATTTCACATTTTGTACCGCAGAGATCTTTATACTAGACAATTCATTAAATGGGGGTTTATTTTTACGTTTTTTCGGTAAACAAAGTATTCGTGGATGTTTATTCACGTTTTGTAATAAATGAAGCTTTTCACGTTAAAGTCATAAGAGATATAAACGATGGAATGACTTATCTAACAATTCAGTTGAATGCTCACGTCGATTGTAATGAAGAAATATTGTGGAAAAGGATTTTTCACGTGAGTCAGATGCCTTATAAAATACGCTTTTTGTATCACTTACGTTTTTCTATCTATTTTTTTAATCAGTAAAAAGAAAAAATTATTAAAATAACATTTAAAATTTACGGAATGATTTCGAATATTGTTTTTTGCAAAAATTATCGGAAAGAAAAACATTTTCATTTATAAAGTCTCGAAAAAAAAAATAAAGTAAAAGAAATTGAATAAATTATCATAATTTCTAAATTAAAACATTATTTGAATATTTATAAAAAGTATTTTTTCTTCAATATTTGATTCAAAATTCAAATACAGTAAAACCTTGATTATCTGGACTAACCGGGGACTAAGATGGTCCGGATAGTGACAAATTCAAATAACCGAAAAAAGAAAAATTATGAATTTATTGGAAATTAAATTAAATAATTCATAGAAATTTTAGGTGTGCATAATTATGTATACAACCTTCAAGTATTTTTTAAACGTATTTTCCGTTTGTAATAATTAATAAAGTTATAATTTGAATGCCATCTGTGAGAAGTTTTTAACTCTAAGTTTTTTTAAAAATAAATTTTTTATCAGGCTTTAGTTTAATAACCCTCATAGTTGAGTCCGTATAATTTTTTACGTATTCAAAAATTTTCGGACACGTGTTATGTAAATAAATCGTAAAGTTTCTATTAAAAAAAATGTTTTTTCGATCAACCCGGATAATCGAGGTCCGGGTACTAGAGGTTCTACTACACATTCAAAAAACAACAAACCAATTAATTTACATATATAGACTTCAAAGCCTTAATCAAAAGCACATAAAACAAGACCGGAGTAAACTTCAAAACGAAACCGTCCTTCACCACCTTCCACCGCACGTAAAAAAACCGCTGAAAACTCTTCCGCCCTTTACGACCGCATTTTATTACACGAAAACGCACTCCTACCCCATATCCAACCCCATGAAGTGGGCCACCCCGCAATAATAACGTAATATATCGTCTCGAGCATTAGGAAGTCCGCTCGCTCCTTGCTCACTATCCTTGCATTAGCGCTTCAGAGGAAGTTCCGTTTCCTCCGAGGATTAAGTTAGACTTGGTCCTTTTGCAGAGTCGAGGGATGAATGCTAAAGTCCCTTCGGCGACCTTCCACCTTCGAATTCCAAGGCTTTGACGGTGGCGGCTAATTTGCTCGCCGCGGTAGTGAGGGTGCCTTGAAATTTTCGAACTGTCGATGGATCGGTTTTTGGATTGGGCGTTTTCTCGGAAGGGGTTGTTATGGTTTTCGTTTGCGGGGGAGTTTTATGCTTCGTCTGTTTATGAGTTTTCGCGATACGCTATTATGGCGAACGCTTTAAAGCATGAGGTGATAAACGAAATATGGGTTTGATATTTTGATGTTTTCATTTCAAAATATAATATATAGTAAACAGGCCCGATGTTGATAACATCGGCTGTGGTTTTGTTAAGAAACGGAAAACAATAAAATGTGAAAATTCGATTGTGTGAACCCGAAATGTGTACCCGAATCGAATATTTGATTAATAAAATCAAAATAGTTCGTTTGTATTGTTTGTGACATATATGCAAAGCCAGAGGCAGCAGGCAGATAATAAGCATCATATTACAGACGTCAACTCTATACGCATAAAGACCATATTCTCGAAAAAGTCGCGAGCGTCATTCAAACAGACGACAGACGAACGAACAAACAGACGAACGGACACAAACACATATCCGTGATTAAATATAGGGGATTCTATCGAGTGTTTCGCTTTATTGAAAAATTAAAATATATTTAAAATATTCTTTTTTATAAACTGCACATTAAACGCATTGTCATTCAATATTTGAATGTTTCAAATTCTGGGAATTGTATCGAAATTGCGGCCTTGTATTGTTTTCTCATTGTTGCCAACACAACAATCGAATCTTGGCTCATTGTGTAGAAATGTATAGAATGGACACAGTTTCGTCCGAAATGCGCAAATTTACGCGTGAGTAAATATTGTTTTGGCAAATTCCTCTAAAGCGGACGTAATTACGCAAAAAGGACTTGTACACACAAATAAATAAATACAATATTAATCGAAAACAAACCAGTAGTGTATATTGATACAAAGCTTTAGCGACGAAAACGAATTATTGTGATTTCAAATTATATACTAAATTAGAATGGAGAATGTGCGTATTATATTATATGATAGAATGATCCAATGATAATATATTTTATTTGATTAATATATAAAGAGATGGATTTAGTATACTTGAGTCTCGTAAAACCAACAACGTTGAAAAAACCATGTTGTACAAAAATAGATTATAATTCATTAACAGTGTTATATCAAAACCATGCTACACGAGTTCTGAGTGTATTTAGCTATTGAAAAAAATCTGTTATTGTTAAAATTTATATAAATAGTCTTCCGTTGTATATAAAAAAAAAAAACAATTATATTGCTAAACGATAAAGATAATTTTTCATATGAAATCATAATAAATCAAACTCGATATAGAAATAATACTATACCAAATAAAAAATATAAATAATTAACAAAGAAAATATAATACGAAGCACTCGACTTGAACACATCGTCAAATACGAAAAGACGCACTAACCCGCGGCTCGCAATAATGTATTTTTCCAATAACCGATGTACCAATCCACCTCGATTCACCGATAATAACAAAAATAATCGAAAAACACGTACATAGAAAAGGTTTGCGATCCCCCAGAGCTAAGAGGATCTCGGTATTGACTGAGCTTTCGGTTAATTGGGAATCTGGAAACGCGCTCCATAAGGGATTGTTCCAGAAGGTAAACAGCGTCATTTTCAGCTCTGACGAATATGCGGAATACATATATTCGATATCGTAATACGTTTCATGTGTGATTCTAACTAATTTCGAATAAATAACGATCCGGTTTAACCGACGTATTAACCCGCTTAATAATGTCACGCTCGATTGTGTTGCGTTATCGAAATCGTGAACGATGTCGCTTTATTATGTAAATTCGATTAAGGAGGCTGTGGTTGATGTTTGTTTGTCTGCGAAATTTGTGGTAGGAAAATATGAATATTTTTCAAATATAAAAATCATATTATATTACGGATCGAAAATGAATCCAATCGACTTCGTCCAGTCCTATCAAAGCGAAAAAAATATATATGGCGTAATTTACTTTTATTTTTTGACCGGAATCGATCTATTCGATATGTATTCGTTTTTGTTTTTTCAATCTAACAGAAGCTGCCGTATAGGAGGACCAAAGGATTGCCACCGCTCGACGTCGCTTTCATTTGGGACGAATTCTTTATTTATTTATTTTATTTTATTTTATTTTAGGGTTATTCCACGCTTTCCTCTATCGACGTGGATGTATCCATTTGTCGTATACGGACACCCAATATATCGTGTTAATATCGAATTCTCGCCCCCTTTCTGTGTCGCCGCTGATATTGATAGATTATCGTGTTTTCCTCATATGGCTATATAAGTTATATATATATATATAAAGTAAATTTAGAGGTGAAAATTATATATATATAAGAAGTGTTAAGAATGGATTTTTTTTAATTGAAAACATACTTTGTTAAAATTGAATGATAATTCATACCATCGATTTTATTAGATGCAAATTGGTTAGATCCATCATAAAAACCGACCGAGAAAATTAAATTATTGATAATCGTATACACAGTATTATATAATATTATGTTAAAAAACAGAATTTACAATCAAGTCAAAGTTTGATTCACTATAAAAATCCCGCTTTAGTTATAAATGTAATGAAAAATCGTTTATATATATCATACATGGTTTTTTTTTGTGGCACTATATTTCCTTGACTCGATCTTCTACAATGATTATAATTTTACTATCAAGGAAAAGAAGGCATAACAATTTTTTTTTCATTACCGATTCGAATTCATGCTCTAACAGATATTTCACTCAAAAAATTCAATTTAACCATACGGGCGAAACCTAAATTCGAACCATCGAACCGTTTTATCCCAAACATTTTTCCACCACATTTACTCGTCGAATTAACATATCAATACACATCCAAAAAAAAAAATCATATCAAATCGAAACCCATCATCTATACACGAAACTCCGAACTCGTCCCATCGTGCCATCTTATCCTTAACAGTTTTCCGGAACATTTACTCTAGTACACGTACTGAAGCAACGATGACAGAACGAAGACGCGATCGTTGATATGATAAGCGAAGGCTTCGAAATGTTAGCCTCCGGCTCTATATTAGCAAACTACGTGGGCTAAACGCCCTCGTCGTTACGACCGTTCGAGTTTTGATTGTGGCATTTGATTTTGATAGCGAAGTGATTCGATTTTGTACGAGCGGAACTTTGAAATATAGAGTTGGCCAGAAATTTCGTAATTTTAATTATGCATGGTGCCCACTGAAAGACTGAAGTGTTTGAAAGTATCATTATTTTTTTATTTTTCTTTCATAGGTTATAGGAAAATCGTCGGAGGTTAAAATGATTATGTATAATGATCAGTAACGATTAAAAGTCATTGATTTTTTCTATTCCAGTGAAAGATTAATAATTGAAACTCAAAGAAAATACTAATAATATTTTAATGTAACATTAATTGACGGAGTGACTTGACTTGAAGTGAATTGATTAAGTGACGAAGTTCATTTCTATTTAAACAAGTATATTAACAAACCAAATTGTTGATCTTGAGATACTGAAAATGATAGGAAAACACATCCCTAAAAATGTATTATTTCGTGGAGTGTTTATATATATTTTATACATTATTATATTAACCCATATTCTTTCAATTTTTTTTTAATTTACCTTAAACCTTACCTTTACCTTTACCTTATTTAGCTTCTATCGCTCAATACTTACAGCTCACAATACAAACATAGATTATTTTTTTTTATATAATAATACTTTAGAGTTTTCTTCGACTAAAAATATTATTATTTGCAATATTTCACCAAATACAGCCTTCTGAGAGCAACAAATAATTCGCATTTCAGCGCGTCCCAATTGGGAATCATACTATGATAAGGGTTAAGGTTATATAATATGTTTTTTAATTATCCATTTCTCCAATAGTCTCTGTATCTATACTATTATATTATTATATAAGTATGAATAATAAATAACTCCTAAAGTTTCATTATTCAGTGGAACAAACAAAAAACAAATTTTATTCATTAAACCGGGCTCTTTTACAACAAACACAGTAAACGGTACCACATCTCATCCGGTTAAGTGATCAGTTTTTCCCGATACGTCCTTGGCTAGTCCGTAGAAGCCTCCGGTTGCACGGCACGTATCATTTTAACGAATCCTTTCAATCGGTCCGGGAAAATCTTGGACGAAACAACAAACGGTGGAGGAAATCGTGCGAACCGACAGGATTATCCCGGGAAAATTCCCGGGACAGATCGCCAAAGGATTGGAGGCAGATTGAGCGCGGCGAGTGAATACAAAAGGGACCTAAGAATATGGGTTCTTCTTGTGGGATCGACTTGATATTTTAATGTTAATGTTTGATTTTTTTTAGAATATATATATTTTTTAATGATTTTAGATAGCGATGGTAATTTTATAGTACCTATTTGAGATTTTTTCCTGATATTTCTTTTGAAATAGATAAATAATTTGGCGTAATAATGAATATTATTTCGTAATATGTACTTGTTTCTGATTTTTAAGTACATATATGAGTTTATTATTATTATTAAATAAAGAAAAAAAATCGTCAAAATAAGATCATTTTGATTATCATGTACAGATAAAATTTTAACAAATTTAGATAAATATTATTTTTTTAAATTATCTTTGCCGAGAAAAAAGTCGATGGATCTTAATCATTTTAGATTTTCCGGTAAATTAATAGATGATTGTACGTCGATAAAACTGACGATAAAATTATTTTTTTATGATTAAATAGCGTTTGCAATATTTGGCATTAATCTTATCTTTTTAGAGCATCATTATTATCGTTTGGTTACAATTTTTTGTCGAGGATTTATTTTAGCGCAATTTTTTTTCAGGTGAAGATATTTATTTGCTCTCTTATGAATTTTTGACGAGTTTCAAAATGAAGTATCTGAATGGCGTCTAGACGCGTCATAGTAGGCGAATTTAAATCGTTTCTTAGAATTTTATGTGGAAAGATGATATTCAGGTTCTATATAAATTTGGGAAGGTGGGAAGAAGTAGTATTATCGTCTCGTTTATGCTCGTTGTTTGTCTTGGATGAAACATTTTGAGAGTTATCATTTTTGATATTGTAAATATTAATTTTCACGAAATTCCCTCGGAATATTGTTTGCAGATTTGTTTCAAATGTTGATTTTCACGTGAATCTCATTGAGATTGTTGAATAATTGAATTTCTTAAATATTTAATGTCATTCACGACTTGGTAACTTGTTGCGCATTGTTTTCATTCATGTTGAATATCTCAGTTTTCGTTGTAAAGCGACATCTTTTATATCTTTTAACACTAAATAATTTAGCAAAGTCGCAAACCAAAAATAAGATAAATTGAAAGCTTCATACAAAATTTTCTCCAAAGATGTCTCTGCCAAAAAACTTAAATAATTATCAAATACGTAATTAGAATTTATATTTTTTTCATCATAAAATATTAGTAGTAAATTTTATTTAAAAATTTTTGATTAAATTGTTTGTTAAATATTATTTAAAGTCAATTTTTTGAAGGTTTTTAATATGACCGATAGAGCGTGCTATGAAACCTTCATAACAATCTGTTATATTGAATTTTTATATTCAAATTTCATTTACATAACTTTTCACTCACGTTCGTGGAAAAACCATATAACAGATAGCAACTTATTCTGTTTAGAAACCTCACGGTATAAATTACAGACTTCAGAACACCGCACGGCAAAGAGCACTAATTGAAGAGCAAATTTATCTTGCGCTTCACTTCCATAAATCTCCGAATTTAAAAGAATAAAAAACCGCGACTCCGAATAACGACCAATGCCCTATATAGAGAAGCAAAAGCACTCAGGAAGTTCTCTTCGTATATAAATAAGCCTGCTCACAAAACAGGCGACATAAGGAGATTTCCTTTGCCAAAAAAGAAAAAAAGCAACATTCGTCCTTATTCTGGCAAAGAATCTTTTATAGGGAAATACTTCTGAACGACTTTCATCATTCGCATCATTTTAAACAAAAGAAAGCCGAAAAATAATTGGAAATATACCTTTGACCAATTTCAAACATATCAATTTCTTTTTTTAGATCGCAAATAATTAGTGTTGATGTTACTCTAGAGGCGAATAGTTGGATGTATACCCTCAATAATTCACCGGGGACAAATTACGCGGAGTAATCGGCTTCGTATACGAACTTTAGAAAAGACGTAGACAAAAAGAGGACGTCATAAAAGATCAGAAAGAAAATAGACATCTTTGGGGGAAAAGAGAGCGGCTTCGTTAACGTAATAGAGGACGAACTCTGACCTTATGTAATACGTATTGCAATTAAAGTACCACGTTTTGCTCTCCGTATTACTTAATCGCTCTATTTATTTTTTCTTGGAATATGAGAAATTGTCTTTTTATGTATGTGATCCGCACAATTATTTTATCGGATGATACTTCGTATTCGTTTGTCATGGGTTTAATTAAAATGAGGCTTACATTAGTCAAACTTGAAAGATGTACATTTTTTTCATTTTGGGTTTGTTTTATTTATAACAGGCTTAACATATACGATATTAAAATGAATTTTTTTCAAAATTCGTTTATTGTACAAAATTTTAAAACCAATAAAAGCATAAACAACACTGGTACATAATATATTTAAATAATCAATATACAATCACCATTAATGTATTTCACAGAAGTTTCTTTGAGCTCAAACATCAAATTTAAAGAAAATACCCACACATCAATATTATTTCAACATCGAACAAATACAGCCTCTGCGAAGTTTCGACGTTCAATTTCCTGCATTAACCATGCCTAATCGAAAACAGACACGAACAACTTAAACTTAACACGTTATCGCCGAACTACGTATACAACAAATACGCAGATTTTTGACTGCACACCCCCCTCGTTTTGCCCCCCGGAGGCTTCAAGGATAAAAAATGGTGTAACCTCGAATAAATTCGGTAGTAGGAAGCAAATATCCATATTTTTTATTGCCACGCTTTGCTCCCTTTTAGTGACGGCTATAAAATCGGTTTGTCCGAACCGGGGGGCTAAGATTGCACAATGCTCCCTTTTTCATACAGGGTTTTTTTTCTATATTGAATTTTTTTTAAGTGCATATTCAAAAATTATTTTAAGTATGATATATTTTAACTAATTATAATCAAAAAAATTAAGCTTTATCATATTTTTTATGATTTTATAATAGCGGATTTCTGTGTGTGAGTCCGTCTGTGTGTCTGTGTGTCTGTTAGATAACGTTAGCGACTTTAAAACGACGCGTCGATACGATTATTTTTTTTTGCGTCTGTAAAATTATTGAAAATAATTCTAATATGATCTTCATGCGTATACGCTTAACGTCTATATCATGCTTATGAAAGCGTCTCTATTGACTTATTCAATACGTCGATTATTACGCAGTGGAAAAAATATTTGAATCCCCTATATATAATCACGGATGACAGATGTCTGTGTTTGTTTGTATGCTGAGGCTCTCGACTTATCGTTCCAATTTAGCCTGTATGCCGTTAAAATATAATGGCTTTAATCGCTACACGAGAACGGTTATAACGCTAGCTCCAAATATAGTCTTTATGGTCCTTATAATAACGGCTATAATCTTATATTCTGAAGACATTTCGCAAGGGCGCGATTATAAAATACGTTTGCATATGTTTAATTTTTGTTTTATTACATCACGCAACGGCACGGTTATAAAATAATTTCACACAGATATATTCAATTTTTATTTTATTACACAATAGTATGGTTATCAATTCATAGTCGATGTTATTAACATCGGACCTATATACTAGTTATATCATCATTGCCGACCCGTTTTGTGCCTACTGCACGATAAGGTCTCCCCATCAAATATTGGGGGTCTAGGCTATATACCTTATCCGAGAGCCAACCTCGTATCGACTAGTTATATTATATAAATAATTTTTACATCTATACATATTATTAAAAATATTTTATTTTCATATCAACATTAAGTTTTTATTGAAAATTCCTCACTAAAAACAAAATATTATATTAAATTTCATCAAAACCATTCAAAAAATCCATAAAAAAACTTCTCTCACCAAAAAAAAAAAACTCATAAAACGGAGATCCCATTCAAATCCCGAGACATCCCGTCCCGACTACCCATCGCCCCCACGAAAAGCGACCCTTACACAAACATCCCGAAACCTTGAAAGGTTGGTCCGCTGCCAAAGGGGTAGCAAAACTTAGCACATCCCGACTCGTTCTCTCGCACACGTCGCGCGGACACTTTCCGTTTTCTTTTCCCGGATTTATATTGTTTATACCCCCCCTGTTTCCTTATTCCTTGGATAATTTACTATGCGGAAGTTGCGTGGCCTTAGGATTAACGGCTCGGATCCAAGGATCGCAGTTTCCTTTGTGTGTTTAACCAAATTAGGCGGGTCGTATTTTCGGGAGTTTTGTGTCGATGGTTGGGCCTTTTCTTAATCGGGTAAATGGTGCATGGTTCGAATGGATTTGATTTTTGAAATTTTCATGCATTTAAATGGTTGCTTTAGTGTTTTTTCGATTGAATATGAGTTAAATGGGACGTGTTGAAATTTTTAAGGATTTTACATTTTAATGGGGTATAGAATTTATTGAAAATTGAAAAATTTGATTATATAGTCCCTGTAATATCAATAATTTATGAAATATACCCGATCCTCTTTTACACGGGGAATACGTTCCAGAAACTACCGTATGAAATAAATGTACTGTGACCATATAAAAATTAGAGATGGGTTCCATGAGTATTCTTGGATAGAACTTCCATCCAAATGTACTTAATCCCCTTTATATAATCACGGATTTCTGTGTGTCTGTTCGAATGACGCTCGCGACTTTTATAATATAAATTCTAATATGGTCTTTATACGTATACAATTAACGTCTATAATATGATGCTTATTACCTACCAACTACTGGCTTTGCCTATATGTACGTATTCGTAATGGTGACAATAACAAATGAACTATTTTTATTTTATTATTTAAATATTCAAATCTGGTACGGGCATCGATTTTAAAATAAACACATACAGATTCCGATGTTATTAAAATTGGGCCTATATGCTAGTAAAAAATATTTGCCATGTAAAATAAATGATTTTTTTAAATTTAATTACTATAATTACATACATATCATAGTACTATATATATATACATATCATAGTACTATATATTGGCTTATACCGGGTAGTTTTTAATTGTTTACATTTTGGATGTAGATTTATTTCAAATCGACTTTAAAAAAAAGACTAATATATCATTTTATAATTTCATACAAACTGTTCACGACAGTGAACACATTATTTATGTATTTCTTATGAACATGTATTATGTATTATTGATGTATTAATTGGACG